>CM073574.1:53046487-53577108 GCA_037074715.1 Magnolia kwangsiensis
CGCTTAGTTGATATATGGACAATGTGCAGGTTTGCATCCTTGCCCGACTGGTAGACTTCAAGAGTTTCAACACAAGGTCCTAGGTTCGAAACCCATGGGTGGTGAAATTCCACCATGGCGTGTATGGCTGTATATAGCGGAAGGCTCACCTGCAAACCAGTTCGTAAGCACTGTATATGAACTTTTTTGAGAACCCATCATAAGTGATGTGGATTACAAATCTGAACCGTTCATGTGAAGCAGCACCTCGTGAAACCCCTCGGGCTTATGATGTGGATTACAAATCTGAACCGTTCATGTGAAGCAGCACCTCGTGAAACCCCTCAGGCCTAAGTTTTACTTTGATATAAAACTTGATGGGCCATGAAAAATTAAAACAGTTTTTTCCCTTGATTTGCATTTCTCTTTGCTATGGCCCACCAGAATTTTAGATTAAAATGAAAATTTGTTACATGGGGTTTCATGGGATTCCGCATCACATGAACCGTTCAGATTAAACACCCATGGCACGTGTGCAAAGGTGCGCACGTGCGCAGGGGAGCATGACTCTCTCTCTCTATATATATATATATATATATTTATTTATTTATTTATTTATTTATTTCATGCCATTGCGTGTGGACAATAGCAATGACATAAATTAGGATCCTATTTTTTACTCCGGACATAAAATTCTACCTGCAACATAAATGGGATCACTCAGAGTCCGTGCGTTACACCTATCATGCATGGACAAGATCTGAGCCGTTGATTCACTAAGTTCAATAGCAAGCCAGCTAAAAACATCCTAACCATTAACCAGCGTTGTGCAAATGGGTGTTAAAAGAAAAAAAAATAAAAAACAACTGCTAAGATTCCTTGAGAAAACGCGGTTGACTTTTTAGATTATTAGGATAAACTGATCAAGACCATTTATGGTTAATCTTTTCATCTTCCAATTCGATCTGATCCATTCGTTCATAGGCCAATCCATATTGAAGGCTTCAGGATGTATGGCTCTGATCAACATGCGAATATGCCACGTGTAAGTTACACGATGCGATGGACAGAAGTGGTACTCCTCTTCCCATTATTAAATGCCGAGAAAGAATATCCCTTTACCAGCCAGGATGCAGTGTGAACTCGGAGACTTGTATCTGACTCTTCTGTGGTACCATAGTCCGGACTCAGCGGGTGTTACACTTACTGTGGGGCCCACTTTTATGAATTATTTTTATATCCACGCCGTCCATAATTTTTTCCATCCAATCTGTGATAAAGCCAAGAAGAACTAGATGAAGGGAAAATATAAAGATCAGCTTGATCCAAATATATTGTGGCCCACAGGAAGTTTTTAATAGTCACTCACCACTATTTCCAGTGGTGTGGTCCACCTGAGATTGTAATCTGATTAATTTTTCTATTTATGCCCTAAAATAATCTGTAAAAACGTATGGACGGTGTGGATATACAATTAATTCATCAAAGTGGGCCCCACACGGTGAACACCTACTAAGGTATTACCCGGGCAGCACCTAAGCCACTCCCCCTTCGGAGGAGGAATGGCTGGGAATCTTCATCTCTGACACGTGTAAGGCCTAGACAAAAGTGAGATGCCTTTCTTAATCCTCATAAAAAAAAATTCCCAAAAAAAAAAAAGAGAAATGCCAACTTCCAATTGTTTGGACGATAAGTTACGTCCTACAGTGGAGAAGTTCCAACGTTTCTTTTTTTGTGTACAATCCAACCCCTCCAATAGGATGGCCCAACTATGAGAGTTCTCTGACACAAAAATCAACTCATTTCACTCATTATGTGGGCCAAACCATAGAGGTGTGGCTCACCAAATGTGTGGATAGGCCTGGTTTTTGCATAAAGTGTTTCTCACTGACCTTTTGAACGGCTGGATGTGGCACAAACATCATACGATGAACAGTTGGACGTTGCACAGACATCATAGGATGAAAAATATCAATCGTCGGAATGCGTGGATCCCTCCAAAGAAAATCCTCAGCTCGAGTATCGTCGGTGCCTACGGTGGGAAACGAACACACTATATCCCTGATCGCAGGCAACGTGGGCCCCACAGTGATGTATTTGTTTTATCCACACCGACCATTCATTTTTTCAGTTCATTTTAGGGAAAGAGCCCAAAAATAAAGTAAATCCAAAGCTTAAGTAGACCGCACCACATGAAACAGTGGTGATTAAATGCCTACCATTAAAAACTTCTTGTGGGTAAGTTTCAGATGAAGCTTTGGATCTGTTTTATTCTTTATACTCTTTCTCTAAATGAGCTGGAAAATGGATGGACAGCGTGGATATTAAACCGGACGCGGATTGCGTTTTACCCAACCGGTCTCCATAATTCCAGATAGGAAGGGGAAGCATCTTTGAGTGGCCCACATGATGTACGTGTATCATCCATACCGTTCATCTATTTTCTGGTATCATTTTATAGTAGAAGTCCAAAAATGAGGTAGATCCGATGCTTAAGTGGACCACACTACAGGAGGCAGAGTTGATAATGATTCTCACCGTTGAAACTTTTTTAAGGCCCACCATTGGCATTATATTTATTTGCCATCTAATTTATTCATAAAGTTACATAGACATGTCCGAAGAGGAAATATAAATATCAACTTCATCTGAAATACAATAAGGTTACATGGTATGAAAAGAAAACACAAAAAAAATATCAGCTCTTATACGGCCCAAAAAAGTTTTCAACGGTAAGAGTTTAATCCCCATTGTGTAGTCCACTTGAGCTTTGGATTTGCCTCGTTTCTGAGCTTATACCTTAAAATGATAGGGAAAAATAGATGGATAATGTGGATGAGACCCATACATTATAGTGGCTACTCAAAGCTGCTGCCCCTTGCCAGCTGGAGATGGGGTAGGACGCAATCCGCGTGCTATTAAACTGATACATCAGGTCCTATTAAACTGATACATCACGGTGGGCCCACATTGTCTCCAGCGAGAGAATCAAATAGACAGTTGGATACTTGACAGAATCTGATGGATACGTACACACGTGTGTACATTGAACACAGAACGTTAGACATCCTTTCGTTTACCATTCATTTTCTCATCCACGTGTGGCCCACATGGTGAGTGGATCACGATTATTTTTTGGGTGTCTAGTTAGACTCACCTGATCAACATTAACCATTTTATTTTTTTTCTCCTTCCACATTTGGACCACACACTACTCTACTTTACACCATTCATTTCATAGCCATGAATTGAATGCTTAGGATTTGATCAGTCTGATCTGAGAAATATGATCCGGGCGCATGATTTGGATGGTCTAGATCCCTACATATCAGTGCCACATAAAAAACCTGTTATATTTTAAATTATTTTAAAATAATATAGTGTTTCAAAATATTCATTCAGACGGCTCCTACGGATGTGTCTCTTCACTTAAGTTTGAAAGATTACTTCTTTTCAATTTTTATTTTGAAAAGTTGTATTTTTTGAAACTTAAGGGTTGCACCAATTGAGTTTAAATCCAATAGTTACAACCTTTTTGAAAGAGTGCATGTCTCTATATTGTTAAGGGTGTATTCATAAAATCTATAAATAGACCTCTTCTTTTAAGCTTTGTAATGGATTTAAAAAGTCGGGTTTTGTTTTAAAAATTGTATTTAAGTATTTCTTATTCGAGTTAAGACTACAAAAATGGTTTGAGCGCGTGTACAATGAGTGCGTTGCTGGGACCGAGTCATAGTCATTGTATCATTAAGGTCAATTGCTCTAGAAACCTGTTGTACTTGGGACGTTGTCTAAGGGGAGCAAATTCGATTTCAAGCCAAGTGACTCACGTCACGCCTCAACTTATACAAATTGATAAATTTTATAACTTTCAATATCCAACAATCTTGAAATCAAATTTGTTTTGGAAAACTATTTAAATATACTTACATTTTGAGTTATATAAATTCAAACCGCCCACCAACCTAATTTGTGAACCATAACCCATATAACATGTAATTTGAATAATGGACAAATGAAAAGGCCTTATAACAACTTTATCGATCACCTTATTATATCAAAAATTTGAAATCAAATTAGAAAATTATTTGTGGCAAAGTTATTAAATGCTTATTTAGTGGTAATTCAAAATGAATACTTCTTATATTTTATTAATCATCCTTGTAAATATAAATCTTGACCAATGTAAAGAAGGTAAATGATAATATGAAAACCTATCATTGGTTGCTTCTTCTAGAATGATTATATAACATCTTTTTAGTGGATAGGAGGTTGGGATGAGAAATAGACATCCACATGACAAGGAGATCAATGTCCAGTACCATGGATATTAAAATAATAATAATACTAATAATACTAAATGATAATTTAAAAAAATAATAAAAAGGGGAGAGAAATGATAGTTAGAGGAAATTTCATTTCCATTTTCTCTAATTCTTTTCATGTAAAAGATTTGTGTTTTTTTTTTTTATGGTCAATCATTTTCTCTTACTCTAGTATTCGTTTGGCCTATGATTTTGATCAAAATGGCTCGTGGTTCGGTGATCTAGGCTATTGTTTGGATGGCTACACTGTGGATGGATAGTAGCATAAAAATCTTCCATTCAAAATGATATTATCCATAGAATCTTTAGACTTTTTCGAATTAATTATGTAATGTTGTTGCGTTCGTGACGATAATTGCCTGAGAACTAAAGCCTTTGTATTCCAGTCCTGACATATAAATTCTCATCTCTTGCAAAACCTAAATGATTACAAATCTTAATTGAAAGAGGAAAACTTTTTCTATGTCAACCATTTGAAGCCTTGATAACAAGAAATGACTGGTTATGTGAGGGTTCCAATGGCAATGACAAGGGGCTTGTTATTGTTTGTATGTGTAAATCCCCACTCCGATTCCAGATTTGAAACGTTGCGAGAATGGATGATGGCTGTGGATGTGGGAGGATCTAATGGCCACAAGGCCCTAAAATTTTAAAGAGAAAATAAAGGATTTCCTCATTTTTATTTTCATATTTGAGGTTATGTACGGTTAGGATTATTCTAATGTCTATCCTTTGGTTGTGTCTATTGTTGAATTTTTGCATGCACCAAAATTCTCGATGCTTGATATTCATTACATATATAAGGTGTGCCCTTTGATGTCATGGCATGAGGCCAAAATATCATGTTTGGATCTCTGGTTACTATATAATAAGAAACGGTTTACATTAAAAAAAAAAAAAAAAAGAAAAAAAAAAGAGGTTTATCAATCAATGGCTGAGATTATTCTCTACTGTCCACCCATCAAAGTCCACTAGATGAACCATCTGGATTACTGGGGTGATGCTCCATCTTTATAATGAAATATCGTCTCGATCAGGTGTCAATTCTTGCCATTAATTAGATGGCTAGGATCGTTGGCACAATTTTACAAAATTGGCCATTAGATAGTCCAAATCCACTCAATGTATTATAAAACTTTATCCTAAGAATTTTCAAATAAGCGATCATGATCATCTCTTGGTGGGCAGAAGAAGCGAATCCCTTTAAAAGTAATATCTCCACAATTGTTGTTATAAACCGCTGCATGCGTAGTGCACATCTTGTTTAATTTAGTATAATTTAAGTTATATTGATGTTAACATACATTAGTTGAGTGATATTACTCATAACTCATCAATTTTTTTTGTGGATTAATTAAAAAATGCAACACTCTCAAATAAGGAGAGATTTTAAAAGTTTTCATGTTAGCACGGTGCGTGTGTGAGAGATCCCGACTATCTATCAAGTAGGGCTATAGATAAACAAGCTCTGTCTAAAAGCCAAACATGGACGCTGATAAGAAAGTCATTCTCTTACAAGTATATATGATGAGTGGATTGAACACATGGGATGGGGCATTTTATATAGTCAAGTGCATATATTGCTTAGATCGGATCCCACACACGTGCTGCAAGTCATGTGAAGTAGGCATAACACTTCTCATTGCTGGAATAATTTTCTGTCACATGATTTCATGCTTACTTGGAATTATAACTTTAGATCATCTTTATGTCATCTATGGTGCCTGTTACATGCATAGAATCCATGAGCCAAAATATCAATCTTAATCATGTCATTTTTCATATACCATATGTGAGAGTTAAAATATTATTTAGTGGGTTTTGCCTTTAATGGCCTAGATGGATGGGTATTCATCTCGGATACATGAAACATATAGATGATGCATCAATGCTAGCCATTGATGGAAGTAGCATAATGTGAAGGTAAAAGGTCAAAAGGTGAATAGTATATATATATATATATATATATATATATATATATATATATATATATATATATATATAACCAACCTGGGGAATTGATTGAATAGACCCACTAAATGCATAGTCTAAATTCACCACTAGATGATAATTGAATTGTAGTTACAATTGATTTTAGATGTGACTCATCATTGGTTATTCTATAGAATGATGGTTCTCACATGCTTGAATTGGAATGACTTCAATGGATCAGATCAGATCGATAATTGAGTCAATTAAACCATGGGCCAGTTAGAGTAGGATCCAATACTTTTTAAGGAAATATTATTTTCATTTGATCATATGCTAATCAAGGACAAATGTGTTATATTTACTCAATTCATATGATAGTTCCTATGAAATCCTCAACTCAAAATTTATTTAATATGTATATCAGGTAGTAATAGATATATCTATCTAAGCTAAATCTGAAATTGTGGGGGTGCATTTGAATGCATTTAGATAAACTACTTAACCCATGGAATATAAGTTTAGTCAATAAATATTTGATAAATGCGTTAATATGAAAGTTTTGTACTAAGAAAGGTATATGATGAATGTTATGGATCGATATGCACATGTGTTACATTGGTATCATGTAAGTCTTGGAGACAAGATATCTTAAATCAAATTGATTATATATTTTAATGATCTAATTGGTAGTCATCGAATAAATTGTTAGAAAGAAAATTGTTAGTGGTTTGAATTCAAAAGATGATTATTAGGTCGATGAAATTTTTAGGCTATATTTTATTTTCATTCGAGGCTAGATTTGGATATTTGGGATTGGTATTCATATGAGACTATAAGTTTATATATTGATTTACCATAAACAAATGTATCTAATGTCCAAATTTATGCACATATGAAGCCTATTGTTCAATCCATCAATTAAGATACTTGATAATGAACTTGGACATTTCTCTTCCATGTTCAGTTGTCAAATATCCATTGATTGTATTAAATTCTAATCACTAATTAATAATTTGGTCAATCTTTAATATGCGATAACATGATAATGTTGTAATATGATTACATGAAAGTTATAATTTATTTTATTTGTCATATGTCTATGCATGACAGATTACTCCAGCATCTTTGTACTGCAGATACAATAAGTTCGATTAACTTTACCACCAGTTGGTTGAATGGTGGGCTAGTGAAGTTGCTTGAATGGTAAAAGTACATGAAAGACTATGAAAGTTGGTTGTATTCAAAACCGGTGATACAATAACTATCATAATAAAAGTAACGTTTAGTATCTATTGCATGGAGTCGTATTTATTGACTCTATGAGGTTAGAAATGAGTTTAGTATGCTTTGGTTCAAGATATGAATAGTAAAAGAGGTTGTAATTGGCTGTCAAAGACTTGACTAATGAGCAAAAAGAGGAATCCACCTAAACAAAAATTCATTTTTGAGTAGCTAATTGGTGAGGCAATATCTTGTCAATATGATGAATATTAGCTGGTCTGAAAGGATGATTAGCCACATTGGGACTAAGACATGGCCAAACTCTTATGGGAGGTAACAATGGTTAATTTTTTGTAATAAGTGAAAGCCTAACAAATCAATGACAGACGGGGATAAAAAGCCTACGGGTCATAAATCTTATGAACAAATGACCATTTAAAAGATTAGTTAATGATACATCGAAGGGAATGAGGCTGAGCCTAATAATATGAGCTACCAGTATTAGCAACAGAACTTATACGATTTAATGGGTAAAAACTAAGGCATGAGGTGGACGATTGCATTGATATAAATAAGCTCATTGTATAGTGTATAGTGCGAGCAATAATGAAGAAGGATGAGTTTTTAAACTCTTAATGAATACATAACCATATTTTAGTGTACTACCCAATTGTTGGGTACACTTTATAAAATTCACCTATATGGGTGTGGAGGTGGAGACAACTTTTTATAAGAATACGAATTCTCTAGAACACTCATGAAATCCAAGTAATGGTGCATGACTGAAATGCACTGAACCGTAGAATCACTTATAGTGAAAAAGTTGTGTGAGTGGCATGTACTTGCGATCTACATCAAAAGGAATCAGGTTCAAGACTATGGTATCACCTGATTCCTGTAGACCTGTTGTGCTTACTCTAATGTTGGTTCAAGTTTATGATGACACCTGCACTATTGTACAACTCTTCCATCTTAACCTGAAATATTAAAATTTTTAAAACACGTAGGGGATTGTTGTATTTTAAATTATTTTAACATAATTTAGTGTTTCAAAGCATCTATTGACACGGGCCCCTATGGATATGTCTTTTCACTTAAGTCTGAAAAGTTGCATCCTTTCAATTTTTGTTTTGAAAAGTTGTCTTTTTTTAAACTTAAGGATTGCACCAACTGGGTTTAAACCTAATAGTCATAACCTTTTTGAAAGGGTGTCTCTACATCCCTTAAGGGTGTCTTCACAAGGTCTATAAATAGACTTCTGCTTTTAAGTTTTAGATTTTGGAGTGGATTTAAAAAGTCAGGTTTTGTTTTAAAAATTAAAGTATTTCTAGTTCGGGTTAAGACTACAAATAGTTCGAGCCCATGTACAGTGAGTGCATCGCTGAGACCGGGTCATAGTCGTTGTATCTTGGAGGTCAATTGCTCTAAAAACCTTTCACACTTGGGAGGTTATCTAAGAGGAGCAAATTCGATTTTAAGTCGAGTGACTCACGTCACACCTCAACTGATACAAATTGATAAGTTTTCTAACTTTCAATATCCAACAAAACCATAATTCTCTACTATTGTTTAGATGGTGCAAAACCAACACAAGAGTCCAATTGCCTGTGATGCCCCGTCACTGTGGCCACATGTGGGCGGGCACACGTGGGGGGGCGCACATGTGGGCGGGCCCCAAGGAAGGTTGGCAGGCTACTGTGTGGCTGGCAGGCTACTTTGCGCATAGTGAAGGCAGAACCTTGTCCTACATCTGAAGAGTTGTCTGGAGTTGTGGTGGTTATATATTGGGTTCCTCCCTTAACAGACATGACGCGTTTTAAAGCCGTGAGCCCACCGGGCAAAGCGGACGATATCATGTGCTGTGGGGGTGGGCCTTACAAATGGTATTAGAGCCGAGGACGGCTCTGGCCTCGGTGGGGGATATTGTGATGCCCCATCACTGTGGCCACATGTGGGCGGGCACACGTGGGGGGGCGCACATGTGGGCGGGCCCCAAGGAAGGCTGGCAGGCTACTGTGCGCACAGTGAAGGTGGAACTTTGTTCCACATCTGAAGAGTTGTCTGGAGTTGTGGTGGTTATATGTTGGGTTCCTCCCTTAACAGACATGACGCGTTCTAAAGCCGTGAGCTCACCGGGCAAAGCGGACAATATCATGTGCTGTGGGGGTGGGCCTTACAAATGGTATTAGAGCCAAGGACGGCTCTGGCTTCGGTGGGGGATATTGTGATGCCCCGTCACTGTGGCCACATGTGGGTGGGCACACGTGGGCGGGCGCACATGTGGGCGGGCCCCAAGGAAGGCTGGCAAGCTACTGTGCGCACAGTGAAGGCGAAACCTTGTCCCACATCGGAAGAGTTGTCTGGAGTTGTGGTGGTTATATGTTGGGTTTTTCCCTTAATAGACATGACGCGTTTTAAAGTCGTGAGCCCACCGGGCAAAGCGGACAATATCATGTGCTGTGAGGGTGAGCCTTACATTGCCCAACCCATTAAAAATTGAAATCGAGTTTTTCCATCACCGTCCAAATGAGTGACTCGTCTCTATCCTCAAGTGATCTCAATTGAATGACTCAGATGATCCTGAGTCTTCCCAGCGATTCTTTTTATATTTTCTATTTTTTAAACCGCTAATCAATCACCGTCTCGAGTTGGGAATGGGCACAGCTTTGAGTGGCACCTTAATACATGGGTCTTATCCACACCATGCATCCATTTTTTTTTATATATATCATTTTAGAATACAAATCCAAAAATAAAGTAGATCCATAGCTAAAGAGGACTACACCACAGCGGTGATAATGATTTACACCATTGAAATTTTTTTAAGACTTATTGTGATGTTTATTTGCCATCCAACCTATTTATAAAATTATGTAGGCACGTACAAATATAAAACGCAAATATTAGTTCCATTCAAAACTTTTATAATGCTTAAAAAGTTTTAATGATAAGAGTTTAATCCTCATATGTAGTCCACTTAAGCTAAGAATCTTTTTATTTCTTGGCTTTATACCTTAAAAAGAAATTTTGGCCTTACACCCTCAAATGATATGAAAAAATGAATGGACAGTATCGAAAAGACCCATACTTCATGGTGGCCACTCAAAGCTCTTTCCTGTTCTCAACTGGAGACTTCTTTTTAATACGTGCAGGCTACCCTAACAAGACCCACATGCATAGGATCATGTCTATGAATAAGAGGGTCTATTAGCCCTCTCCCTCTAATCTAAAATATATAGGATTATACATCTCTAGGTATACACTTGAGTCAAAGACATCTATAGTGCATGGATGCATGAAGTGATGATTAAAGCCGTTCATCATCAAATTTGATTACTTACAGGTGTGTCCTGCATAGAGCTGGACATTTCTGGTACGATCCAGTGGATCCGACCCGATCCGAACCGAACTGAAGGCTTAGATCGATGCGGTTCGACTTGGATGAGTCAGATCTGACCGTTCATTAGATCGAGGTCAGATCATGGTGAATTCGGATCGATCCGAACCGAATGGATCTGATCCGGACCGATCTGATCCTATTCGCAGTGATTCAATGGTGCAAATCAATACTTCTACTTTTTCCTATGGTATGGTCCACTTAAGCTTTGGATATGCATCAATTTTAGGTTCAACCACTAAAATGATCTTAAAAAATGAATGGATGATGTGGATAAACCACATGCATTCTTGGTGGGCCCCAACAAAGTTTACTAAGAGACGTGATGTGTATGTCAACCACTCACGTCAATGATAGGTTGACAGTGAAGCCCACCATTGAAAATTTCTAAGGGCCACAAAAGTTTTAGATCAAGTTGATATTTGTGTTTTCCTTATTTTATGTTTAAAAAAAAAAAAAAAAAACTTTTTAATAGGTTGGATTTCAAATAAATATTACGATGGACCTTAGGATAGTTTCAACGGTGGAAATCACTCTCCCCACTGTTTTCTTTAGTGTGGTCTACTACAGATTTTTATTTACCTCATTCTTTGATTTATACCCTGAAATGATATTTAAAAATAGATAAACGATCTGGATATAACACATACATTATAGTGGGGTCTATAGAACTTGGTGACGCAAACTCAACCTCTAAGTATCTAATCCGCGTTCACAGGCCGTAGCCTGTATCCATTTCGTGCCCAGCATGTCAATAGGCTGGTTTAGATACGTGTCCTGCAAAGAAGAGCAGTGACAGGCCTCATTTCTGAGTTGTATAGATGGCTTAAATGAGATCAAAGTTGCATGGCCTCACAATTATGTATTTATTATATTCACAACGTTCATCCATATTTCAAGATCATTTTGAAGCATTATAAAAAATAAAACAAAATCATATCCAAAGATCACCTGGACCATACCACAAGGAGCAACGAGAATAAAGATTTTCACCGTTAAAAATTTTATAGGGCCTATCATAATGTTTATTTTCCATGTAATCTGTTATTAAGATTAAAAATACATAGATAAGGAGGAAAAACAAATTTCATATTCATCCGAAACTTTTATGATCTCCAAAATGATTTCAATGGTAAATGTTCAATCCCACTGCTTTTTGTAGTGTGGGCCAATTAATCTTTAGATCTGCCTTATTTTTTGACTCAAGCCTTAAGATGAACTCTACAAATAGACGGAGAGTTTGGATATAACAGACGCCTGTCCCGAATCGGATCAAGCTCAGATCAACTCACCTAGATTTCAGAAAAGATCGAGTTGGCCTAATCCCATCCGACTCAGTCCGATGCCCAGCTCTTTACCGCATCAATAGATTGGTACAGGGCAAAATACGTGGCTAATTTCGCTTGGTAGACCGAGTCAAGATAACATGGTTTCCACATTATCGATTCCAAGTGGGGTAGGCCAATCTCAGCCGTCTACTTGTACCAGATTTGGATTTGGATGCGGACACATACTCCGCCCTGCGAACAAAACTGCGTCAGTAACGGTACCGGGCCGTGTCGCCCGTGTCTCCTGGCGTCATGCGTTTAGGACCTCTGAACCATGCCCGATGCTCCCAAAATCCATGAACAGCTGAGGTCTGACTCAATGTACGGCCGTGATTAACCTAATGAGTGGATTAGCCTGCTTTTCATCGCAGGTGATTTTCAACGTGTCCCACCGTTTGCACGGTTTGGATGGCCGACACGCATGTCTGATCATTTCTGAACACAAGCAATAAATCGTGTCTGTACGTTAAGCTAGTGGGGCCCACACTCATAACTACGATTAGACGTTTGCAAAATACGTCTACGATCAACGTTCAGATCCGCTCCTGCTGCTTGCTGGCTTCTCCAACCATCTACCTAATGGGGAATGCTTTGTGTACACGCGTGAGATGGATGGGCATCACAGCGCACGTGCTAACTTTATTAATGTACGAGAAATCTGACCAATCAATGAGGCAGGGCGTATTATGGGCATGACCTGGCCGGTAAATAGAGTGATCGGTTCACCAGGTGGGCCGCATTTGCATCAGAGAAATGAACTGTCAGGAAAATACGATCAGTGGCCCTTGTTCAAAGTGCACGTGTGTCCTTATTTGTTGGCCAGACTATTTTTGGGTCAGTCCAATGCATTCTCATGGTGCAAGATACCTGATGAACAGCTCAGATCACGTACATATACCCAATGTTAGCGTGTGTGTGGAGAAGCCCGTGTGACATTTCACACGAGTGAGAACACTTGCCATGGACTCGGATTGCCCAGTGTAGCACACAACACCGACGTTGTACAGTGCGTTGCTGGAGAAGATCTGTGGGCCCAGCATGAAGTATGCGTTTTATCCACGCCCGTCCATCCATTCTTCCAGATCAGATGGGGCATGAGCTCAAAATAAGTCAGATCCAAATCTCAGGTGGACCACACCACAGGAAATAATGGGAATTTAACACCCACCGTATTAAAAAAAAACTTCCATGGCCCACGTTGTAATGCCTATTTTCCATCCAACCTGTTGATTAGGTCACACAGACGTGGATGTAGGAAAAACACGGGTCAGATTGGTCCAAAAAGTTTTTATTCCTTAGGAAGTTTTTAATGGCAGACATTTAATCACAACTGTTTCCTATAGTGTGGTCCACCTATATTTTTAACTACCTATTTTTTAGTCTTATGGACTAAAATGAGCTGCCAAAATGAATGGACGGCGTGGATAAAACACTTACATCATGGTTGGCCCACAAAGCTTTTCCAGTAGCACACAGTACGGACGTTGGTGCTGTGTGCTACACTACGGAATCCAGGTCCACTTGCCGCTCCTCCCGCTATCTGATTGGACGGTGGCGAATAGAGCACGACAGCACGAGCACCCATGAATTTTGTTGCACACGTGTATAAGGTGAGACCACTAATCAGCCGTCGGCCCAGAAAATCAATGGGTAGTGATCAAAATTACCATAAATCGAGCACTTGGGACCGTCCGATTTTTTTGCCAATTTCCATTTATGCTCTGGCCCACCAAATTAGCGGTCCAGATCTTGTACGCTTGTCAGCATGAGCACTGGTACGTAAAAGCCATGTGCGGGTAGCGTTTTCTGCGGCATGCATTTATATATCTTCAAAGTCGTTGTCATGAATATCGGGCCGTTGATATCGCACATGACACAAACCGGCCGGAATCTGACCCCCGCTGCCGGGACTTACTTCCCGGCGGTGGTTGCCGGGATCTAAGAAGGCTTAATGAACAAGCCGACATCCCATTACCGACCACATGCTCCACTTCACATACAGCTTAATTAAAAAAATCCTCCACCTTTTTGACTTCCATGTGTGTTTCCCACTGTTTAGGATGGGTGGTGGCTCTTCATAAGCACGCATGGGATAGTTGTACACCAATCTAGGCCGTCCAAATTGCTGACCCAGATGTAGATAGAGCATGCATTCTGATTTCCTTATGATTTGGACCATTCATTAGCCATTACTTGTATGGTTAGGATCGCTTGATCAATGTGATTTTAGAGATATGCTGCATCTACAACTGGGACCCACAATTTGGATGGTATGGATAGCCATGCATCGTGCGTGTCAGCTTGTTAAATGGTGTAGTGCTGACATAGCAGTCTATCCAGAAAGGAGTTAGTAGGTACGGTGCTAGTTTCACCCTTTTCAGCTAACCTCTGGTGACGCATTCACCGTAGCCTGAAATTGGCACTGATCCAGCGATCCTAACCATCCAAATTGCAGTTATCAAATGGATGGATAGAAACAAATGTTCAGTGGGGGAAATCCGACGGTTGAAGTTGTTCAACGGAGCCCACGTTTTCAACCATTCAGTTTCCATGCCTGATACAACGGTAGACCTAAGGGCATAAACAAGTTGGGCCAGCTCATCTCTTGTACGGTCCAGATCGAGTATCGGCCCACTTGGCATTTCGGCAATGCTTGAACTGTGTCGTGGCCTGCCATTGTTCACAAGCTCTAATCGCATTCCTCACGCCACCGCACCGAAAAGACAGGCCTGTTTTGGGTTTGGGCTAACCACTACCCGACCCGGGCCCGTCATCGTTGACGTGGATGAGTCGTCGAGTACTTATAAAGCGGTGGTAAACGCACATAGTGTACAAAAAAAATACATAAATAAATATTTAAATAAAAAGGGGGAAAAGGCATTATTCTCTGGAACGCTCGCAGTTCTTCCCTTGGTGGATTTGGCAGGCCTTTTCTAATTTGCTCTGTTTCCATGTTGTTCTTCATTTCTGCAACAAACCCACTCAGGAAGAAAGAATAGAATAAGAGAGAGAGAGAGAGAGAGGTGGTTGTCAGATGCTGGTTGGATGTGCTGTAACTCAATCATAGAAGAGCTCTTCCTGCAATCATACTCAGCTTTTTCTGTCTTTTATTATCTATCTTCAACACTACAGTTTCCATGTTCTTAAACTCCCAGATGGTCTTATCCATCCTTTAGGATCTTTTTTAGTCGTTTTCCCATCTGGGTTTTGCTCGCCTATCAATGTTCTTCCTCTCTGTAAGAATCCAATAGAAAGCCAAGAGTCTCAGTTTTTCTATCTGGATTTTGGAGATTGATGTGGTTTTTCATCTTTCCCACCCTTGAAAACTCAAAAGCTTGAATCTTTCTACCTGGGTATTGCAGATTTCTGCTTCTTCTTCTTTTTTCTAGGATCAAACAGTGGGCAAATACCCGAGTTTTCCATCTGGGTTTTTGGTATTAATGCGTTTTTTCATCTCTCCGATCCTTGAAATCTTAAAAGCTTGAATCTCTTCCAACTGGATATTGTAGATTTTATTGGGTTTTTCTCTCTGGCATCAACGAAAGCTCGAGTTTTCTATCTGGGTATTGGAGAATATTACATTTTGTCATCCCTCCAACCCTTAAAGACTCGAAAGGTTGAATGATTTCATCTTGCTTCGTAGATTTTGGTAGTTCTTCTCTCTAGGACCAATAGAAAGCAAAGCTATAATTTTTCCTTCTGAGTTTGCGGAGAGAACAGAGATTTTCCCTCTATGAAAGCTCACATGCTGTGAATTATCCATTGAAAGTATACATCCTGAATTTCCATCATCTAGGGTGTTGCTGAAGAGCTCCCACAATCCGGAGTATCTTGTATATTTTTTTCAATTTGGGTTTGAAGAGTAATGCGCTTTAGGGATTGCAGTAATGGCATCTTTGGTCCCGGGAGTCCTCTTGAAGCTTCTACAGCACATGAACACCGATGTGAAGGTAGCTGGTGAGCACCGCTCGTCACTGCTGCAGGTCGTCAGCATCGTCCCTGCGCTTGCAGGCGGCGAGCTCTTTTCAAACAAGGGGTTCTATCTCAAGGTCTCGGATTCCTCACATGCCACTTATGCCTCCCTCCCTGACGAGCATGACGATCTCATCCTCAGTGATAAGCTGCAATTGGGTCAGTTCATCCATGTTGAGCGGCTTGAGGCTGCAACGCCCGTCCCAATTCTCCGAGGAGTGCGGCCGGTGCCTGGTCGCCACCCGTGCATTGGCAGCCCCGAAGATCTGGTTGCCAAACATTCCCTATGCTTCCTCAATCCTTCGGGATCCAACCCCATGGAGAGAACATCGCGCAAGGGCTCAAATGGCAGCCTAACTGGGGAGAAAGAGAAATTGAAATTATTGAAATCAAATGGAATGAAGGTCGAAGAGTCAGACAGGAAGGCTATTTTCAACAGATCAAGATCTTCTCTTTCAAAGCCTGCACTGAGTGTTGTAGAGAAGAAGGAAGTCGGGGCGAGGTCAAAATCAGTGAATTCACGGTCGATCCCGTCATCTCCAACGAGTTGCTATTCATTGCCCACATCGTTTGAGAAGTTTGCGAATGGTGTCAAGCAGCAAGCGAAGATCAAAGGGCCAGAGAAGCCTACCACAAGGCAGGGGTTGCTGGAGAAAGCTACCTCCGTTTTCAGGGCAAGTTCGGTGGGAAAGCAGTCATCGATCGGGAATTCGATAGGGAATTGGGTCCAAGGGATTGAATTGGGGCCGAAGGCTTTGAGAAAAAGCTGGGAAGGGAATGTGGAGATGAAAGGGAGGGAAAAATTGACTTCAAGGGCAGCCAAGATGGATGCAAAACCAGATGCTCGGAGCACTTCTGTAAGTCTTTCTTCAAGTCTTCTTTGTTTTTTTGAAAAAGAAAACAATTCTTCTAAAAATGCGTCCGCATCCTTGTTTGAAGATAGGAATTCTTGTCATGGTTTTCCTTTGATGATTTCCACTCCTTTTGTATTCGATGAGCTTGGTGATCTGTTTCCCAATTGGGGTTTCCAGAATTTCAACATTTGTTTGGTGGATAAGCTGGGATCAAATCCCTGAATCAAGGTTGCCAAATCAATCACCATCCAGTTGACTTGTGGCTTGACCCCAAAGTCAACATGAATTACTCATTTTGGTTCGTATTGGACAATGTAAGCTTGTGGATCAGCCAAATATTTCATATTTCTTCTTTTTACTAATTTTTGGTGTCAAATTACAAATGAGATTCGATGGTTAAGGGTCCTTGTCAGATTTTTCAAGCTCCTTTTTCCTAAGAAAAATATCTTTATGGATAGAAAGCTGTCAATTGGGTTTGTAATCAAATCATGCCTGCAGAACTGTTCTTTGAATAATCAGACTAATTACACTTGAGTTTAAACTATTGATCGTCTGTGGCCAAGGTGCACTATCTTCACGTTGACAAATGTGAATAACTTCATGTGATTGCATTTCCTAAATAGATGTATGAAAAGGGATGGTAGGGACACTACAATTGGCTGACTGTATATGATTACTGCCTATCAATGAACTGTTGCATTTAATTTTAGTTTAAAATTTCTATTTACCCTTAAAGGCAGCCCACATGTTTTTGGTGCTTTACCTTTGTTAGTCAATCAATAACTTTATCTAATTCTTCTGTATACCAGACTCCTCGGAAGAAGCTGCAAGCAAATGACAAGCCCTTATCTAAAGAGGAAAATAAGGTCCAGATGCCTGGGAAGAAAGGAAATGCAAATGGATCTTTGGATGATCCAGATAGGTCAAGTAAGCTGCGGGCGTCTGTTATAAAGAAAACATCAGAAGTTGCTAATAATGGCATCCCTGGCAACTTAGTCAAGGTTGTTACCAGTAATAGAAGATTGACAGATGGTAGCATTTCATGGGCCGCTCTCCCTCCCTCTCTTGCAAAACTTGGAAAGGTATGAATTCATAAGGTTTTCTTAATTATGACCCCATATTTCCATAGAAAATTTTTCAGAGCCTGTTTCTTGCTGCCTGATTTGTCTGCAAATGCTTTCATGTTTTTATTCTAGTGTGGATAAGCTACAGCTGTAGCTATTCAACCCAAATGCTAGAGGTTCTTATAAGATTTTGAGTTTGGCAGCTTTCGCTCAATAGCACAATGATCTCTTGATTTTAGCTTCAACTATTCTAATGATTTGGTTGGCTTTTGGCCACGACAGAAAGCATTTGAATGATGTTTTCCATTACATGCTTTGATTTTCAGGAAGTTTTGAAGCACAGGGATGCAGCACAGCTTGCTGCCGTCGAGGCCATACAAGAAGCTTCTGCTGCGGAGAGTTTGATCCGTTGCTTGAGGTATGTGCTAGATGAAAATCTAGTAAATTGTTTAGCTATGTTAATCTTTCTGTACTAATTTGCATAGGCTCCATGCGGTAGATGCCTAAAAATGAGTTCATCTGGCTTCAGTTACACAAATTATGTATCAGAGATCTTGATCTCTAATATTTAGTTACTGTTAACATGAACACATTATGTCTCAGGGATCAAGATCTCTAATTCGTAGTTACTGTTAACATGAACACTGTAGGTGTTAGGGATCGAATCTCTAATACATAGTACCAAACACAGCCTTAACTTTTTTAATCTTTCTGTATTTTATGATTTTCTTTAGCTTAGTATATGTGCACAATGGATATGCTCCATTAATAAATTGTTGCTATCTGATTTCACATCTGGTTTGCATGCTTAAATGGAATCATTCAGTGCATGAATAGTTTTTTATGCTGATTTTGGTGTTTTGCATTTGTTTTCTTTTTCATACGGCTGGATTCTCTTTCACTTTTCTATACGGCTGGTTCAGTTATCTTTCACCAATGAAATTCAGGAATCGGTTCACACATCTAAAACCCCATCCTAGGCAAACAAGCAAAATGTGGAGGCATCAATGTTGAAACCATAAAGTTCCTTATTTTTCAGGCTTCCCTGACGTCATTAAACACATGTATGAGGGTATTGTTACTTGAGAGATGATGACTTGTGTGAGACATGACCAATGATTTCTCAGTAGCATTAGTCTTCTTCAGGCATCAACATTAAGCCTTTAGCCCTTTACACCTTTGCACTTGTTATAGATGAATTAACCATATTGTTCAAAGATGAGACCCCTTGGTGAACGTTGTTTGTGGAAGATACTAGAGAGGGTTCAAATGCTAAATTGGAGGTTTGAAGGGAGGGTTTAGAGTCTAGAAGCTTAAAAATTAGCAGAACCAAGTTGGAGTATTCAGAATGCAACTTTAATTAATGTTGATGGCCAGCAATTCCTCAAAATGTATTCTTGGCCATGGTTCTATTGTTCAAAAGAATGGAGAGATTTAAAATTCGGATTTGAGGATGACGTGAGGATACATGCTTCTAGAGTTCCATGTGATCGCTGCATGCCTATGAAATTTGAGAGAAGTTTTATGAGTCAACTACCTGACTGACTATGCTTTATGAGGCAGTGTTTGACAGTTAGAGGGCGATATGAGCAGAGGATCCTCCTGAATGGAATCTAGGCACTGTTTGAGATAATCAAATTGTTTGAACAATCACCTATGGGCCTTGTCCCTACAAGGTCCATTGAACAAAAGCTTAGCAGGCATACAAGCAATGTGAATTGTATCACCATTTCTGGTGACTGTGTGGTCAGATGAATGAGCACTTTATCCATTGAACTCTCAACATAGTTTTTTGGGTAGTCAGATGAATGAACATTTGTCCATTGCACTGTTAACATAGATTTTTTGGTACATTTAGGGCCATCGCCTCGCCAAAACCATCATCCACAGGACTCAAGCACGGGCTCTTCCCTATGGAGAATGTGTGAACTAACTGTTAACGGATGTGGATGTGGGTCGTACAGTTCTTAATCATTCTCTTTTGTTATTAGTTGTTTATATTGGTTTGGGAATTGTTAGGTAATTTTGTCTTTGTTATTAATTAATATAGAAGGGGAAGGGTGGGGGTCCGTCAACCCTATCTTTTCTTTCTTCTCCCAACTCTCTCTCTCTCTCTCTCTCTCTCTCTCTCTCTCTCTCTCTCTCTCTCTATATATATATATATATATATATATATATATATATATATATATATATATATTTATATCTACATGGTATCAGAGCATCCTTGTTTCTAACCTAATCCACCTCTCTTCTATCTTATAATTCTTTTTTCCTTCTTTCATTTTGGTCTATATCATCCCTCTTGTGCTAAAAATCTTTCAAGAAACGTAGTGGTTTTCTTTTTTCTTTTTTATTGTGTCCGGCTTTTGTCATGGTTCATGCATGAGAAGGTGAAAGAAGTGTGAGTGTTCATTGTCTCTCGTGTGTGTCATTGGAACATGTGGATGTTTGGGCTGATTGCCTTCTTCGGATACTATTCATGACCATCAACCCCTGTGATTGGTTGGAACGTGTGGGCCGGTTATTCTCTTCAAGGGCCTGTTTGATTTTCTAAATCCTTAGTGAATGCCTAGTAAATAAACAATTATTGCATTTTCACCCTTTTTGAAAATATGTTGGTATTTCTGCATCGAAAACTATTCCAAAAGGACTAGTTTAAATTCGTGGGCCCCACCGTGATATGTATGACATATCCGCGCCATCCATCCTTCGTAACAGAACATTTTGAGGCATGAGCCAAAAAATGAGGCATATACAACATCAAGTGGCCCACACCAAAGGAAACAATGGCCCCAGGAAGTTTTTAACGGTAAGTGTTTAGTTCCCTTTTTCTTATGGTGTGGTCCACTTAAGTTTCAAATCTGCCTCATTTTTGGCTCATACCCTAAATTCAGCTATCATAACGGATGGATGGTGTGTATAAGCCACATACATCATAGTGGGCCCCACATATATTTCGCACCTCGGTTTTTGTGTTAAAAAAGTAGGCCCGTCAAATCAAGCATTGGGAACCATGTGGTAATTGCTGAAGGAAATTATCATTACCCATTTATAAGGTATTTACGAGATATTTGGAAAATCAAACATGCCCCAAGTGTAGTGTGCATATCGTGTAAAGTGTGCAGGTTGGATGTTCATCTATTGCAAAAGGCTCACATGTTCTTACAGTATTTATTCTAATCCCTTGTTCCAATGGAGATGTAAAGTGATTTGAGACTAGATTCATAAATCCATTTTATTTTAGGGGTCCAAATACCCTCTATTAAATTAAATGGAACGAACTATCTTTAGTGGTCCAAATCCATTCAAGTGTTTTTAATTGCCAAGGGAAAATTAAAATATTTGGCTACTGAGAACGCTGATAAGAGCAGTAGTATGTATGATCGATGGAACCAGGAGTATGCTCCAAGTATGATATGGTTGTGGAAGAACATGGAACCATCCGTTAGTTCGAATTTAATGTTTTTGGATGCTGCAAAGGAGGTGTTATGTATTATGAGAGGTATTTATCCGGAGAGAATATCTCTTGTACATATCAGTTGTTTGAAGAAATATTTAAGCTTCAACAAGGAGATAAATCACTAGATGAATATTATTCAAAACATAAAGAAATATTGACAAAGCTGAATGTGTATCAACTTGTTACTGTAGAGTTGGAGAAGCAACATTGGCAAGAAGAGGAGTTTTACATTGCCAAGTTTTTATCTGGTTTGAAATGTTAATATGAACCAGTTCGTGCACAGATGTTAGATATGTCATCTTTGAATGAGGTGTATGCTCGCCTCCAACATGTATCTCTTGGCTTTATACGTGGAGCCAATAACAGCTCTGCTTTAACATCGTTTACTATTTGAGGCTGAGTTGGAGATTTTGGTGGCAAAGGTAATCAAGTTGGCTGCGGTAAAGTGGGTGGAGGTCGTGAACCTAGGTAGTGCACCCATTGTGGGCTTGCAAATCTTTTTGTTGACAATTGTTAGGATCTCCATGAACATTTGACATGGGCTAATTAGGCATCTCACATCGGAGAGAGCAATGGGTCTCATCCTGCTAGTTCTACATCTGCAAATCAACAACCAAGCATATCTGGAGAAACAATGACTCTCACTTAATAAGAGTATTATAAGATGCTGAAAAATCTGTAGAATCAGCATGTTCCTCCTGCTTTTGCAGCTACTTCCACTCCTATGACTACATTTGTGGCCTCAACTACTACCACCCATCTGGAGAAACTCATTGGATTATCAGGCTTAGAAGAAGATATGTGTCTGTGTGTGTATGCACGCATGCATGAATGGATGGATAGTGCATGTGTGCTTCTACCTACGTATGTGCGTTTCTACCTACGTATGTGCATTCATGGATGGATGGATCCCACCATTTTCCCCATGTTTCTCTCAGTCAACGATACATGCTGTTAGGCTCCATTAAAGGGAAACTTTTTATTTGATCCCTAAATATGCAAATATGCGTCTTGCATGCTATTATTTGATTCTTAAATATGCAAAAATGTGTATTTTAGATATCTTAAATAGAGGGGTCTCTATTTTAGGAGGGGTCTACTTCCACTCTGGCCAATCATAATATGTCATCCACCATATCTTCTTTTGAGCCTAACAATCCAGTGAATTCTCCTGGCGTTCCTTTTGCCTTAAGAAAAGGTATCGTGTGTGTATTGATCATCCTATCTCCAAATATGTCTATTTTCAATATTTATCTCCCACTTTTCTCAAGTTTGCCCTATTCTTGCCCTCTTGTTCCACTCACAAGTTATACCAGGACACATTATTACATAAGAGGTGGAAGCAGGCAAAGGAAGAGGAAATGGCTTTTATCGGAATAATATTGGGAGCTAATCAGTCTACTTGCCAGTAAACGTGATGGTAGTTGCTAATGAGTGCACACCATTAAGGTTGACCTTGATGGTATGGTTGAAGAAGGTATGGTATGCTATGAGTCACAATGATTTGATTCCTAAATATGCAAATATGTCTATTTTAGCATCTCCTGAAGTTTCATTGAGAAATTCTACCATTTCCTTGTGTTTTGCCAATGTTTCCCTCAATCACCAAGACATTTGTAGGTCTTAGTGATATCGATACATGTTTCTGTATCCTCAACTAGTGATACATGTATTGATAACAATACTGTGAACATTAGCTCCATTCATGCTATACTTTATGTGGTTGTTAATCATGGCCGACTCTTCTTCTAACTTGATGTTTAAAATTTTTTTTGCTTTTCTCCTTGGTGATCGCACAAAGGAAGTTGATATGGAGCAACCCACTTAGGTTTGTTGCTCATGGGGGTCAAACAATGTATGTAAACTGCATAAGGCGATTTATGGATCGAAGCAATCATCATGTGCATGGTTGACAAATTCAATAAAGTTTGTGTTGAACTATGGCTTTGTTCAAAGTTATGCTGATCATTCCATCTTTTTACGGAAAGCACCTTGGGTTTTATTGTGTTGGTGGTTTATGTTGATGATTGTTGTTACGAGAAGTGACAATAGGGGGATTGAGGAATTTAAGAAATATCTTCAAAGGCATTTTCTCACAAAATATCCGAGTCATCTTCAATACTTTCTTGGTATAAAAGTTACCAGATCCAAGGAAGGGATTAATTTGTCTCAATGGAAATACATTCCGGATTTGCTCAGAGAGATGGGTTTTCTTGGTAATAAGCCAATTGATACACTTACGGATCCTAATCATAAATTTGTTGATGATCAAGGAGATGTAGTTGAAGACCTAAGGATTTATAGAAGATTGGTTGGAAAATGTATCTTGTTAGCCATCACCTGGATAAACATGTCGTTTGTTGTGAGTATGATGAGGTGGTTTATAAGCTCTTCGAGGGTACCTCACATGGATGAAGTTGTTCGAATTCTACAGTTTCTTAATGGAGCACCAGGTCAGGGAATTTTGAACAAACAGAATCTTCAGATCATATGGTACTTTGATGCAGATTGGACAAGTTCTTTTGCAGATAAGTGGTCTACTACTAGGCACCGCACTTTTGTAAGAGGAAAATCACATAAAAGAGTATGAAGCAGAGTGTTGTAGCTCAATCAAGCGCTGAAGCAGAATATTAAGCAATGGCTCATACTAGTGAGTTAATTTGGATTAAGAAACTGTTGTAGGAATTGAGTTTTGCAATGAATCTATCTATGCAGTTGTGTGATAACCAGGCAGTATCCCACATTGCAAACAATCCGGTCTATCATAAAAGAACTAAATATATTGAAGTCAACCATCACTTCATACATGAGGTCTCTAATGGTGAAATCTCTACATCATATGGACAGTTTCAGAATTAACTTGTTGATGAGTTCAGCAAGGCCCTTCGTCATAGTTAGTCTACATGCATATACTCCAAGCTTGACGTCGACAACATCTATGCTCCAACTTGAGGGGAAGTTTTAAGGATATGGATGTGGATTGTACCACTGTACAGCCCACCTAGCTTTGGTTCTTATGCATTTTCTTTTATTATTGGTTGTTTATGTTGGTTTGGAACTTGTTGGGTGTTTTTGCTTTTAATATTAAGGATTCTTTTGTCAATTCTGGTTTTATTAATTTGTATAAGAGGGGTAGAGTGGGCTCTCCCTCCCTCCCTCAATGTATACTAACCAACTTGACTATCAAACTAGGATTAACATTAGTATGGGAATGTTGAGAAGATGAACGTGTGGAAAGACCAGGGAGGATGAAATAAAGCAGATTGGGATGGTTCTGTAATGTGCATGGACTGTAGGAGACGTGAATAGAAATGTAACCCATGAGAATAAAATAAGAGACAAGGAACGTAGACACGCACAATCATGGAGAAACCTTAGGAACTGTTTGGTAAACACCAAAAAATGCGTTGATCTTATCTTAGTTACAGCAAATATGTATTAGAGATCTTGATCTCTAATGCTTAGTATAGATCAAGATCTCTTATATATAACTACTGTTAACTAAAATCAAAGCAACACATTTTCAGATGTCTGCCAAACAGGGCCTCAAGTCTTTATGATGTGTTTCTGAAGATTTTTGAGGTGTGTCTTTGCTTTTTGTCTTTACACAGGATTTGAGAGAAAAGGTCACACTCAGCACTCTCTTTTTCTTATTAACTGTTTTGCTCTTCCACATGCTGTTAGCATATTATGCCATGTAGAAGGGATGTGAAGGCTTGTTTACTTACTGTGGACAGGGCTTATAGATAGGAGTGATTGGCAAATGAAATTCGGGATTCATAAAGATGGCCCCAAATATCTTGGACAAGGCTTTGTTAACAAAGTTGGCGGCTTTCTTTTGGTGTATTGCAATTGGCAGTTGCACAAAATGCAATTACCAGTTCAGTCGAGGTTCTCTGGTTAACCCACGCAGAGCTCTCATGGAGCCATTATTGTGACTGCCCCAGTGTTAGAATCTCTGGATAAACAACTTGCTTGGTCATAGAAACAAAAGCTTTATCAGCCTCTTAGACAACTGCAGATGACTGTAATTATTTCAACCACATCAGTATTTGTCTGGCATCTTGCCTCCATTCTCTTAGTATTTTTACCTTCTTTCATGAAGCAATTATCATCATGATATTTGGGCAAGGTGACAGGCAAACTGCTGACATGGCCATAATAATTGCAGTCAGTAAGTGCTTGTCTGACAGTGCCATTTTTTCCTTCAGGGTGCCAAACAGGCCTGAGTAAAGGAGAGGTTGATGTCAGTTCGGCAGGCAGTCGTAGAACTTTGCCATCAATCATGAGAATCCTGTTCTGGGTATGATCGGCAAAATAGGACTTGCCAAGCCGACCAAAATAGCTACAGCATAGGTATGATGATGGTGACGATGAGTAGAGGCATTTTGCCTTATATTGTCTCTTCAGCTGATCCTAATCCATCCATTGATGTTTATTCCATCTTTTAAGGTGGAGATGCCATCTAGAACTGTCATTCTATGGAGTCCATGTAATCAAGCTTTCCATGTCTAATTCATTCATCTGGGTTCGAGTCCGTGCCTCAGTGGCAGACAGAGTTCGTTTTAACACTGAGGTCTTGGGTTTGAGCCTGTGCCTCAGTTGTAAACACGGTGTGTTTCAACATTATCTTGGTTTTGCGCCCATACTTATCCCAAAAAAAAAAAAAAGCGTTTTCTATTTTATTACATTAGAACACTTGAAAGGCGAGTCAAAATATTCACATGTAGGGAATTCGTAGGGGAGTGGAGGAAAGCACATATGAGGAAAGATCAAGCAAGCTGTGGGAGTGTGGCAATCCCAAGTGTTGGTACTCAGCCCAATTTCCACGTTGAACTTGAAGAAAAGTTCAGCAATTCCCAAATCTCTTTGCACAAAGTCATCGATTGAAAGAAAATGAACAGATTAAGCCAGAATGTGGACCATCTATCTGCAAGCCACAATTCAATGGTGGGAGTTGTCCTAATTTTCATGGTATAATCTGTTCATGGTGGAGCCCTATAAACCAATGCTTGGTCACTGAATGATGGGCCTCACTTGCAAAAAGGACCAAAAGCCCTAGCATACTCAAAAGAATCATGTAGGGATCATATAATTCCTTTTTATAGAATATCTACGTCTTGAAGCCAACCAATTAACCAAATTTTGCTCGTCACATATTCCATGCCACATTGTGCTTTCCCAAAGCAACCTTTAGCAAACACTAGAACACTACAGTGATAGCTTTCCTCAGAGCATTTTAATGCCATATAGCTTGCAGAATCTTCTTGTCTTCTATTCGAACATTTGTAACCTGATTTAAGCTAGGAATGCCAATCTTACACGCGAATCAAATGCTATGGCCTGTCCATTGCTAGTTTCAGCAAGTTTATTGCTCTCAAGGGCTTTAATAGAGAACAAAATTGGGGAAAATGAAAAAAGAAAAAAAGAAAGGAGAGATTTGGTGGGGAAAATGTGCTGATTTGAACAGCCAAACCCAGCCAAAGGTCTTTGAAATCCTTATTTCTCATAGACAATCGATATGAATTGATGCATTTGAAACTCCTGAATACATTCAAAACAAGAAAAAGTATCAATCTTTGGTAAACTGCAATTTGGAATGCAATGAAATTCACTCCTTGAAGCTTCAGTAATCTGCCTTCTTGATGTTGCAAGGCCTGTGGACCAATCTAGAACTCAGGTGTGTTGATGACTCAAAGAGTTACTATAGAAGAATGGTCCAGTAGTTGAAGACCCAGATAATTTTTTTATGATATTGTCAGGTTTTTCAATGACTTTGCTGAGTCGAACGCGCAAACTCGGATGACCCACCTGTGAAAATCGAAGCTCTTGTGCTTTTGATGACCATGTATCTACTATAACTCAATCCTCCTTTTTCACTCTTTTTTCTTTCTTTTTCTCTTTTGCAGTACATATACTGATCTCAGTTCCTCAGCCAAGGAAGATAACCCACAGCCTGCAGTTGAACAGTTTCTAACCCTCCATGCCAATTTGTGCCAAGCGGGCCTGATCGCAGAGTCCCTGTCAAAGGTTCTTCCTGCAGGATCATCACCACCAGATCATGAAGATGAACCATCTGAAGAAGCTTTGAAGATCTCATCAGAGAGACGTAAACAAGCTGCTTCATGGGTTCAAGCTGCATTAGCTACTGATCTATCTTCCTTTGCAGTGTTTAACAAACAACCCACCTCCAGCTCGGCTTCAAATCGTGGGCTGCATAATACTACCAGCAGCCAACAGATGGTGGTGTTAGAGAATTCTACTCGAAATTCGGCATCGAAGACTCAAAGCAAAGCTCGGACCTCCATCAGCTCCAAACTGACTGCAACTACAACTGCACGCCGGGCTGGGGATGGACTAGCCATGAGTCAGAAGCCACGGGCACCTCCGCCTGAGTGGGTCCGAGGGGGCGGCCTCAATGAGGCATCAGACCTGGCGAAATCCTTAAGGGTGGAATCTCGTGGTTGGTTCTTGGATTTCATTGAGAAGTTCCTAGAAGCCGATGTGGATGCATCAGCACTGTCGGATAAGGGTCAGATTGCGGGTATGCTGTCGCAGCTTAAGAGGGTGAACAACTGGTTAGATGATATCGGGGCCGGGAAGGAGAATGGCGAGGGATGCCCTGTCCCAGCTGAGACAGTTGAGAGGCTGAGGAAGAAGATCTACGAGTATCTACTCACGCACGTTGAATCAGCCGCAGTTGCACTCAGCGGGGGCCAGGCGGCGCCAACTGGCCGATCGACAGAACCAAAGGTAAGTAGATGACATGGGGTTTTTGTACGTTGCATGCCCATGCAAGTGCATGAACGTCGTGGCGGCACGGTGCAGGACACGCTCATTCCGATGATTAGGACACCCATGTGAGAAGTCACGTGAGGAGGCCATCATTGTTTGTTCTTATTTGTGTATATAGAATCTAAGGTTGAGATTAACAGCCTTAGTGAAATGGGAATATTGATCAATGGTGTTGTGTTTGGGATCATAGAAAGAAAAAAAAAATCAAATGGGGTTTTTGGGCAATTATAGAAGAGATTAAGGTCTTTGTTGGTAATTATCCATATGCAAAAGAGGAAGATGTGTGAAAAATCAAGAATATTTTTGTGTTCATTGAATAACAGCTTGTGTTTGTGCTTGCAATCTTCAAGAGATGAGATGGGGGGGATTTCTGATTTTTGCTGAGCCCACAGGCACATCTTCATGTGGTCACACGTACCAACCTGGCACCTGTGTGGGACATCAAAGCTGTACATCAGGTGGGCTCTATCTTGTACATGGCCAGCCCAAACATGGGGCTGGTGCATCCACAGCAAAGGGTTTTTGTGTATGTTGAAAGTAGAAACTCCTTATTTATTTCTACATGTGGACCACCTAGGAGTGTCAATGGACCGGGGCGTGGCTCTATAGGGCAGGTCCTTGCTTGAAATTTAGGTTGGGCTTGCATTGGTTTGGGCCCGGGTGAATGATGAATGGCCCAGCCCAATCACTAAGTGGTCCACCATTGTATAAAAAGAATGGTAGGACTTTCACTGATCCAAACCATTCATATGATGGGACTTGTTATAGACAGGATATCATTAGAAAAGAAAAGTAGAAGAACCTAGACCTTAATGTTGAATCTTTTCTTCGCAGGGCTGACCAACCTAGTCTTAGGTGGGTCCATTCCACTCTTAGGCCCACTTAATGAATTGATCTGACGTGATCGTTCGATCAGATCATTGACACCGTGGGCCCACCTGATGCAGGGTTCGATAGTCTGCACTGTTGATGTGATGGGGTCCACCGTGAATGGACCATGGGCCCAACTTCTCCCGTATCAAATGCACACAAATGGTCCATGCTCAGTAAAGAGAAGCCAGAGGCTATTAGAAGTCTTCGATCTTCCAGTGGTCCCTCTCTAACATGGACATCAGATCAACGGTGTAGATTGTTGAGCCTTGGCCTCACTAGAAGGAACTCAGGGCAAGTTGATGGGCCATACATCGGACGATTATATATGAACGGCTTAAATTTCAATCCCGGCCCATGGACTAAATATTTCCCTCTAAGCAAGCTTGAGGGGGCCCAGGCCTAAAAGCCTAAGATACCAGCCCAGCCCATAGACAGCCCTAACAGACTTGTGATTGAACTATGGTAAGTTTCACTGGACACATACAATGGAGAGCAAGCTTTCTCATCTAGACCATTCAATAAATGGGGTTCCTCTTGGAGCATCTATAGTTGAAATTTCTCACTGAATGAATGATCTTGATCACCTGATCTACGCCCTCATTTCTTTTACCATGATTAACGATCCATGCATTTTTCTAGAAACTTGGTGAGAATTGATCTCATGCCAGGAGGTTGAAAATTGAATGGTCTGGATTTATGAGCACATGCATGGATAGTGCAATAGGTACATGGAAAATTATAGACATTGACAATGCACAGCTATTCCTCAAAACGTGGAACTGAAATCAAATATGGACCATTCAATTGATGGGCCAACTCAGGATTGGATTATAATCCAAAATATTACACAATTTGGATTAGGCAAACCGTTTGATCAATTGCCTAGATTTTGATCTGTCAGTAATTGTCTCCGAAAGAAGTCCAGTTATTAGAAGTTTAGGTGGATTTTATTCGTGTAATTGTTTTCATGGGCCCCTTGAACATAGTTCCCTCATGCGATGGACGGTATAGATACCAGTATCTGATTGTTCTTATGCAACCACCTGTCGTGAAGATATGATTTTTGTAATTTGGTCCATTTATAAATGGAGGATGCTAGATAGATGGTCTGGATAGAACCACAATGCGTGCTGATGAGCGGCGCAAAATATTCTGTGTCCTCGAGGAACACAAATCTGGTCTACGATATCCAGGGTTTTTTTTTTTTTTTAAATCACAGTGGCCTAAAGGTACGATGAAATCAAGATTTTAGCCTCGGTTTCGTAACTTTTATTTTTTATCTTATCACTTTCCAAATTTTTTAATGCAAAAATGCTATTTTATAGCTGCTTATTTTGAAAAGTCCTTTTCAAATAAAGGAGAGTAGTCCCATTACATCAAGATTCAGCACACTCCATGAGAGATCTAATTTGCTGATTTTACTCGGGGGGGATTTTTGGACCTCAAATGGTGTTGATTTTGTCTTTGTTCGCGCCCAGCGTGGCTTCTAAATGGAAGTAACGGTGGTCGTCCTTTTCAAGTTGTTCCCTTCAGTGTAGTTCACCCTTAATATCGTCTTCTCTCATTTTCTAAGCCATGTCTTGAAATTAAATCTCCATTTTGGTTGGAGAAAATTTCGCCATGAACTTATGCTGGACCTCACAAAAGCAGTTCAAAAACCTATACATGGGAACAAGATTGAACCTTGGACTCCATTTGTGCTTTCGTAGGATTTTTTTTTTTTTAGAGAGATGGGACCAACACTGCGAAAGGTTGTTAGACCATTTTTGCCACCTCCGTGAAACCCACTCTGACAAGCTTCTGACGTGCACATGACGTTATTCACTCGTTTCTAATAAGTTTTTGGTGGGTTTTTCAAATCTTTTTATTGAAGAGGGGAACAACTCTATGTTTCTAAAAGTTCTTAGTGTTAGAAGGTAATTATGAATGCCGCTAGTCTTTGGTCATTCTCCAACAAGCCTTTGGAGAACAATTCATCACATCAACTTTTAAGACCACTCTCTAGAGAATCTTTTTTGAGGAAGGGGAAGAAAGTAAGAAAATCCTTTTTTTAAAGAGAGAGCACGAGAAAGGTTGAGAAATGAGAAGAAATAATCTTATTATAAGAATTTAACTTTTTTTCTTATGAGTTTTGTAAGTATTTGTATACAAAATTTAAGTGGCCAAGTGTAAGCAAGAGTGCTATAAATTTGGTGTTAATATAATTATTCTTTTTTTATGAATGTTGAAGTGGATGAATTTGGATGTAGATCGTGCTTAAGATACTGTTTATATCACTTGTGATGGGGATATCACACCTAAGATTCTGTGGGTTACACCTAGGCATTGTGGGTCACAAATGGTGGTCTGGGATCACACTAAGGGGTTGGGATCACACGTGAGGGCTAGGGTCATATTTGGGATAATGTGGGTCACACCTGAGACACTTTTCATGAAAATTGTCATAACTCCCGTATTACAGGTTCGATTGGGGTGATCTTATATGTAAGACTCATATTCTAGACCGTACCGTTTCGTAGGCTTCCACGGTCCCTCCGGTCGAATTTCGGTAATCTTCGACCTATATCCGACGTTTGCGCGTGATCCTAAGCTAAGTCCTGCATATCAAAGCCGGCTCAACTCGAAACTTATATATTTACAACCGCGTCGTCGCTACGGTTCTAACGCCGTAACTCGCGCACCAATCCGATACCCGGGCTAAAAGATGTAGGCCCACGTTCATTTCGAGGAAAACGTCGCGCGTTGCAAATTTCGAAGGAATCTCTGCAACATGTTTCATCAATCAATGTCAACTACAACAACCCATCCCTTCTCATTCCTAAAGTCAACTCTCTCTCTCTCTCCACCCATCCATTTCTTACAACCTCTACATATGAGTCCAAGGGATCAAAGAGGAGTGCAATAGGTAGGTGATCCACCGTTAATTTCAATTTTTAAGGGCCCACTTGTTGTGGGACCCACTTGATGTATGTAATGTAATCATGAGGGGGCCATAGTGGCGGGGCCCCTCCATCACTGTCTCTTTTGTCTTTTTCTCTGTTTCCTTGTTTTCTTTTTTTGATGATGTGGCCGTGTGGCCCACCCGGACATACCCCACATGATATATGTCTTATCCACACCATTTAGCCACGGGGTGGCCCACCTTAGGTACATGTTGTGCCCCAAACTGTTCAGCGTCCAAGGACGCTGGATGTGAAATGAAGATAAAAATATCAACTCGGTTCAAGCCTTGTGGTGGACCACTCATGTAAGCCCCACCTTGATGTATGTATTTAATCCAAACCGTCCATTCTATTCCTCAATTCATTTTAGGTGTTCAGCTAAAAAATGAAGTCAATCCGACTATCTGGCTAGCCATACCATAGAAAACAGTATTGTTACCGTAGAGAACTCACCTTGATGTTCTACTCGCCAAAACATACTGGATATTGAGCTCTTTTGGACAGTATCGAGTCATGGAATTCAATGGGTGGAGTGGATCCTCCCAATGCGGGCCCCACATGAAAAAAATCGTAGGAAATAATTTTAAAAAATAATATATATTAGGCAGCAGCGCCTGCTGCTGCTACTGACACCAAAGGACGCAGCAGCGTCCTACTGCTGTTTGGAGGCTGGGTGGGCAGGGACCGTGGGCCTCACCATTTTGTGTGTTAAACATCAATACTGTGCATTTGATGGGTCCCCTTTACATATGGGGCACTCCCAAAAATCAGCTGTATACATAACTCAAGTAGCCCACACAACAAGAAACAGTGGCGATTGAGCGTCTACCATTAGAACCCTTTTTGGGTGTCCCGGAAGTTAGGATCATTATGAAATTTGTTTTCTTCTTCATCCAAGGTCTGTGTGACCTTATCAATGATTTGGATGGCAGATAAACATTATGGTGGGGCCCGCATGGGATCCACTGATGTAAGTGTTGTACCCACACCGTCTATGGGAGTAGGACGGCTGGCGTACCTCACTCCAGTTATTCTGTGGGTCCCATCTACTTCATCTACGTTGTCCATCTATGGGACCCAGCATGATGCATGTGTTACATCCAAGCCATCCAACCATTGTGAAAGCTCATTTTATGGCATGAGCTAAAGGATTAGACAGATTCATAGTTCAAGCGGACCCCACACCACTGAAAGTTGTGGACAGTGACGTCCACCGTTCAAACTTCCAAGGGCCACATTAGTTTCCGATTAAGCTTATATTTTTGTTTTTACTTCATTTATCACTATGTTAACTTATGAATAAGTTAGATTTCAAATACACCACAAGGGGCCACATCATGATGTGACCAACACTTTGATCAGGTGGATCACACCACAAAAATAGTGGAGGATTGAACGTCTATCATTGAAACCCATTTGGGTCACCGAAGTTCTGGATCAATGAAGAATTGTTTTTCCTCTTTATAGTGAGCCCTGTGAATTGTTTTAACAATGAAAATTATTATATCCACTGTCACTTGGGGTATGGTCCAAATGATCCTTCAATATGACTCATTTTTGAAAATTTATGAGTCTCATATGGTTAGGCCCATTGTAACACCCTAGATTTTTACCAACCTAGAGTTAGACGTCCTTAGGAAATGGGTCAACCATAACACTCTCAGAGCTCAATCCCAAAGTCTAAAAAATCACTTTTCAACCCATTTTCTTCAAAATCTCACCTTTCACCACCTCATTCTTCAAATTTCTCCAAGTACTTTCATATTAGACACAAATCCTAAAGTTTAAATGATGAAGAACTATACTTAAACTAAAACTTACTGTAAATGATACATACATAAATAAAATAGAATTTCGAATATTGAAAATTTAAAATTTCATGATATAGATAGAACATTTGGATAGATTAGCTTCTTCTACCCCAAAATCATATATTGTACGTCGCGTAACTCATTCCGGTTTGCAAATGAGACCCGATAATGCCTTGACGGACTCGTGGGCCCAAACGACTCAATTCGGGGGGATCCGGGGTGGGTCCCGTATGTTTCCGACACCCCCGGGGGGGGAGGACATCGCCCCTAGGGCAAGCCCTCATCAAAATGACCAGTGACCCGCGAGGGGCTCGCCGGTTTGGCGAGGCCTCGTCCGTATAGCGGTCGGTGGCCCTTTTTCTGCATTTTTTCTGTGCATTTCGTTTGATTTTGAAAAATCATATCTCTTTCGTTATAACTCCAATTTATGTGATTTAAAAATTAAATTGAAGATAAATGAGTCTAATTTTATATAAAAATAAGTGAAAAATATAATAAAATATTTAATATAGTTTAAAGTAGGTCGTTGTGACAACTATTAGAAAATCATTCGTTAGACAGTTGTTGCTTCGGGAATTTTTAGAATTTTTTTCTACAATAAAAAATCTCATAAAATTTGGTGGAGACAGATTAAAGTTAATGATGAACTACTAAAAAAATAATTAAAATAATATACTAAATAGAAGTGCTAAAAATGGGACATAGAATGGCCCTAGGACCGTATTCTGTCATAATTAGGGTAGAATTTGGTTAAGTACTAAACTGAATACTTAATAGAATTAGCTTGAACTACTTTAAATACGATCTGTAAGACCCAAAATGAGTAGAACCACTAATGCTACATTATCTAGAAACCTAGGATCAATCTCTAAACCCAGTTGCTCTTGGGGGCATCTAGAAACTTCGTATTCGACCTGGACCGCACGTCGAAAGTCCGATAGCTACGAAACTATACATTTATGACCGTCTTGTTGGACTTGACGACTACCTCGGAAATCAAGTCCAGATGGTATCTCATGTCTATTTCCTTGAGCCCGAAGCAAAGTGAGTGAGAGACGTAAATTTCTTTAGAATTAAATTCGAATTTAAGTAATCTGAGTCGTGTCGCTTGTAGGCCAAATATAATGATCCAGACCGTCAGATTCTGACCTAATTTTACCCTCGGATTAGGAAAAATGTCTCACACATGTCAGTGCACTTGTGGCCCTTATCGAGTTCCGGTGACCGTTAAACTAACTAGTCCGCCGCGTCTGATTTGTAAATCCGATCGGACTAAAGACTTAGCCTGACCTAGATCCATGGTCGGGGAGCTTAAGTCCGACTGCATTCAGCAAAGGGGCCTCCAGAAATGCTCCATTGAGTCGAAACAGATGAGTTTTGGCTATAACCTAAGTATACCTTCGTCCTGGGGCCATTTCCATCAATCTTAGCCCTATATAAAGGCCTAAACCACCCCATTTCTATTCCATACGATTTTGCAACCCTAGGAGAGAGAAGAGAGCAAAAAGAGAAGGAAAGAGAGAGAAAGTGAGAGAGAGAGTCGGAGAGAGTTCCTGGGATTCGATCCCATCGCTTCGCGGGCTAAATTACCACTTCTGCATCGCTATTTCGGCGATTCCGATTTCGAAATTAGGTAAGAAAACCTAACCCTAATATGTTTTAGGGTTTCAAATAGTGTAAGTTCTGAAATAGCTAACCTATTCCCTATTATAAGTGGTTGTTATGCCGTAGATGAAGGAATAGTGTTCGAACCGAGTTCATTATGAGTCTACTGGCGAAAGGTGCGGAGTATATACGTATAGGTTATGGTTTTCAAGGCTTTCAACGTCAGTTAATGATTTATTACTGACGTGGGTGTCATTTCACATGCCAAATGCGATATCTGTTTCGTTTTATGTTTATATATAAACTATGTTGTGAATAGGATATTTCATGTGTTTGTTGAAATGTTCGTATGCGCTTAGAATCTGCATTTGTGATTGTCATGATTAACTGTCATAGGTGCATAGTTGTTATATATGCGACAACTCCTTAATAAGAGGATTTTCCCTAATATGTATTATGACCAACATACGTGATGTATGTTGAAAAGTGTAGTCTAAGTGTTTGTAAAAATGTCTGAATGAGTTAGTAGTTAGTAAAGTGTGATTTATGAGGAAATTGGGATATGAATCCCAGCTACCTTAGTTATGTGTATGATTTCCTTTATGTACTGTATAGTCTGTTTATTCATGTTTAACTGTGTGTATGATTTTCTCTATGTACTGTATATTCATATTTAAGTTATATTTCATAGCCTGCTCAAATGATTGAAGGATTTGACTTAAGTCATTACTTCTTTGATTATCTCATATGTTTATTTGTTGTGATTGTACGCGGTTGGGATTATATTATAGTCCAGGTAATCGGTAATAGGCCTTGATTTGGTGGCTGAGGTTATTTTCGCCACACAGGATATGTTCGATGAATCTGAGCCGTACTTGGGATGTTGGTAGTGGTTAGGCCACACGGAATGCTTATACACTTCATGTCGATCAACTCAACGTGCGCTCGTCCTAGTCAAGCTCTTCAATTAACCCGATTGACCCGATGTATGTTCACCATGTTTGGACCCTACTGCTTGAATCTAAGGTACCAAACTCACCAATGAAACCCTGATAACCTTGGTACCTCGATCTACTAAGACTCATGAGCAGGACATGGTGGTATAGGACACCGTGGTTGAGCTGTCGGCCTACGTTGGGGCGACGAGCCTCCCCGTAGTGACCAGTGAGCAACCCAGACTCGTGAGCTAAATATGGTGGTATGGGACATTGTATTCGTGCTGTCGGCCTACACTGATTGGTGACGAGCCCTTTGTAGTGACCTCGAGCATACCCTGAAACTGCATTGAGGCGACGAGCCTTATTATAGCAACTAGGGTATAACTATGCCTGTATTAATTGGTGACTAGCCCTTTACAACGACCTAGAACCATAACATCGTATGAGATTTACTAGGACTGATGACCCTAGAATGGATCATTGTTTGAGAATTGATATAAGAGAGGTACCTTAGCTTTCCAATCTTGCTGTATGAAAAGGACTGATATGAATTCGGTAATCACGTCTATGTACCGCATTGCATGTACTTTGGCGAGGAAGAGCACTTTCGGGTGGTTGTCATGCGCACTGTAAGATAAAGACGCTGAGGGAGTGCAGGCGAGGGCATGCATCATTACTACATCTCATTATTGCATTAATCAGAGTACTTAGGACTTGTTTGTTATACTGTTTTATCATTATTACTTGACTGAATTGATAATATGTTAACCTTTGCTGTATAGCTCCACTGAGTTGATCACTCACTCCCACGTTACGGGACGGTGTTTTAAATACCAACCAGTCCCTATTTTAGTTTCAGATGGCAGCGATGCTTACGAAGCGGAGTCAAACTTTTATGATGATGAGAAGGGTTTCTTATATATGCAGCTATCAGGCGGGTCTATGCAGACCATGTTATGATCGACGGAGTTATAGGGATGCTCATTAGATGTCATTACACTTATTAGTTTGCACCTTTGGAACACTCATGTATCTTCATTTTGTTCATTTTTGGAGTATACATGTATATATTTAACCTGGTAACATGTTCACATTCTGGAGACTTACAACAATTTATATATTTTATATATCTATCATAGTCTTTCACTTGCGAAATTAAACTGTATCTGGAGTATGATATGCTGTTTTGGTCTAATCTCACTCATGTTTAATGTACTAATATGAACAACATTCAATTATCATTATCTATGTTGCACAGGTGATGCGTTGAAACTCAAGAGTAGAGTTTATGCTCGACCCCTGATTTTCAAGGTGTTACACCCATCTTGATGTATTTGTGGCACATTTTGTGTAACTGAGGCCCACAAAATGCGGCCCATTTGATGTAACTAAGGCCCATGAGTCAAGGCCCAACGGGATGTACATAAGGCCCACTGTAATATATGATTCCACCATGGTTATGTATGATGATTCATGGCAGGCCGTGTGTAAGACCCGTATCCAAGCCTGTACCATTTCGTAGTCTTCCTTGGTCCTCCCGATCGAATTCCGGTGACCCGCAATTTATTTCCGACATTGGCGCGCGATCCTGAGCCGTGTCCCGTATATCTGAGTCAACTCGACCTGAGACTTGTACCAGTGCGACCGCGCAGTCGCCACGATTCCGACACCGCGTATTACGCATCGAGGCGATACCCAGGCTAGGAGTTGTGGGCCCGCGTTCAGTTCAAGAAAAATACCCCGCGTTGCTAATCCCAAGAAAATTCATCACATAATTCACATCATTTGTCAAAAGTACACCCATCCCTAAGTACAACTACCCATCCCCAAAAGTCAACTTTTCCATCACCTCACCCATCTCTCTCCCCATCACTCCATCACTCTCTTACCCATCCCTCTCTCTCTCTCTCTTCACATCACATCTCTCATTTCTCTCTCTTTCATTCTCTCTCTCATTTTTCCTCCCAAGCCACCCACGTCCAAGCTCCCCATGAGAGAGCTAGTGTGGCCCACCTTCCTACCATCTCATCCCACCCTCTAAAATCGATCTCAACCGTTGAAATTGTACCTTTGGAGCTCTATCATGCATTGGCGGAAGAAGGAAGGGGAGATCAAAGGTGGGTGCATCTTTAGGTTAGATTTCTTCATTTTTATGATGTGGGTGCTCTCTCTCTCTCCTTTGATTATTTGGCCACATGATGAGTGTATATGGTGTCTCAACCGTCTATCAAGTGGACTCATGGTCGACCAAATTACGTGGGTCCTACCCTTTGATGTTGGGAAAACACAAATATCAGATTGACCCAAGCCGAGTGGGTCATGTCCAGGTGTGGGACCCACCAACCGTGGTCCCTAGGCGTGAGACCCACTTTGATAAACAAGTTCACGTCCACCGGTCCCTGACGCTGGACGTTGTGGTGATATGAACCGTCAGTGGGTGTACTGACTAGCAACAAAAATAAATATATTTATATATTAAAGCTTTGTTTCTTATGGAGAGGGCTGCTCACACAGGCCCCACCTTGATGTATGAATTCAATCCACGCCGTCCATTCCATTCCCCACGTCATTTTAAGCGTTGAGTCGAAAAATGAAGTCAATCCGACTCTCAGGCGGGCCATAGCATAGAAAACAATGTTTTTCACTATTTAAATTCATTTGAATTTTTTCTAGATGTCCAATATTAGGCTTGATGGATTCGTTATGGACTGTAGAGTCCATTGGGTGAGACGGATTCTGTTAATGCGGGCCCCACACTCAAAAAATCGTGATAAAACACGTTTTAAAGAAAAAAAATTTATATATAACACCGCCTGCTGCTACGTGTGACGGACGGCCAAGCAAGGGCCACGGCTCCAGTCGTGGGCCCCACCATGATGTGTACTTTCCATCCAGCCCATTCATTTGGTGAGCCCCCTCCTTACGTGGGCCCTCTCCAAATTGTAGCCACATCCAAAGCTCAGGCGGCCCACATCACAAGGAACAGTGTTGATTGAACGTATACCATTGAAACTCTTTATGGGTCCCAGAAGTTTTGGATTATTATGAAATTTGTTTTTCCTCTTCATCAAAGTCTGTATGACCTTATCAATGGTCTGGATGGCAGGTAAACATTATAGTGGGTCCTACATGGAACCCACGTGCTCCGTTTGCAGCAGCTGCAATGTACAACAGCTATAACTGTCGTGTACATCCAGCGTGGGGTGTGGACCCCACCTGTTACATTCACACCGTCGGATTTTGAAGGACGGAATGGGCCAGCAGCCGACATCAGCTGTTGCTGCACGTGTAGCTAGCCTGATATATGACCGTCCATGCACCTGGTGTTCATTTGGACCCACGCTGATGGCTTCATCCGTCCAAGCCGTCCATCCAAATAACGGGTGGGGTCTGTTGATGTACGAACGGCCTGGATGCTGCATAGTTATTATACTATAATATATATATATATATATATATATATATATATATATATATATATATATATATATATATATATATATATATATATATATATATATATATATATATATTATGTATATATTTTTATATAATGTTGTGGTGGGCCCTACGTTGGGACCCACCTCTGCTTTTTAAAACAGGCAGCTGGCCTGACAGCGGACCGCACCATGGTGACGTGCTGGGTGCAACACGGCTCCACCATGATGCATGTGTTATATCTAAACCATTCACCCATCTGCTGGGACTGGCAAGAGCTTTGAGCAACCACTGATGCATGTGTTGCATCCGATCCGTCCAATCATATGGTGAATTTGTCTCAAGGCTTGAGACTAAAATTATGACAGATCCAGTTATCAGGTGGACCACACTACATGAAGCAGTGTATTGAACACTCACCATTGAAACCCCTTTTGGGGATTACAGAAGTTTTGGAACCAATATGATATTTGTTCTCCTCTAAATCCAGGTCTTTATGACCATATGGACAGATTGAATGGAAAGTAAATACTACGGTGGGGCCCACTGGGATTCAACAGTGAAAATCAATATCACCACTGTCATTTGTTGTATGGTCCAGTTGATTCTTTAGATATGATTCATAATTTATATATATATATATAAGTTCTTTAATGATTTCTAGCAATGGATGAATGATTTTGAATCGGCCCATTGGTATGGCCCATTTGATGAATTTGGGGCCCACTTGATGAGACAAAATTGATGTATTTGGGGCCCACTTGATGAAGCCCGATTCGATATATTTGGGGGCCCATTTGACTTGGTCCATTTGCTTCGGCCCATTTGTATCGGCCTAATTGATTGGCCCACTTGTATCGGCCCATTTGATTGATTTAGCCCATTTGATTGATTTGGCCCACCTTGATATATATGAGGCCCATGTGATTAGACCCACCTTGATGTATTCTGTGGACCATCTTTGAGGCCCACCTTGATATATTCTGTGGCCCATCTTTAAGGCCCACCTTAATGTATTTTGTGGCCCATCTCTTAGGCCCACCTTAATGTATTGTAGCCCACTTAAGGCCCATTGGTGCGGCTCACCCATAGGGCCCATCATGATGTATATTTAAGGCTCATGTGATAAGGCCCACCTACCTCGTATTTAAGGCCCATATGGGCCATTGTGATGTATTCGTGGCCTATGAGCAAGGCCCATTGTGATATGTATTAGGCCCATGATGCACATGGCCCATTTGATGGTCATGAGGTCGATGAGCAAGGCCCAATGTGATGCATAAGCGGCCAATGAGTGAGGTCCATAGTGATATGTATTAGGTCCTTGTGTGAGGCTATGGGCCCACGATACGTTTGGCTCTATGTGGACCATTTTGTGGGAGCAATGTTGGTTGAATGACCACATCGATGGGCAATGATGGTTGAATACCCACATCGTGACCTTCCCTTAGGCCTTGATAGTTTCATTCTCATTATCACTTGTGGGTTAACCTTAATCAGAGGGCCCCATTCACCATACATGAATGGATCCGTGCTATCGAATTTGATATAACCACGGCCGAGGGCCGATCTTTATATTATGGTCGATCGTCTGTTCATCTCTGAACCTCGCCTTGTTTATGTGCTGATTGTCGGTGCCGATGATCATGGCCGATTGCCGATTATCGATCGAGGCCGAGTACCGATTTTGATGGCCGATTATCGATCGAGGCTAAGTACCGATTTTGATGGCCGATTATCGATCGAGGCAAAGTACCGATTCTAATGACCGATTGTCGATTATCGATCGAGGCCGAGTACCGATTCTGATGGCCGATTACCGATTATCGGTCGAGGTTGATTATCGATCAGGGCCGATTACCGATTTTGATTTGTCGTGGCCGATTGCCAATTTTAATGGCCGATTATCGATCGAGGTAAAGTACCGATTCTAATGACCGATTGCCGATTATCGATCGAGGCCGAGTACCGATTTTGATGGCCGATTACCGATTATCGATCGAGGCTGATTATCGACCAGGGCCGATTACCGATTTTGATTTGTCGTGGCCGATTGCCAATTATTGATCGAGGCCGAGTACCGATTTTGATGGCCGATTATCGATTGAGGCAAAGTACCGATTCTAATGACCGATTGCCGATCATTGATCGAGGCCGAGTATTGATTCTGATGGCCGATTACCGATTATCGATCGAGGCTGATTATCGACCAGGGCCGATTACCGATTTTGATTTGTCATGGCCGATTGCCGATTATCGATCGAGGCCGATTACCGATTTTGATTTGTCATACCCGATTGCCGATTCCGATTGTCGGGGCCCAATGCGATGTACATGCGATCCGTATTTGAGGGCCGACGTGATGTGTATTTAGCCCATGTCTAAGGCCCAATGTAATGTATATTGAGGCCTAGATGATGAGGCCTATTGTGATGCATTTGAGGGCCAGGCGAAAGAGCCCATTATGATATATGTTAGGCCCATGAGCAGGGCCCACCTGTTGTGTACATGTAACCCGTGAGTAAGGCCTATCGTGTTGTACATTTGGCCCTTGTGTGAGGTCATGAGTCCATTATATGTTTGGCCCTATGTGGGTCATTCCTTGGGGGCAATGTTGGTTAAATGTCCACATTGTAGAGGTCGATTGTTGATGTTAGTTATTGATAGTAATTATGAGTATGTGACTGCATAGCATCATGATACATGCCCATACGCATCATCTGCATGTCTGTTATGAGATATGATTGACCATTGCATATGTCATAGTGCTGGTTATTATGAGACTCCCTGATAGGCGGAGATTGTCTCACGTGAGCGCACGGTATGCGCAGGATTGATTTATATGACTCACGCATCTTGCATTGTGTGTTGTGACTACTATATGTCCGAGCGACATCAGGGCCGTAGCCTCCACAGACATATCGTGGATGGCCAGATGGGATACCAGAAATCTGTTCTATATGGGGTGCTATAGATATCCTTGGATGAAAGTCCCAGAACCCTCTTGGTTCCAGAGGTTGCTCCAACGTCTAGACCGAGTGGGTAGATGAGCGCCAAGTGTCGATTACCAGATGGCTGCGCTCTCCACTGTGTCGTGGTCGGTTGGAAGGGGGTGCGGCCTTACCTGCTCGAGAGGAGGGGGCAATGCTAGGCTGAGTCTGATAGCTCGAGGAATGGGTCCGCTATTGACGAGCCGGACCCGATATTGGAAGGAGGATAGTGTGGTCTCTTCCACTCACCTTGTTGCGCGAGATGGGGCTGCAATCTAGTTTGGAGTGTAATAGACCCCGGTGATTTCTCAGAGAGGAACCATACTGATATGTGGACTTATGGAGTAAGAGTTTCATGCTCATTCATTCATTCATTCATTCACTATCCACTCGGGCTGGTGGTGCGTAACTAATTGTTGTGTACCTTCGTTATGACAAGAATTTCGGTTGGGCGCGCGACCAACCTGAGATCAGGAGTTTACCACGTTGAGTCTGACTATCCAAATTTAGGTATGAGACTGGTTTGGATAAAAGTCCATTGTGGCGGACCCCGTAGCCTGCGATATTACGTATTATCATCCCGACTTCACACTCCAAGCATGGTCATTTCATTCGCATTGCATATTGCATTACATCTGCAGGCATATGACATTTTAGGTTGTTATGTTTCTGCACTTATATGGCCTAGATAGACTTAGCAGGATTTGTATATTGCATTGCATCCTCGGCATCTGATATTTAGCTCTTTATGATTCTTTATTGCATAACTGTTCTATATTGCATATCTCGATATTTATTGACTTATGAACTTGTCAGTATTTCTGCTCATTCCGATGATGTATGAATTATGAATTACCAGTACTTTTGGTATTGTATGATTATGGCATTGTATTGAATACTTGACACTTACCTTGTGCGCACACTTACACCACCCTCTAAGCTTTCTATAAGCTTATGCACGATAAATGCGTGTAGGTGATGATAGGCTGCAGCAGTGTTGAGCTTGGAGCGTGCGGTGGTCTTCTGGAGCTTGATTCTCTATTTATGTATTTTCCATTAAGTATTGTATTCAAATGATTATATTAGTGGATATGTGATGATGATGTTGCCGTTGTGAATTGGGTAATCTTGTGGTTATGCTTATTACTAGTTAAATGTACATTTCAAAAAAAAAATCCTCCTTGTAGGATCCCAAAATCGAAATCTGGCATATGAATGCTAGGAGCCGAGAATGGGGTACTACGGAGGCTGTCGGCACCGGATTCGAGGATTGGGATTCCTATGAATCCGATTTTCGGGTTTGGGGTGTGAGACCGTGCCTTAGGAGCAATGATAGTTTGACGTTCATATTGTAAGAATAATGTTGGTTAAATGTCCACATTATAATTCTCCCTAGGGTCCATTGTTAGGCCCATACTTGTAGTGTGTAGGTCGTCTAGGCCCATATTCGTTATGAACGGAGCCCACCACCATATAATATGTTTAGTATAGATCCATGATTCATGCTCATACGCATCATATGTATGCTTGATATGAAGAGTGACTGATCATAACATATGCTTTAGAGAGATTGTTTTGAGCTCCTTGATAGGCGAAGTTGCCTACATGAGGGTGCAGTACGAGTAGGATTGCTGCATGACTGATAGTGTGATTTATACACTTCGCATTTGTATGACATGATACTGCACGCCCTACCAACATCAGGTCTGTGGCCTCCACAAGTATATTGTAGATGGTAGGATCAGACACCGAAAATAATGTTTTTAACATCGGGGTGCCATAGATATTCCTGAGTGAAAATCCTTAAACCTGATGGTACCAGAGGATGACTCCAACGTCGAGACTGAGTGGATATATGAGCGCATGAGGGCTGAATACCAGGAAGCCGCATAGTCAGTTGGAAAGGGGTGTGGCCTTACTCGCCTGAGGGTAAGGGGCATTACTAGGCTGAGTTTGACTAGCTCGTGAACGGGTCCACTATCGACGTACCGGATAGATATTGGCAAACTATTAGTTAGGCGGATAGTGAGGTTTCTTACGCTCACTTAGACTGCGCGCTTGGGAAAGTAACAATGTCATTTGGAGTTTACTAAACTCCAGTAATTATCCAGAATAAGAACTGTACTGATATTTGATGAGCTGTATGAAGATTTGGATGAGGATTGACATGTTTGAGTTGCATCTTACATCGTATGGTCTCGATATGGCAGATAACATTCATATCCTACACCGCATAACCTTGGTACGGCTGATTGCATTCACGTACTCATCAGCATGATTTTGCCTTACTCTGGCATTACATTCTGAGCATGTTCTTTCTACGCACACACTTACACTACTTTCTAAGTTTTCTATAAGCTTATACATGATTGATGCATGCACGTGATGTTAAGACGCAGTCATAACCTCGCCGCAATTGGAGTGTGCAGCCGAGCTTTTAGAGTTTCTGTTATTTTTCATTATCTTGTATTTTCCTTTCATACGCATTGTACTCAAAGTTTTTAATCATAATGGATTTTGTAATGGTGTTCTTGTGGTTATTGTTCGTGGGTTATACTTATACTGAATTAAAATCATGTTTGAAATCCTCCTTGAAGGATCTCAGGATCGGAACCTAGTGTATGGGTGCTGGGAGCCGAGAATGGGGTACATAGAGGTTGTCAGCGCCGCATTCAGCGATGGAAAATTTTGTGAGCCCAGTTTTCGAGTTTGGGGCATGACATTATATTTGATGAAAAGATAATTTAATGAAATTTCAAATAAATTTAGAATTATCTAATTTATATACCATTTGATATCCCAAAAAGTGGGGCCAAAGTTCATCATAGTATGAATCACTCCTGAAAAAGTGAGCGATAGAGATCTCGCAAAAAATGGTCATACCTCTTTCGTTATACGTTCGATTGATGTGATCTTATGCTTGTTAGAAAGTTATTTTGATGAACTTCCAAATAGTTTTATAATCATCTCATTTGTACACTATTTAATAGTAAAAAAGTCAGTTCAAAGTCTATCATGGCATGGATCAATCCATTTTTAGATGTGATCCATAACATGATAAACTTGGGGCCCACTTTTGAACTATCAAATGATGTCTAAATAAGATAATTTCAAATCTATTTAAAATTTCATCAAAATATTTTTTTTAATGAGCATAAAATCATTATAATCAAACCTATAATAAGCGAGTTATTACCATTTTTGTAGAAAGTGTCTTAAGTACGATCATAATCTCATGTGCGATCCACAAATCCAAGGGTGATCCATAACATAATAAACTAAAGGCTCACTTTTAGACTATCAAATGGTCTCCAAATAAGATGATAAAAAATCTATTTAAAATTTTATCAAATTATATCTTCAACGATCAGAAAATCACTGTAATTGAACCTATAATAAGAGAGTTACCATGCCTGCATGCACTAGTCAAATAAGCTCTTAAAATAAATTAACCTCTTCATTGCTTTTGATAAATAATAATAATGATTAAAATAAATAAATAAACAAACAAACAAACTTTTTTACTAATTTTTAAAATATTTAATAATATTAATTTTGTAAAATAAATTATTTTTAAAATAAGAATTTACTTTTTTTTTAGAACGAACTCTTGGCAGTAGAGAAACCAAGCAGCCTCTTAATATACAAGGGGTTTGGTATTTTACGTTGCTGACGTTTCTCTTGAACCTAACATCAGATCGGCACAGAGGGTCGGTTAGATCATAGATATCAGCTAAAATGGAAACCACAATGGTCCATTCATCAGGTGGGCCACACATTTGAAATAAATGGACAGCCGATGGTATGTCTCAATGTATTGTCGATGCCAACACTCATCATGAGGGCCACACGTACATTGCAATTGGTGATTTGTCAGAATTCTGGTAGGGAGAATGTTCCTGAAAAGCTTGCCTAGTTCATGGACGAGATTGAACACATGCGTGAAACAAAGATACACACGTGTCCCCTATAAGCCCCCTCTTTGTTTTCTGAACGCGGATTAGGTACTGCCCCGCCTGTCCCGAACTCGGAACAGGTGTGGTTCTGAGGGGCCCACCCTATTGCCTGCGTTTATCAACACCGTCCATCCATTTTTTATTTTTTTTTTCGTATCATTTTAGGATGTAAGCGCCGAAAATTAGATCCAGGGCTCGAGCGGAACACACCACAGGAAGCAGCAGTGATAATGGCATCCACCATTCAAACCTTTCTAGAGCTCATCGTGATATTTATTTGCCATCCGACCTATTCATGAGGTTACATAGACCTGGATGGAGAGGTTACATAGACCTGGATGGAGTTTAAAAAACTAAAAAAATAAAAAGAAATCAGCTGGGCACCCAATAAGTTTTTAATGGTGAGAGTTTGATCCCCACCGTGTGGTCAACTTAATCTTTTTATATGCGTAAATTTTTGGGTCATATCTAAAATGATATGAAAAAAATGGATGGACGGTGTTGATAAACCCACACATCACGGTGGGACCCTCAGAGACCCAGCCTGTTCCGAGCACGGGACAGGCAGGGAAAGTATCTAATCGCGTCCCTTTTTTATTTAACCTATGGTGATTTGCACAGAAACTGAGTGATTGCATTGCTGCGCGCATGCCAAGGTAGCACGCATGGGAGAGATTTGGGCCATTATTAGTTGGGGCCCACCATGAAAATGCTCTTGCTCATGAATTATAGGGCATGTGTCCAATCAAGGTGGCATGTAAAAGCACTTTATGAGCAGGAAAAAACCAAAGGCATGAAAGGTGACTTTATACGCCACTACAGTATAGAACGCTACATTGTATCATTTTTCAAAGAGAAATGCTATAATGTGCAGTGCTCCAAGCAGCATTGGACCATTGGTCCACGTGGACAATTCAATTCAGTTCCATTCGTTGATCCAGACTGTCCATTAGGTCCAATCCATGTTTTATTGGTTACCATGTAAACATTATACCAACTCAACAAATATTAACCATTGATCAATGGCCTTTAATATGGACGGTCCGGATTGTTTGCACAAAAGTAGGTCCCATCCTGGGTCCTTACTCTTGCCCGAGTGGTAGACTCTTAGGAGTTTCAACTCCCGGTCAAGGGTTCGAGGACCCATAGGTGGTGAAATTCCACCAGCGTGAGTGTGTTGCGTGTGTGTGCGTGTGTAAAAATTAAAAAATAAATAAAAAAATAAAAAATGTCCCATCAACAATATGATCCAGATGTTGTTAGGGCCATCACGAATTGCTCATGATTCTAAAGAGTATTTTTGTTAGGCATTCGTAGGCATCCTATCCCTTGCCTGGAAGAATGGCCGTGGAAAATGATGCGAAATCAAGAAGGGTTAGGCCGTTGGATCAGTGTGATTTTTGCTTTGTAATTGATGAAGTGTGTTATGGTCAGACGCGGATTGCATGGTGACAAGGACCCTGGCCCACCATGATGAATGTGTTTTATCCACGCCATACATCCATTTTGCTAGCTTATTTTAAGGCATAAGTCTAAAATTGCAGCATCTCCAATTCTAAAGTCGACCACAGTATATAAAATAGCGAGGATAATTCATTCTCTGCTTCTTCTTTTTTAACTTTTTTTAGCTGAGAATGAATTGATGAAGTCTAAAAACACACTTCATCAAGAAAAACACTTGGATGCATGTGTTACTAGCACGCTTAGATGCATATGAAATATTTTCTTCTTTGCTTTCGGACTCTCCCTGCCAGGAGTGTGCTAGTAACACATGCATCTAGCTAAGTGTTTCCGCCATCAAAAGGTTTCTTAAGCAATATGCCTCCGACAACAACACAGGAAAAGTGCTTCTTGCGAGCCCTGAATAGGACAACTTATGTGGCATCATGATTCGGATATGCAAATGCAAGTGTTGCACTTGCTTTTGGTTTTGAAAGGGAAATGTACAAGGAAATATAAAATACAAATTAATGATAGGAAATTAAATGATTCGAAAATAAATTACAAAAAACAAAAGCACAAAAAGCCGTAGAATTATAAATGTAATGTATAGAAAGTACAGCGCAGAAAAGCACAAAGCTAGAAATGTAAAGTGTGGAAAGGCTTAGAACTTCAAACATAAACGGACTGGTGCCTTGAAAATTCTTAAAATTCATGAACCCTGTATTTCTAGTTGAGGCTTTAAGTAGTGTTTACATGGCAGTCCCGGTGTAGTGCCCCATTTGTGTTCACACTCTTCACGGGAAGCAGGTATGCATGCACTAAAGGGGTTTGATTGTGCGTTATGTAGACAGGTAACTTACATATGCCTGCAAGACTTAGAGTCGCCGCTAGCCGATATAAGCCTAAAACCTATGGTCAGCTACACCCGTAGAATCACCTTGGATTAGCAAATCGGAGATTCTCCAACTAATATGTCTCCTACATAAAATTTGCAACTGGATGTTTCTGGTAAAGACCTAGTTGATGAAGAAGGAATGGGTTAGGTACCATTCTTTGCCGGCACTTGTGTGCGGTCTTTACTTTACAAAATTTTAGAATTTTTTTGAGATTTTTAAGGTTCCAATTGGCATTATGCTATTTGACTAGCCAATTGCTAATAATGTTATAAATCGGTTAGTAAACCACTTCTCAATCCAAACTTGAGTAAGGAGTATCTCATTTGTGTTAGATTTCAAGAAGATGATAGTTGCAAATGAGAAATGACAAATATAGTGCACTGATAAATAAACCAGAATGTTCAAGCAACATTTGACTCCTGATACACCAGGACGTGAGGATTCAACAAGGTGTGGAGAATATAACTAAGAGTTTTTTAAACTATAAGATGTTGGTATGTGAGAGGGAGAATAGACAAATGCAAAGATAAAAAATGAAATGAGCATTCAGATGACCATTTGTACACGCGTAGATATGAGAGGAGGAAAGGAGAGCTATGACACTCCTAAGAAGATATGATTATAAATCTCAGATCCCAATCCTACTCTGTTAATCACAAAACATATAGATGGCTTGGATGCTTTTATAAGCTGGGTTAAAAGGCTTTGATGAAGTAGATGGCTTGGATAGACACTCAATTCTCTCTCTATTTTTCACACTAGTCTCTATGCTCACTTTCACTCTTTGCATTCACTCTCATACTCTCCTTGAGTAGAGAAATTGTTTCTTATTGTTGTGAAATTAGATGGGTGAATCTCTATTTATAGAAAATGTCATGGGTTTTTTTAATTAGTAGTAACTTATAGGGAAAACATGTCACGCGGAGTGATCTAGTCGACTGGGGGACACATGGCATCACATATTTCATGAAGTGGTAAAACAGAAAATTTCATTACTTTCAAAAGGTAAAATGATTGTTTTACCTGCCTCACAGAAGATTTCTCTTTATAGTTGTATGGAGTATCTTGTGAAAGACGCCAGGATCTTTTCAGATCTATAAAGATTTGGGCAATATTGCCGCCCCCACAGATTTTACAGTTTTGCTCTCAACCACCCAAGGTGACCCTCTATGTGCTTAAACTTGCTGAAATATGCTTGGGCGGCAATATTATCACCACCTATGTGGATTTTTATTCATTTGATCACAGCAGCTTGACGCAATTCCGTGATGACTCACCGTGATCATAGTCTGTCAAATAGACATGGGCGGCAATATTGTTGGTACACATGTTGGGTGGTTCTACGGGACCTTTGGCCTAATTAGGCTTTGAGTTTTAGATTAGATGGGTGGGCTTTCTAAGTGTTCCAAGCTCTCAAGCCACATGTTTGGGTTCAAGATATGTGCATGGTTTATTGGGGTGTGGTGTCTACAACTAGTAGCTAAGAGTTTGAATCATCTAATCAAAATAACTATTAAAGAGTTATGGAAAATCAAAGATGAAGCCAAAATGATAGATGATATAAATCAATGATCAATCTTTTACTATACATATAATCAATTTTAGATCATCAATTTCCATGGTTGTTCATAAGATGACTAAGATAATCCAAAATGACTATTGAGAAGCAACTGCAATAAATGATAAGAAAAAGTGAATGTACTCAATTCCACCATCTTATGATGTTAGAATTATTGTTTTATCATCAAAGAGACTGAAAATGGTAGATAAAATTCATTTCTAAGTGGTTTCGATTAATTGACCAACCTTACATGTTGCAGAATGATCATATGGATTATGGGCTTAATTTTATCATATGAGAATGTATTCAACTGAGTTCTTAGTATTTGGCTTAGGCTTGAGTTGACCCCTACTTGACTTGGTGTGAGTAAAATACTACTCCACTTAGAAATATAGATTTATATATATATATATAAATTCTAAAAATATATAATTTGTAAAAAGAGAGCACCGGCCGCTTTGAATTTTTAGAAGTTACTGATGGATAGCGAAATAGCCAAAATGCTCTTCATTTATCTTATTTTCTGGCCTATTTACTTAGAAGTGAATGATTGTCATCGATGATAAAAGCAGAGTGATGGTTTTTGCTCATTGCTTGTAAGAGGTAGAATTATACCTCAAAAACTTGGCAAAATTTAATCTCTTTCCATTTTTAAAGCTATCAGATGGTGTGGTTATTGTAATCAGATGTCTTAAATCTGTAGTTCTCACGCTGCTCGACTGGTCGAGGGGGTTGCTCGACTAGTCGAGGACAGCTCAACTCGAAGTCTAACATGCTTTTTCTTTTAGGTGTCTGAACCTAGCTTGACTAGTTGAGGGTTACGCAGATTCTACGTGGACTGCGTAAATTTGAGGCGATTTCACAGAAGTGCGGAAGAGGAGTTTCCTAAACTATAAATAGGGGTCCCTAAGGTCTTTCTAAGTAATGCTAAGGCTTTTTAAAAATTTTTCAAAGGTTCCTAAAAGGTTTTTAGGGTTTCTAAAGGGTGTAGCAAGGGTACGATTTGAGATTGTTCCAATCGGAAAGTCCTTTCTCTTTGTAATTTATGCTTTCATAGTGGAATTTTGTCGCTTTGTGCCGTGATTTTTTTCAGAAAAAGTTTTCCACATTAAATCTGTATGTTCTCTTGTGTTAGCTTGGTGCTATTGGATTGTTATCATAGATCTAAATCTGTGTGATTTTACAATACAAATCTCCAACAAGTGGTATCAAAGCAATCGTTGGGGCACAGATCTGAATCTGAGAGATTAGTAATAATGGGAAGCACTAGGCATGATATTAAGAAGTATTCAGGGAAAAATAATTTTGAGTTATGGAAGATCAAGATGATTGGTTCCTTAATCAAGTAAGGCGAAGATGGTGCTCTTGAGGAGCGAAAGTCTACTATGACTGATGATGATTGGAATACTCTTGATAAGAAGGCTTTATCATCGATCCGTTTATGTCTCACGGATGAGGTTCTCTATAATGTCATGAGGGAGAAAATTGCAACTAAGTTATGGGCAAAGTTAGAGGATGTCTATGCGAAAAAATCCTTTGCAAATTACCTACACTTGAAGAGACAATGATATAACTTCAAGATGGCAAAGGGTGGATATCTGGGAGCTCACATCAACAATTTTAATAAATTCGTTTGTAAATTATTGGATATGGAGGAAGTGATGAAAGATGAAGAATAAGCATGTATGTTGTTGAATTTTCTTCTAGTGTCGTATGAGTCATTTAAGGACACAATGTGCTCCACGAATAAAACCTTGAGTTTCGACACTGCTATCTCAACCCTTCAAGGGAAGGCTATGAGAAAGCTTTATGTCGACATGGGGATATCTTCTGAGACATTGCTAACAAGGGATAAGAATTCTAAACAAGGTACAGGTTCTTCAGGTTCTAAGTCCAAATCAAAGGGCAAGGGCAAATGAAAGATAAAGTATTAGAATTGTGCGATGGAAGGACTTGTGAAGAAGGATTATACAAATCCTAAATCTAAGAGAGAAGATTTTGAGTCTTCGTACAGAGAAGTCAATACTGCCACGTCAGATGGATCAAGTGGATGTCATGGTAATGTTTTGTTTGTATCTACGATCAAACAGTCATACGATGATTGTAAGGACGAGTGGATTCTAGACACAGGGGCATCTTTTTACATGACTCCTCATAAGAATTGGTTCACAAGTTACAGAAAGTGCGATGGTGGATAGGTATTTATGGGCAATAACTTTTCCTGTAATATTGTAGCTGTTGGTTCGGTGTGCATCAAGATGGTTGATAGAGTGGAGCATACCTTGACTAATGTCAGGCACGTTTCTAATTTGAAGAAGAATCTGATTTCTCTTGATGTAGTTGAGGCAATAGGCTGCAAGTTCACGAGTATTGATGGTGTTCTTAAGGTATCTAAGAGGGCACGGATTATCATGAAAACGCAACAACTCGGTAACATGTATATGTTAATCGGGAGCACTTCAAAAGGTGGAGCTACAATGGTTGTAGCAGAATCCACCTTTGCACGTGTGTGGTATGCTGGTCATGGCCACATGAGCGGGCAAAGCATGAAGGCTGAGATGCGTAGACAGGGATACAGAGCAGGTAGAGCAGTCACTTGTGAGAAGAATCATACAGCATAATCGCAGGATATCGTTGAGGTACATGGACAACTCCAATATCGTAGGGGATTTGTCTTCTATTCAGACGGCTCTATGTGAGTCAAGTGCTGAGAAGTGGAAGGTGACTATGAGCGATGTGATGAAATTGTTGTACTAGATCGACATATGAGAGCTGGTGGAGCTTCCAGTGAACCGGAAAGCGATTGGATATAGGTGGATCTTCAGGAAGATACAACATAAATACATGACGAGGTTGGTGGAAAAGGGTTATGTTCAAAGAGAAGGGATTGACTTCTCAGAGATATTCACGGTGACGGTATAACATGTGTCTATTAGATTTGTGATTGGTGCTGGTTGGCTAATGTGATATTGACTTAGAAGAATGGATGTGGAGTTTGTACTTCTGTATGGGAAATTAGAAGAGCATATCTACATAAAGTAACTAGAGCGGTTTGAAGTTAAAGGGGCTGAGAAAAAGAATTTGCAGGAGATCGTGGTACGACCTGTCACCTAGGCAGTAGTTTAATTCCTTCATGGTGGGTCAGGTGTTGTATGTTGATGACATGTAAATCGTCAATTATGACATGTCTGATATCAATAATTGATGACTCAGTTAAGTGGGTCATTTATGATGAAGGATCGGGGGGCTGCAAAGACGTTTCTCAGCATTGAGACTGAAAGAGGAGTAAGCTTTGGTTATTTCAGGTAGAATACCTTGGGTAGGTATTGATCAAGTATATGATGGAACAGGCAAAGCCAAAGAGCATTTTCTATGCTTCTCTCCTCAAAGTTTTCCTCAAGACATGTCCCAAAACAGATGAGAAAAAGTGGGATATATCTCATGAGCCTTATTCGAATGCGGCTGACAGTGTATGCCACGGTATGGATTAGACCGGTTATTTCACAGGCTATCAGTATTGTGAGTAAATATCTCGACAAACAATATTTGGTAGCAGTGAGATGGTAAGAAGACTACGTCTTTACTTTTGGGAAGACAAATAAAATTGGAAGGTTATGTGGATTCAGATTACGCAAGCAGTGCAGATTTCAAAAAGTTAACTTCAAATTACTCGTTTGTACTAATGGGTAGAGCAATTAGTTGGATGTCCATGTTATCCGATAGGTGCTTAAGGAAGAAGGTGTAACTCTGGAGGAGATTTATACCTGTGTGAATCCGGAAGACATGATCTCCAAGGTCGTTCCTGCAGAGAAGTTCAAGTTATGTGTAACTTTTTTAGGCTTTGCGATGGCGAAAAAGAAGGACGGAGTGTGCGAGAAAAGCTATGATGCGATACAGAGATAAGAGAAGAAGTCAAGAAGCTACACAGTTGAAGATTGAAGACATGGTAGAGATTGTTATAATTGGATGTCTTAAATCTCTAATTCTCGCGCTGCTCGACCCGTCGAGAACAGCTTGACTCAAAGTCCAGCGTATTTTTTCTTTTAGGTGTCTGGGCCGTCGACCGGTCGAGTGTTAGGCTCGACTGCTCGAAGGTGTCCTTCAACCAGTCGAGGACCTGGCTCAACTAGTCGAGGGTTACGCAGATTCTGCGTGGATTGCGTAAATTTGAGGCAGTTTTGCTGTCACGCCCCAAACTCGAAAACCGGGCTCACAAAATTCTCGATCACCGAATCCGCGCCAACAGCCTCTGTATAACCCCATTCTCGGCTCCTAACTCCCATTCGCCAGGTTCCGATCCTGGGATGGTACGAGGAGGATTTTCAATGTTAGTTTGATTCGTAATAAGCATAACCAAAGGCATAACCCACAAATAACAACCAAGAACTCCATTACATTTTCACTATGATAAAAAACTTTACAAGTACAATGAGCATAAAGGGAAATACAATGGTAAAGAACAAAAACTCCAAAACGCTCTGCAACGTGCTCCTGCCTCAGCGCTGCTGCTATCCAACGTCAGCTGCACGCAACGGTCGTGCATAAGCTTACAGAAAGCTTAGAGGGTGGTGAAAGTGTATGCACAAGGTAGTAATATAAACATGCAATGTCATAGTAATGTGGAATATGCAGATGGAACCATGATATCATGAGCCGTACCAAGGCTATGCAATGCAAGACATGAATGGTATCGGCCATCCCAAGGCCATGCGATGTGCAATACAACTCAAGCATACAGATTCTCATCTATGTCCATACATCAATACAGCTCAAATATGAAATATCACCGGGGTCTAGTACACTTTAAACCAGATTGCCGCCACATCGCGTGTAATAAGGTAAGTGGAAGAGACCTCACTATCCGTCGTCGATAGCGGACCCATTCCTCGAGCTGGTCAAACTCAACTTAGCATTGCCCCCTACACTCGGGCGGGTAAGGCTACACCCCCTTCCAACCGACCACGACACAGTGGAGAGCGTAACCGTCTGGCAATCAGCACTCAAGGCTCATCTACCCACTCGGTTTAGACGTTGGAGCAACCTCTTGGTACCATAAGGATTTAAGAACTTTTATCCAGGGATATCTATAGTATCCCATGTAGAACAAGATTTTCGGTATCCAATCCTGTCAACCACGATACATCTGTGGAAGTTATGACCCTGATGTCACTAGGGCGTACAATAACCATGTCACACAAATGCGAAATGCATGATTCACGCTATCCAGTCATGCAACAAATCCTGCACATATCGTGCGCTCATGTAGGGCAACACCGCCTAACCGGAAGCCCATAAACAACCTGTCCGAAGGCAAATGCTATGATCAGACAATTCTCACGTCAAGCATACATATGATGCGTATGATCATGAGTCATGAAACTGTACTAAACATGTTATAATAAAATGAACTATCTTACAATGCAGATAGACCTGGACGGCCTATACACGATAAGTACGGCCCAGTAATGGGCCCTAAGGAGAGTCGTAATGTGTACATCAAGTACGGCCCAGTAATGGGCCCTAAGGAGAGTCGTAATGTGGACATCCAACCAACATTACACTCGCAATGTGGACGTCAAACCAACATTGCTCCCGAGGCACGATCTCCGCAAATATCGTTACATAATCCATGTTGGGCTCACACATTGCAATGGACCTTAAGTACCTCCCATTGGACCTTGGATACAGCAAATGGGCTCTATTATATGGGCCTTTTATTCATCAATGGGTGACATCAAAGGGGGCCACACCAATGGGTCTTAAGTGCATTGCAATGGGTCAAAACCCGTGGGCCCAGGATTTGCATCAAATGGCTTAGTCTCATGAGTCTAATATGTGACCAATGGGTCACACTAATTGGGTCCCACATGTAGATCAAGTGGGCCTCAACCCATAGACCTAATACGAGTTCAATGGGCCTAAACCCCTAGGCCTTAATCAAATAAAATGGGCCTACTCATGGGTCTCAAATAAATTCAATGGGCCTAATCCCATGGGCCCTTTTTATAGTCAAATGGGTTTAGTCCCATGGGCCTTACAATACAACAAATGGGTCCAATTTTATGGGCCTTGAAGTACATCAAAGGGCCTAGTCCCATGGACTTGAAACATATCAAGTGGGCTTACTTCTATGGGCTTTAAAATACATTAAATGGGTCCAATACCATGGTCCTAACAAAATATTTATTTTCCATCAAAACTAGGCCCAACATGATGTTCATTTGCAATACAAACTGTTCATAGGGCCCACAACAATATTTATTTGCAACCCAATCTTTTCATAAGGTCACGTGGACCATGGGCCCACTGCTATGATTATTTCCATCCAAACTGTTCAAAAGGTTGCATGGGCCTAGGCCCACTGCAATATTTATTTATCACTCAGCGTGGATATGGGCCAGGGGGAGGCCCACTGTAGTGTTTATTTCCATCCAAACGGTTCAGCCAGGGGACAGGGGGTGGCGTGAGCAAACACACGTGCAAGTGGGCTCCACCGTCCGCTGGACGGTGGGTGTAAAACACAAATATCAGGGTTGGCTTCCACCGTCAGCCTGGACGGTGGATATAAGACCCATACATCATTGTGAACTCCAAGTGGGGCCCACTATAGTGGATATTTTTCATCCCAACCGTCCAAAGGGTCACCAGGACCTGGGTGAAGGAAAACCATAAATTTCATCTTGATCTAAAGCTTCGGTGGCCCAGTAGAAGGGTTTTAATGGTAGATGTTTAATTCCACTGTTTCTCATGGTGTGGGCCACCCAAGCGTCGGATCATCCTCATTTTTAGAGGGGGCCCACCCTATGAACGACGTGGATATAATATATACATCATGGTGGGGCCCACGGCAGCAGCCGTGGGTGGCAGCTCGTCTGCCCGCCGCACGCAGCACCTGTTGCCGCCGTGCGCTGGCAGAGGCAGAGGCAATGCCTCTGCTTTGGTTTTTTTTTTTTAAAAAAAAAGAAATGAAATTCGGTGGATTTTCACAGGTAGGGCCCACCATCAGAAAATCCAACCCGTCCATTACGTTCAGTGGCCCGCAACAGTCGAAATGAGTCCAAAGTTTGAATTTTTTTGGGATTAGAAGATGAAAAAAAATCAGAAAAGGATCCTTGAATGGTAGAGATGCATTTTTCAATGCTATGGCCCACTAGGCCTTCCAATCAGCCCCAAACTTCTACCCAATGGCTAAAATACCGTAGGTAAGAGGATGGACGGCTTGGATTGCTTAAATACATCACGGTGGGGCCTACGCACGTGGACCACCAAAAGCCTTTCTTTTCTTCATTCCCTTTCTTCCTTCTGTTGAAACGTCCAGCGTCCCAGACGCTGGACGGTTTTATCTTTTTTTTTTTTTTTGGTTTTTGAGAGTGGTGGGCCCTGATGAAGTGGGCCACCTCTGATGGGTGACATGGATGCAACGTCTAAGGTGGGCCCCACTTGAATAAAAAAAATAAATACCTCAAGGTGGAGTCCATTCAAGTGGGCCACACAATCCTATTGCATAAAAATAAAATAAAATAAAATAAAATAAAATAAAAGAAATAAAAGAGAGAGAGACATGGAGAGTGGGACACGCCTTGTGATGGAGGGCTCCGCCACTATGAGCCCTCCCTTGAATGAAATCATACAATAAACGGATCCCTTTGAACATGGGATCATCAAAGATGTAAATCAACGGTGGAGATCCATTCCCCACCGATATGGATGGTCTAGATGACCTTTCTAAATGAAATAAACATCATGATGGGGTCCATGGAGAATGGCCCCATCATAGAATGATCATGATGATCCAAGTGGTCCATCGGCCACATCTTAGGGTCCCAAGTGAGATCCACACCATAGATCGGTGGGCCTCACTTGGCACATCATAAAAATAAGAAAAAATAGAATGATCTAGCACCCACCGTCCGATCTTCTTGCTCCTAGGAGTTCCTTGGCACCTTAGCTTGATTTTCAACGGTTAAGATGAGGAATGGAGGGTTGAGATGGGAGATCTTGGGATGAAGAGGTGGGCCACTTGGAGCTTAGGAGTTCTTGTAAAATTCCATACGTGGGATTTCTTGGCTTTAAGATTTTTGAAATGAGAAAGAGAGAAAGAGAGAGAGAGTTGTAAAGGGAGAGAGAGAGAGAGAGTGATGGATGGATGTGGTGAGTGATGGTTGTGTAAGAAAAACTTGACTTTTGAGGCTTTTGTGTAAGAGAGGTATGGGTGGTGAAGACTTTTGTGGCTTTTTGTATAAGAGAGGTATGGTTTTGGAAGACTTTTGTGATTGCTTAGGAAAATGGGATAAAGTGATGTGTACTTGACATTTGATGGCTTGATGGGTTGATTGATTGATGGGATTGATGTGATAGATGTGACACATCGTAGAGATTCTCTTGGTTTTCGCAACGCGCGGCGTTTTCTCGCACCGAACGTTGGCCCACATCTCTTGACCAGGTTATCGCCTCGGCGCACGAGTCGTGGTATCGGAACCGCAACGACGGTGCAGTCGCTATGGTATTGGTCTCGGGTTGAGTCGACTCGGGTTGTCGGCACATGAATCAGGATTGCGCGTCGATATCGGTTAAGGGTCGAAGGTCACTAGAATTCGACCGGTAAGACCGCGAAAGTCTACGGAAAGGTACAGACCAAGATATGGGTCTTACATTCGCAGAGGTGCAGAAGAGAAGTTTCTTAAATTATAAATAGGGGTCCCTAAGGTCTTTCAAAGTAATGCGAAGGCTTTCTAAAAAATTTTTAAGGGTTTCTAAAAGGATTTTAGTGTTTCTAAAGGGTATAGCAAAGGTGAGATTCGAAGTTGTTTGAATCAGATAAGTCCTCTCTCTTTGTAATTTATGCTTTCATATTGAAATTCTGTCGCTTTGTACCATGATTTTTTCTTGAAAGGATTTTTCACGTTAAATCTGTGTTTTCTTGTGTTTGCTTGGTGTCATTGGATTGTTATCCTAGGTCTAAATCTGTGTGATTCCGCAGCACAAATTCCCAATAGTGGTTGGGTCTTAGGAAGCCCATGGGACCCATAGATTAGAGGTCCGTGACCATTTTTATGGTAGGTTTGCAAGTTGTAGGTTTCGATAGTTTTTCTCGCATAGCTACAAGAGATGTGGAAAAAACCAAATTACGTTTGGTTTCTTCAGCTTCTTACAGTAGGATTAGAATTCATAGATTGCCTGTGACTTACAAGAATGGTATGGAGTTGATTTTGTTTGGTATTTTCTAAATTTTTGTCTGTAAACAATTAACAAGAAAAGAAGTCTTTGCGATCTATTTTCTATTAGGATAATCTATGTGAATATGCTTTGGATGGCTGGGATTTGTGTGCACAAACGGTTGAGATCAAAACCTCATGCATCGTTAGAGCAATCCTTCGAGCGCAAGAAACAGAGAAGAAGATGTTAGGAAAAAGGGTCTTGTAGTTGTTTCGGCAACGTGTCGTCGAACGTTGCTGGCATTTGTTTTTGTGTTAAATGGGGCCCATCAAGATATGGACCAAAATCCACTCCGACCATCAATTTTTCCATGCCATGTTTGGACTTTTATATGAGGTGGGTCTGAATTTTAAATGGGCAAAAAATAGGTATGGAAATATCCATTGTTGAAAACTTTCATATTTTTTTTTCTCATTTTCATTTCTTTATTTTGTTAGGATGTATCATAGTTGGCATTTCTTACTTTCAATTTCCCTTTCTTTGTTGAAACCTCCAACATCATTAGAGTTTAAATGCCAATCAGCGCGAAACTTCATCATAACCCATCATTTTTCATGCTATTTCTACAGAATAAATTTAAACATTGATGATTTCGATGGTGATCAATATGTATTTTTAATGGTTTACATCTTTTCATGATTTCTAGCATTATATGTGTGCGTCTCATATAGAAACTAACCGGTAGTTTTGAAGTGTACATCACGTGACCTGTGTTGAATGGTTTACGTCAAAATTTGGATAGCCCGATTGATGGATGAGAACGTGATGGATGGTTAGATGGCATGCTAAGGATGAGGAATCCGGATGGTTAGGACTCTAATCATGTATATGTATTATTGCATGGTCGGTTTCATAAACGGATAAGCACATAATAGAGTTTTTAAGTGATCCATGGTAGTCTGCACACTATCATATTCAGGTAACTCGTACTCATACATAGAGTCTTTAGTTCACAACTTCAATGGTAAGTTAAGCATATACGTAACTGACAAATAAGATGAACAAATAGGAATCTTGATTAGATTGGTGTATGAGTAGATATGATGGTCTCGTAGTTAGTTTAATATGATTAGATAGTTTAATATGATTGGGGGGTTCAAAATTGAAGTGGACAATTAAATATCTTAACCTAGTAATGTTCTATCATTTCAATGGTCAGATCATTAAACGATTGAGTATACTAAAATCTACAGAGGCGTAAAATCTATTAAGGTGTATAAGAGTGTATAAGTGTGTGTACATGCATACACAACAAGATAAAAACCTACATGTGTGAATGTACACTTGTATACCTACTTGTGCGCAGAAAATTTCGAGATATTACACTATGTGTTCTATCTATTACATCGATAGACTTTTAGATCGATAATTAATATATGTAAAAGGAAATGTCTACGTTGCAGCACAATGAACAAATTATAAGAACAATTAAGCTTGTAAGTTATCTTACCTACAAGTACATGCTCCATTTGGAATTTGATATGATGTCATGGGGAGTTTTCTAATCTTGGTTGTTTCACATTATTTTGGTATAAAGTCAATATCGCATCGAATACTTATATGATTTGCATCGATCAATAAATTTTTATCCCGAAGAGTAACTGTTGGAGAATGTTGTTTTGCTAATTTTCAATTGAGAGATGCAATTAGTGTTTCCATCTATAATTATCACGCATTAATAATCCAATCTCATTCGTAATTTGCATGCCTTGGAGGATTGTAAAATGAATTTATGCCACAATACTCCTCAACAACCATGGTTGGTGTTGTAACATCAATCATAACTTTAAATACTAACAACTCATCTTTTGTTCATCGTAGGTGATGCATTTAAAGATGTTAACGAGTAAAAATTATATGTAGAAAATCAGTAACCAGTAGGTGATGAAGAACTTTTTAATCCAAATTATTTTTTTTAATTTACAAGTATGTCGTAATTTTTAGTATAGTGAAATATGGCTTCTTAATTGAATATGTTTATAAATCTATATAAAATATTAAACAATGCATATGACATTATTCACTCAATTCCAATAAGTTTTTGGCTAGTTTTTCAATTTTTTTTTTATTGAAGAGGAGGACAACTCTACGATTTTAAAAGTTCTTATTGTTAGAAGGTAGTTATGCAATGCCATTAGTCTTCGGTCATTCTCCAACAAGCCTACTGGGAACAACTCACTTCGTTGTGGGCTCACATCAACTTTAGAACCCTTCTCTGGAGATTCTTTTTAGATAAAGAGGAAGAAAGTAAGAAAATCCTTTCTTAAAAAGAGAAGGCACAAGAATGGTTGAGAAATGAGAAGAAATAATTTTATTATAAGAATTGACTTTTTTTCTCATGAGTTTTGTAAGTATTTGTATACAAAATTTAGGTGGCCAAGTGTAAGTAAGACTGTTGTAAATTTGGTGTTAGTATAATTATTATTTTTTTATGAATGTTGAAGTGGATGAATTTGGACGTGGATCGCACTTAGGATACTGTTTACCTCACCTAGATAGGGAGATCACACCTAAGACTCTGTGGTTTACAGCTAGACATTGTGGGTCGCACGTAGAATACCGAGGGTCGCAAATGAGGGGCTGAGATCACACATGGGGGCAAGGGTCATACTTAGGATATTGTGGGTTGTACCTAAGACACTTTTCATGAAAATAGTCATAATTCCCTTGTTACAGGTTCAATTGGAGTGATCTTATACTCGCTGAAAAAATAATTTAATGAAATTTCAAATAAATTTAAAATTATCTAACTTATATATCATTTGATATCCCAAAAAGTGGGTCAAAAGTTCATCATAGCATGAATCACTCCTGAAAAAAAAGAGCAATAGAGATCTTGCAAAAAACGATCATAACTCTCTCGTTATATGTTTGATTGGTGTGATCTTATGCTTGTTAGAAAGTTAATTTGATGAACTTTTAAATAGCTTTATAATCTTCTCATTTGTACACCATTTAATAGTAAAAAAAGTGAGCTTAAAGTTTATCATGGCATGGATCAATCCATTTTCAAGTGTAATCCATGACATAATAGATTTGGAGCCCACTTTTAGACTATCAAATGATGTCCAAATATGATGATTTCAAATCTATTTAAAATTTCATTAAACTATCTTTTCAACGAGCATAAAATCATCATAATCAAACTTATAAGAAGCAAGTTATGACCATATTCATGGAAAGTGTCTCAGGTAAGATCATTATCCCATGTGCGATCTATAAATCCAAGTGTGATCCATGACATAATAGACTTAGGGTCCACTTTTGGACCATCAAATAGTGTCCAAATAAGATGATTTCAAATCTATTTAAAATTTCATCAAATTATTTATCCAACAAGCATAAAATCACTATAATCAAACCTATAACAAGTGAGTTATGACCATGCCTGCTTGCATTAGTCAAACAAGCTCTTCAAATAATTAACTTCTTTATTGCTTTCGATTAAAAAAAACAAAAACAAACAAACAAACAAACTTTTTTACTAGTTTTTAAAATATTTAATAAAATTAATTTTACAAAATAAATTATTTTTAAAATAAGAATTTATTTTTTTAGAATGAGCTCTTGGTAGTAGAGAAACCAAGCGGCCACTGTCAGTTCACTATTAAGCCACCCCCACTAGGGATCGTTGCCAAGACCGTAGCGTTGTGACAAAGTATCTTTCACTCATGCCCTATTTGTTAACGCTAAATTTTTGCACTTAACGCGGAATGGGAAAATATTTCATGTTTAGTGGTGTTTGTTAATGCATCGTTAACGCGGAAGAAGAAAAGCGCTAAGAGGTTTTTCACTAAATTCTTTCTATGATAGGAGTTTAGCTTAATGGGAATGCGGAATGCGCTCAGTGAATTTTTCATTAAACAAATTTTTTTGCTTCCAAAATTACCTCTTTCCAAGTTACTATGGCAATTTTTTTCTCTTTAAATTGTTTGTGCAATACAAAATCAACTTTTAACCTATAAAACTTCACTATGCCCCCACCGTAATGCATGTGTTTCATCCATTCCATTCATCCATTTTTAAAGATCATTTTAGGGCTTGATACAAAAAATGAGAGGAATATAAATCTCTGGTGGACCATACCACAGGAAAACAATAGTAATTGGATATCCACCATTAAAATTCTCCTAAGGCCCAATGTAGTATTTATTTGACATTCAATCTGTTGATTAGGTCATATATACCTAGATGAATGGAAAAAACAAAGATCAGCTTGATCCAAAATGTTTATGGCCCCCAAAAAGTTTTTAATGGTTGACGTTCATTCAAGACTATTTTCCTGTAATGTGGTCCACTTGAGATTGGGATATACCTCATTTTTGGTCTCATACCATAAAATGATCTATAAACATAGATGGGCGGCATGGATGAAACACACATCATGGTGGGGCCCACATAGCACCACCGACCATCAGCCATTGGCTGGTGGCAGGGGAGTAGCCAATTTGTTTTCGCGGACGCGGATTACATACTGACAAGTTGAGTAGCGAGACTTGCCATCGAAGTTACGTCACCAAGTTATGTGGGCCCCATCATGGTGTATTTTTTGTATCCACGCCGTCCATCCAATTAGAAATATAATTTTAGGTAAATATCCAAAGAATGAGTCAAATCCAAACCTCAAGTGGACCTCACCATAGAAAACAGTGGGGAGAGTGACACCCACCATTAAAAATTAAATAGGCCACAAAAGTTCTTGATCAAGCTGATATTCGTTTTTCCCTTATTTCATGTCCGTGTTAACTTGTGAGCAGGTTGGTTTTGGATTTCAAATAAAAATAACGGTGAGCCTTAAGAAGGTTCCAACGGTAGGCATCAATCTCGCCACTGGGTCAAGTACATATTTGGATCTGCCTAAAATTAAATCTCCAGATAGATGGACAGTGTAGACAAAGCACATACATCATAGTGGGCCTATGGAACTTGATGATGTCACTTCAGCAGCCAAATTCAACCTGTAAGTAGCTAATCCACGTCCAAGTAGGATGCGGATTGGTTGCTCACACCAGCTATATAGTTGTTGTATTGACATAAGCAAGTTCTATGGGTCCCATCATGAGGTATGTATTATAGCCAAACCATCCATCCATTTGGCAAGCTCATACTAAAGCTTGAGACGAAAAATAAGTTGTAACATGCAACGGGGAATTGAACGTCTACCATTGAAACCCTTTTTGGGGTCACCGAAGTTTTAGATCAATATGATTATTATTATTATTATTTTTCAGTTTGGATAGCATATAAATATAAGATGGGCTTATTTGAAGGTTTTGTTCCTACTGGTGTTCGATTCTATAAAATCTTTCCACTAATAGTAATTGAGGGCCTTATGATGATTTTTAGTCTTTTATTAAGTATTTTAGTTTATTTAAATTAAATATAATGATTTTATTTTCATTTCATAAAAAATAATTTCTTTATAACATAAAACATTTCCAAATGAGAGATAGAGACAAATGTGTCAAATTAACGTATTTTAGGCATTTAAGATGTTTGTTAACAAACAATTTGTTTAAGATTTAGTATTTAATTTTTAGACTTCAGCTATAATTATCAAACAAGTTTTTTTGCTTCATATTTCATATTCAGGCTTTCGATTTCAGATCCAGGCTTCAGATTTCACATTCGACCTCTGGACTCCAGATTTAACAAACGGAGGCTCAGTCTACCACTTGAGCTATGTAACATGGTGTTACCAAGGGGCCTATTAATATACAATGGTTTGGTATTTTACGTTGTTGACGTTTCTCTTGTACCTGCCATTGGATCTGTACGGAGGGTCCGTTGAATCATAGATATCAACTAAGATGGAAACGACAATGGTACATTCATCAGGTGGGCCACACATTTGAAATAAATGGACAGCCGATGGTATGTCTCAATGTATTGTCGATGCCAACACTCATCGTGAGGGCCACACGTACATTGCAATTGGTGATTTGCCAGATTTCTGGAAGGGAGAATGTTCCTGAAAAGCTTGCCTGGTTCATGGACGAGATTGCACACATGCGTGCAACAAAGATACACACGCGTTCTCCTTTTCTCCCCTAAAATCCCTTTCTTTTTTTTTTCCCTGGACGCGGATTAGGTACTACCCCGCCTGTCCCGAACTTGGGACAGGCTGGGTTCCAAGGGGCCCATTCTAGTGTATGGGTTTATCTACACCGTCCATCCTTTTTTCTTTTTTCTTTTTTTTCGTATCATTTTAGGATGACGTCGGAAAATGAAGTAGATTCAAGGCTCGAGTGGACCACACCACAGGAAGCAGCAGTGATAATGGTATCCACCATTCAAACCTTTCTAGAGCCCATGGTGATATTTATTTGCCATCCGACCTATCCATGGAGTCACATAGACTTGGATGAAGTTAAAAAACAAAAATAATAATAATCAGCTTGGCTCCCAGTAAGTTTTTAATGGTGGGAGTTTGATCCCCACCGTGTGTTCAATTTGAGCTTTGATATGCATAATTTATTTGGTTCATATATAAAATGATATGAAAAAAAATGGATGGACGGTGTTGATAAACCCATACATCACGGTGGGACCCTCAGAGGCCCAGCCTGTTCCGAGCACGGGACAGGCAGGAAAGTACCTAATCGCGCGCCTTTTTTCTTTAGTGATTCGCACAGTGAGAGACTAAATGATTGCATTGCTGCGCGCATGCCAAGGTAGCACGCATGGGAGAGATTTGGGCCATTATTAGGTGGGGCCCACCATGAAAATGCTCTTGCTCATGAATTATAGGGCATGTGTCCAATCAAGGTGGCATGTAAAAGCACTTTATGAGCAGGAAAAAACCAAAGGCATGAAAGGTGACTTTATACGCCACTACAGTATAGAACGCTACATTGTATCATTTTTCAAAGAGAAATGCTATAATGTGCAGTGCTCCAAGCAGCATTGGACCATTGGTCCACGTGGACAATTCAATTCAGTTCCATTCGTTGATCCAGACTGTCCATTAGGTCCAATCCATGTTTTACTGGTTACCATGTAAACATTATACCAACTCAGCAAATATTAACCATTGATCAACGGCCTTTAATATGGACGGTCCGGATTGTTTGCACAAAAGTAGGTCCCATCAACAATATGATCCAGATATTGTTAGGGCCATCACGAGTTGCTTATTATTCTAAAGAGTCATGTTTTGTTAGGCATTCGTAGGAAACGGAAAATGATGCCAAATCAAGAATGGATTACGTCTTTTTTTATATAAAAAATAAAAATAAAAAAATTTATAGCTTGTCGGCACACCCCACTGGCTGTTCACACTTCACTGTTTGCCACTTCGATCAGTATGATTTTTTGCTTTTGTAGTTGATGAAGTGTGTTAGGGTTGAACGTGGATTGTATGTGCTTTATTCACGCCATTCTTTCATTTTACTAGCTCATTGTAGGATATAAGTCTAAAATTGCGGTGTCTCCCATGGTAAAGTGGACCACAACATATGAAACAGCAAGTATGATTTGTTCTCTTGTTATTATTTTTTTATTTTTTATTTTTGCTTTTCCTAGCTCTATCCGTTTTTCTCCGCCAGGGGTGTGCTAGTAAATCCTGGCCTAAATAGATCGATCTTTGTATGTGCTATGGTGTACTTTTCAGATGACCTTTTAAACAACGACCCTGGAAAGTGCTTCTTACGACCCTGAATAGGACAACTTATGTGGCATCATGCTTACAAGTGGTGCATGTGCTTCTGGTTTTGAAAGGAAAATGTACAAGGAAATAGAAAATACAAAAGAATGATAGGAAAGTAAATGATTGGAAGGTAAATTACAAAATAACAAAAGTAATGGGAGTCGGAGAACCATAAAAATGTAATGTATGGAAAGTAAAACACTGAAAATCACAAACCTAGAAATGTAAAGTGCGGAAAAGTGTAGAACTTAAAACCTATATGGACCGGTACCTTGAAATTTCAAGTTGAGGCTTTAACAAGTGTTTACATGAGCAGTCCCCCATTTGTGTTCACTCTTCATACGAGGTAGGTATGCACGCACTAATCGGGTGTGATTGTGCGGTGTGTAGAGAGGTAACTTACATATGCTTGCAAGAGTTAGAGTCGCCGCCAATATAGGCCTAAAACCTATGGTCATCTACACCTGTAGAATTGCCTTGGATTAGGAAATTGCAGATTCTCCAACTAATATATCTCCTACATAAAATTAATTGTAACCCAAAGACCTAGTTGATGAAAAAGGAATGGGTTAGGTATTGTTGATGTAGAAATCTAGTTAGCCTCTTCTGGACCTGCTTACCTATACATGAAATTGACAAGGAAGACCCTGGTTAGAGCAGGGGATCCTCCGATGCATAAGTCAAGAAATGGATCTGGGTCTAGTTGAGTATTGAGGGTTTATGGCTAAAGATAGTGCGTGCCTTTCACCATTAGAGGTACCTTGTTTATAGCTTTAGGAAATGCGATGGCCAGAGGGAATCTCTCTATTTTGTAGGTGCATATTGGAGGTGGATTCAAAACTCGGGTTCATAGGAGCATCTTCTGAGATCTCGGGGGTCCGAGCGTGTCATAGATATCCTTCGAGTTCCTTGGAGAAGACCTTGAACGGATCTTTCGTGGGCAAGATCTAATTATTTGAGACCATCAGAGATGTGCAATGGGAGTATGACTTGACCTGGAAGTGATGTGCCACTTTAAGCTATGCCGACCTGGGTCATGAGGACCTGGGTCATGCCGACCTACGTCATACCAACCTAGACTATGTCGACCTATCTCCTTAGTTGACCAGTGGGACGAGATATTCCTGATGAACTCTGGGAATCTTGGAGTTGATGAAGGTAGTGTTCTTTTAAGTGTTTGGGCAGGTCGGTAAGTGTTCCGATCTGGTGATGAGATGCCGAGCTCAATCTTACTTTTTACTTAGGTTTGAAGTATGAGATTGAACCCGTTATCGTGTTTGACTTGGGGAAGTGTGCAAGGTTCCGACTTGACTTTTCATCATTGGTCGGCCTATTTTCCCTATAACAGGTATCGTTCTTTGCTCGCACTTGTGCGTGGTCGTTGCTTTACAAAATTTTAAATTTTTTTGAGATTTTCAAGGTTTCGGATGGGATTATACTAATTGACTAGACGATTACTAATAATGGCATAAATTGATTAATAAACCAATTCTCAATCCAAACTTATAGTAAGGAGATCATAATATCTCATCTGTGTTAGATTTCAAGAAGATGATAGTTGCAAATGAGAAATGACAAATATAATGCATTGAGAAGTAAATAAGAATGTTCAAGCAACACTTGACTTTGATACACTAGGATATGAGGATTCAACAAGGTACAGAGCATACAACTAAGAGTTACTTAAAATATAAGCTAGGGGTATATAAGAGGGAGGATAAACAAATGTAAAGATTTTTTAAAAAAATGAAATGAGCATTCAGATGACCGCTTGTCCATGTGTAGATATGAGCGGAGGAAAGGAAAGTTATGACACTCATCATGAGAAGATATGAATTCATAGATTGTCTACGACTTACACAAATGGTCTGGAGTTGATTTTGTTTGGCATTTTCTAAAATTTTGTCCATAAACAATCAATGAGAAAAGAAATCTTTGCGATTTATTTTCTATTAAGATAATCCATGTGAATATGCTTTGGATGGCTGGGATTTATGTGCACAAATGGTTGAGATCGAAACCTCATGCATCGTTGGAGCAATCCTTTGAGTGTAAGAAATAGAGAAGAAGAGGTTAGGAAGAAGGGTCTTGCGGCTGTTTTGGCAATGTGCCATCGAACGTTGTTGTTGTTTTTTTATTTGTTAAATGGAGCCCATCGAGACATGGGCCAAAATCCACTCCAACTATCAATTTTGTCATGCCATGTTTGGGCTTTTATATGAGGTGGGTATAAATCTTAAATGGGCAAAACATGGGTAGGGAAGTATCCATTGTTGAAAACTCTCTCTCTCTCTCTCTCTCTCTCTCTCTCTCTCTCTCTCTCTCTCTCTCTCTCATTTTCGTTTCTTTATTTTAGTATTTTTTTTGTTTGTTATGATCTATCATTGTTGGCACTTTTTACTTTCAATTTCCCTTTATTTGTTGAAACTTCCGATGTAATTAGAGTTTGAATGCACCATGCGATCGGGATAAAACTTCATCATAACCCGTCATTTTTCATGTTATTTCTATGGACTAAATTTGAACCATGACGATATCAATGGTGATCAATATACATTTTTAATTGTTTACATATTTTTGTGATATATAATATTGTATGCGTGCGTCAATTTTGAAGTGTACATCACGTGATTAGACTAAAATTGAACCATGATGATATCAATGGTGATCAATATACATTTTTAATTGTTTACATCTTTTTGTGATGTCTAGCATCATATGTGTGCGTCACTTTTGAAGTGTACATCAGTGTACATCACATGATCTGCGTTGAACAGTTTACTTTAAAGTTTGGGTAGCTCGATTTATTGTTATTATTATTTTTGGGTTAGCTTGTTAGTACACACACTCCATGTTAGCCACCCCCGCTAGGGATCGATACTAAGACCTCAAGTATTGAAATGAGGTATCTCCACTCAGTTTGTCAGTTGAGCTATGAATCTGGGTGTGGGTAGCCCGATTGATAGGTGAGAACGGGTGTAACACCCCGAATTTTTGCCAACCTAGAGTTAGACGTCCTTAGGCAATGAGTCGATTATAATACCTTAATCGACTTCTCAAAACTCAATCCTAAAGCCTTAAATTCCCTTTCAATTCATTTCCTTCAAAATATCACCTTTCACCACCTTGTTATTCAAATTTCTCAATGTACTTTCATATTAGATATAAATCCTAAAGTTTAGGTGATGAAGAACCATAATGAAATTAAAATTTACTATGAATGATGAATAATTAACTAAGATGGATTTTGGATCATTAGTAATATGAAATTTGACAAAATAAATAGGTTATTTGGATAGATTAGCTTCTCTTATCCTAAAATCATATATTGCACGTTGAATAACTCATTCTGGTTTGTAAAATACACACGTTTAAAAAATCGAATCGGTGAAACCACATCAAACGGACTCGGGGGCCCAAATGACGCAAATCAGGGTGACCTGAGATGGGTCTCGTACATTCTCGGCACCCCCACAGGGGGATGGCATCGCCCCTAGGGCGATCCATCACCCCGGGGTCTAGTGACCGGCGAGGGCCTCGCCGCCTGGCGGGTCGAGCGGCTCGTTTTCTATCACTTTTCCTGCACTTTTTATCAAACTTCAAAAAGTCATATCTCTCTCGTTATAATTTCAATTTAGGTGATTCAAAAGCTAGATTAAAGATAAATGAGTCTAGTTTCATATAAAAATAAGTAAAAAATATAATAAAATATTTAATATAGTTAAAAGTTAGTTATTGTGACAACTATCCGAAAATTATTCGTTGAACAACTGCTGCTTTTAGAATTTTTAGAATTTTTCTACAATACGAAATCTCATGAAATTTAGTGGAGACGAAGTAAACTTGATGATAAATTATTAAAAAAATAATTAAAATAATATACTAACTATAAGTACTAAAAAGGGGCATAGAATTGCCCTAGGACCTTATTCTGTCATAATTAAGGTGGAATTTAGTTAAGTACTAAACTGAATACTCAGTCAAATTAGCTAGAACCACTTTAAATATGAACTCAAAGACCTAAAATGAGTAGAACCACTAATAATACGTTACCTAAAAACCTATGATCAATCTCTAAACCTAGTTGCTCTTGGGAGCATCGTGAAACTTCGTATCAGACCTAGACCGTACGTCGAAAGTCTGATTACCTCAAAACTATACGGTTATGACCACCTTATTAGACTTGACAACCATCTCAAAAATTAAGTCCTAAAGGTATACAGAAATGCACAACTTGAGCTTGGAGCAAAGTATGTGAGAAACGCGAATATCTTTAAGAAACGAACTGAAACTTAAGTGAATTGAGTTGGTTTGCTTGCGGGCCAAATCTAATGATTTAGACCGTCAAAATCTGACCCAATTACACCCTCAGACCAGTAAAAATTTTCAACACATATCAGCGCACTTGTGACCCTGATCGAGCACCGATGACTGTTGAACTGAAACTTGTCTACCACGGTCGATCTGTAAATTCGATTAGACGAAAAACTTAACCTGACCTAGATCCAATGTCAGGAAGCTTAAGTCCAACCACATTCAGTAAAGGGGCCTCCAAAAGTGCTCCGTTGGATCGGAACAGTCGCTATTTGGATGTAATCTAAGTATACCTTGGCGCTGCGGTCATTTCCATCAGTTTTGGGCCTATATAAAAGGCCTTAAACCCTCTTTCTCTCTCATTCCATACGAATTGGGAAACCTAGGAGAGAGAAGAGAGTAAAGAGAAAAGAAAAGAGAGAAAGTGAGAGAGAGTGTTGGGGTTTTCTCCTAGGATTCGATCCCTGTTACTTCACGTGTTTAGCTACCACTTCTGCATCGCTATTTCGAAGATTTTGAATCTGAAATTGGATAAGAAATTCTAATCCTAATTTAGTTTAGATATTCAAATAGAAGAAATGATGAAATAATTAACCTATTTCATGTTATAGGTTGTCGTCGTGCTGTAAATAAAGGCTTAGGGTTTAAACTGAGTTCATTACGAGTCTACCGGTGAAAGGTGCGGACTATAAATGTTTATGTTATGATTTTCAAGGATTTTAATGTCAGTAATGATTTATGACTGACTTGATTGCTATCTCATATGCTTAGATACGATATTTTCTGTATATTACACATATATGTAAGCTATGTTGATTTTAATGCATTCCAAGTGTTTATTGAAATGTTTGAATGAGTATAGAATTATGATTTGTGTTTGCCATAATTTATATTTGAGGCTACATGATGGTTGTACATGTGACAATTCTTATGTGGAAGGATTTACTACGATATGTGTTTTAACTAATTTATTATAAGTATGTAATATGTGTAGTCTAAGTGTTTGTTAAAATGCCTGAATAAGAAAATGCTTATTGAAATGTCTTTAATTAGGGTGTTGAGATATGATTCTCAATTTTCTGTTACAATTCCCTTCATATAACCTATCTTACTGCTACGTATTTTATGGATAAATGTCTATGTATGTTAACATGTACTCAAGGTGTTCATTTAAATGCTTATATGAGATTTATATTTGAATTTGTTTCTACATACTGTTTTGACTAGCACATATAAAGGCCTATTGTATTTGAAGTGTGATTGGGACTACGTTGTAGTTCAGGCAATCGGTAACAATTTCGATTTGAGTGGCCGAATTAGTATCACTACAATTGATGCGTTCAGTGAATCCGAGTCATATGAGGATCATCGACAATGGTACCTTATCGATTAATTCAGCGTACGCTCGTACTAGTCGAACTCGTCTAATAAATCAATTGGTCCAATGTATGTTCACCATGTATGGGCGCCACTGTTTGAACCTAATATACCAAACTTACCAGTGAAAAGCCCCTTTAACCTTGGTACCTCGATCTGTTAAGACTCATGAGCCAGGCATGGTGGTATGGGACACCGTGGTCGAGCTGTTGGCTTACGCCGGGATGACAAGCCCACCCGTACTGACCAGTGAGAAAACTAGGCTCGTGAGTCGAATACGGTGGTATGAGACACTGTATCCGAGCTGTCGGCCTATACTGATCAGGTGACGAGCCTTTTGTAGTGACCATGAGCATACTCTGAGACTATGTTGAGGCAACGAGTCTTTTCGTAGCCACTAAAGTATAAACTAGGCCTACACTAATCAGGGGACGAGCCCTTTGTAGTGATTTAGAACCACAACATCGTATGAGATTTACTAGGACTAATGATCCTAAAATAGATCACTATTTGGAAATTGATATAAGGGAAGTACCTTAGCTTTCCAATCCTGCTGTATGAATAAACCTAAGTAAGAACCTGACTAATCATGTGCATGCACTGCACTGCATGTGCTTTGGCGAGGAAGAGCACTTTCGGGAGGATGCCATGCGCGCCGTGAGATGAAGACGGTGAGGGAGTGTAGGCGAAGGCATGCATCATTATTTCATATCATTCTTGCACTAACAAGAGTATATGACCTGATTGTTGTATTACATTATTATTACTGCTTGACTGAATTGATAACATGTTAATATTTGCTTTATTGTTCCACTGAGTTGATCACTCAGTCCCATGTTACGGTACGATATTTTAAACACCAACCAGCCCCTGTTTTAATTTCAGATGATGGTGATGCTTGCGAAGCAGAGCCGAACTTTTATGATGATGAGGAGGGTTTCTCCTATATGCAGCTATCATGCGGGTCTATGTACCATGTTCTGATCGACGGAGTTACAGGGATGCTGATTAGATGTCATTACACTTGTTATTTTGTACTTTTAGAACACCCATGTATATTCATTTCGTTCATTTTTTGAGTATATATGTGTATATATTTAACCTGATAATATGTTCACACTCTGGAGACCTACAACAAATTATATATTTTACATATCTATTATAGTCTTTCACTTGCGAAATTTAACTGTATTTGGAGTATGATATCCTATCTTGGTATAATCTCACTCATGTTTAATGTCTAATCTAAACAACATTCAATCATCATTATCTATATTGCATAAGTGATGCGTTGGAACTTAGGAGCTGAGCTTCTGCTCAACCCTCGATTTTCAGGGCGTTACAACGGGTGGTTGGTTAGATTGCATGCTAATGATGAGGAATCCCGATGGTTAGGACTCAAATTATGTATATATATCATTGCACGGTCGGTTTCGTAAATGGATAAGCACATAATAAATTTTTTAAGTGATTCATGGTAGTCTATACACTACCATATTCAGGTAACTCGTACTCGTGTGTAGAGTCTTTAGTTTACAACTTCAGTAGTAAGTTAAGCATATACATAACCGAAGAATAAGATGAACATATCAAAATCTTGATTGGATTGGTATATGAATAGATATGATGGTCTCATAGTTAGTTTAATATGATTAGGGGGTCCAAAATTGAAGTGGACAATTATATCTCTCAACCTACCAATGTTGCATCGTTTTAATAGTAGGATCATTGAACGATTGAATATACTAAAATCTGCATAGGCCTAAAAGTTATTAAGGTATATAAGAGTGTATAAGTACGTGTATGTGCATGCACAACAAGATAAAAGCCTACATGTGTGAATGTGCACTCGTATATCTAATCAAGTGCAGAAAATTTTGAGATATTACACTATGTGTTCCATCTATTATGCCAATATAGTCTTATATTGATAATTAACATATGTAAGAGGAAAATGTATACGTTGCAGCACAATGGACATATTGTAAGAATAATTAAGCTTGTAAGTTATCTCACCTGGAAGTACGTGCTTCAATTAGATTTTGATATAATGTTATTAGGGGTTTTCTAATCTTGATTATTTTTCAGTGTTTTGGTATAAAGTCAATATCCCATCCAATAATTATATGCTTTACATCGATTAACAAAATTTTATCGTGAAGAGTAAAGGTTGAAGAATGTTGTTTTGCTAATTTTTAATTGGGATATGCAATTAGTGTTTCCATCCATAATTATCCCGCGTTAATAATCTGATCACATTCATAATTTGCATATGCCTTGGAGGATTATAAAATGAATTTGTGCCACATTACTTAACAACCATGGCTGGTGTTGCAATATCAAGCATAACTTTAAATACTAACAACTCATCTTTTGTTCATTCCAATCGATGCATTTGAAGATGCTAATAAATAAATATTATATATAGAAAATTAGTAACCAATACATGGTGAAGACCTTTCTAATCCAAATTCATTCATCTAATTTATAAGTTGGTCATAATTTTTTGTATAGTGAAGTATGACTTCTTAATTGAATAGGTTTATAAATTTATATAGAATATTAAACAATGCATATTAATACAATCATTGCATTTCAAAGTAAAGTGATACAATCGATATTAGTAGTATTCTTCCAGTACAAATGCAAAGTGCATTATAAAACACACATAGGAATTATAATATTATCCACTGCATCACTACAAGAAGAATATTGTAATACTACAAAAAAGACAAAACATGTAAGATGCACATGAAGACATTACACATAGGTAAAGGCATATAGTAAGTAGACTACAAACTTGTGTCATCATGCATCTTCGTGTATAGAGGTCAATGTGGCACATTACATATATCATATCAAAAAATTTTAGCTTAGTAAATAGGCTCATAAGATAGCTCACGTATATGACGAAGGAATATAATCTTCTTTAGGCTACGAACCTATAGTTCGTTTGTTGGTACAATTCTTGTCAATATAATTCTATTCGAGATTAAGTTTTCAAGTAATCATAGGTATATGGACTATTCATGGTCAACAAAAAGTATGGTACGAGAAATGCACATGCTTGCCAATATACTTTGTAAATGCCCATTTTAATATAACATCTTTACTAAGTTCCTTGAACAATCACAGTCATAAGATGAAAATGTGCATCATCATGTATTGATCTTATACATTGGTTTTAACATAAATTATGTAGTTGTGATCATGTGAGTTATGTCCAATTTATTCTCATTGTGGGCCTTTAAATATTTGAAAATATGTTCTATTAATTTTTAACGTTCGACCTCACTGGTGCAATAAATAGAGGAAAAAATTAAATAAACTTTTCAACAACTTCTCTAAGAAATCGCCTTATGGGAGGTATTTAAAATCGAAATTAGTTGAGGACAATGATGCACTCCCCGATATCTTGCATATAAAAGGAATGAAAAAATATCATGGGAAATTGACCTATTTCCTATGCACAACCAATTTCTTCCCATTTGGGAGAGAAGCCCCTATCTTCGACAAGATTGTCCTGAAGGTTGATAGACTCAACAGGAAAGGCTGATGACTATCACAAATACGTCATGCGAAAGTTTCATTGAAGAAAGTGATTGTTGGCCGTCTTATATATCTTATAGATGGTAAAAATAAAATGGGAGTCTATTGGACAAATGGACGCGTGGGACTTGAAAAAAGAGTTGTGCATACACTCTTGCCAGAGAGACAAATCTATAGATGGTCCCTCCATTTAGGAGTAATGAATGTGGGTAAAACCAGCTTGTACTTACACATGTAAGTATGATTTTTTTTTTAAAAAAATCATTTATCGCCAAAAATGAATTTGAACAAACAAACAAAGAATAAATGTTTTTGTTTAGTTGCACATCGGGCAGAGCAGGAGAAAACTTTTTTTTTTATAAGTATTTGAGTGCAGAGTATTCTTATTTGGAAAAACAAAGAGATAGATGTTTAGTTTACGTGTTCCAGTTCATACGCATGCGCGTATGGGCGGATATAGTGGTATTAGTTGACGCACTTTGCACATATCCGGCTAGTACCCTTAATAGCTAAAATGGTTCGAAAATGTACCACCGTTGATGATCGAATGGTCAGATCATTGATCTAATGATCTAAAACGTTGGAATTTAGTCACAATTGTCTGAAGCATTTCATAAACGTTCTAAACCATTGATGACCACTTGTCAATTGTCCATACCCTAGATGCTATATAAACTGGACCATCAAGGTCTAGAATTATCAAGTTCAAACTCAATCCAATTTGATCTCTCTAAGTTTTTTTCCCCTTTAAGATTATTCAAGAACTCGCTGAGTGACTCGAACCTTGTCGGAGTCACTGAGTTCTATAACTGATCAACAAATATGACAGAGTTCCAAACTGCGTTAACCTGAGATCCTGAGTAGGTCTCTTTGTAATTACTGCACACAAGTCCTTAAAAATGGCTCATCTTATCTTGAAAACAATTTACCCATTAGCCACCAGTGATCTCAATTAAATACGAGAAGGGGGCAAAGTAAACATTTAGTGTATTTACATACATGATTCAGGTTGGTGTTAAATTTATTTTTTATTTTTCAATTTTCAATATTATTTGTGAAATATCTTTTAATATGTAAAGGCTCTCATTGAAGATAGAAAGTTCAGAGCTACTTGGGAGACTGTTGCGATGGTATTAGGAAAGGAGCCATGGATGAGCATAAACGTTGAAAGCCTGGTTCAGCTGCTGTAAGCTCCTGCAACATAAGAAGATGAAGGTTCGTTTCTTGACCAGAATACATGCAAAGAATGGAAACTTCGTGCATGTTGTGGGTGGAGGACATAGAAGAGAGGGATGTGGGTGAATCTGGGAGGAACTACTTTTCAAAAATTGTTCCTAAATGGACGGGTCAGGAGGAGAAATACATGTACACATTCGGGCAAAAACATGCCACAGATTGGAAGGCCGGTATATTCATTCAGATCAAAGGTTTCATCATCAGTTGTTCACGTCACATCAACGCCTAGTAAACCGACCTGTATGAACTGAGAACCCGACTTTCCACTCGGATTCGCATCCTCACGGGTGCATCGGAAAATGCAAACAAGTGCGTACTTGCGACGGATGCGGATTGGGTACTACCCCATCTCGTCCCTGGCTATCCTAAGGTGTGGGTTATATCCACACCATCCATCCATTTTTCTATATTATTTTATAATACAAACCCAAAAATGAAACATATCTAATTCTAAAGTGGATCGCACATCAAGGATTAAACACTTACAGTTAGAAAACTTTTGCAAGGCCACATGTATTTTATCCACTCTGTCTATCCATTTAACCCCATAATTTTGGTTCTTGAGCCAAACAATGAAGCATAACCAAGGAAACATACGTGAATTGAATGTCAACAGTTGAGAAAACTTCCCAAGAGCCACAAAATGTTGGATGAGGCCTATATTTGTTTTTTCCTCATGTGATCATATAATCAGGTTGGATAGAAAATAAATATTGTTGTGGGCCCTAGAGAGGTTTTAACGATGAATATCATTATTACCATTGTTTCCATGTGATGTAATTGGCTTGTTTATACTTTAATTTTGAGCTCAACCCTAAAATTAAGTTGGAAAAATGGATGGAATGTATGGATAAACTACGTACATTCACGGTGGGCCTAACAGAGTTTACTCAGTAGATAAAGCCTACTGCGTGACTCGGTTCACCTACTGAGTAACTCGGTACGCAGTCCAATTTGGGTCTATGTCACCTTACGAACGGGTTGGCTGACAACTAACCATCACGGAGGGACCTAATAAGGTTTCAACCGCTGATTCCAGTGTGGTCCACTTAGACTTCAACCTAAAATGATACGTAGAAATAGATGGACGGTGTGGTTAAAAGCCATAGATCACGGTGGCCCTAAACTCATGTCCGTTCCTGGCGAGGGTGGGGTAGTCACCAATCCGCGTACTGTTTTTTTATTTTTTATTTTTTGAGAAATTTCCAATTGTACGACCAGTATATGACCCATTCCCGAGACGAAGCCCACCCCATTTTACTTTCCAAGAATACTCCCCGGGTGTACGGACGCCTTGCAAAAGGTCAAAAATGCCCCCTGCTTTTTTCCTTCAAGCGCTGACGCTCCTTGAACTCCCAGTCGAACGAATGGTTCAAAGGAGATCAACGTTACATGGGCCCAGCAGTTATGTATTTATTATATCCACAACGTTCATCCATATTTTGAGATCATTTCGCAGCATTATCCCAAAAAGGAAAATCATATCCAAAGATCATATGGACCACACCACAAACAGCAGTAGAAAATTGATTTTCACCGTCGAAACTTTTGTAGGGCCCACCATAACATTTATTTTCCATCCAATCTATTCATGAGGTCACAAAGACCTGGATGAATAGGACAAACAAATTTTGTAATGATCCAAAACTTCCGTGACCCATGAAAGGGTTTCAACGGTAGACGTTCAAAGCAGAATGGTAAAGTAATTTGCTACGGTCAGACCTATAGCTACGGATTATAACCGTAGCCATAGATAGAATAATCCGTGGCAATCGAATCCATCCGGGGTGGGCGCGCCGAACTAGCGGCCCCCCGCGCCACTTGCTGGCCTGTCCAGTGCGCCCATGCCGATTTGGCGGGGCCATGCCCATAGGGTGGTCCCTATGGCTACGGATAATAACCGTAGCTAAAATCCGTAGCAATAGATTTTTTTGTGGTTTTTTTTTTTTGTACATGGAGAACTTTATTTTATCTATAATTTTCGCTAACACATATCTATATAAATATGTATATATAAGCATATAAATTTTTTTTCTCTTTTTTCCATTTCTTTCTTTATTCATTTAACAAGAATATCTTCTAAACTAAAATTAGTTACTTGATGTAACTTATATGATTTTGGGGTAGGAGAAGCTACTTTAACCAACCAACCTGGTTATTTTTCAAGATTTCATCAGCTCGATGATCGAAAATTCATTTAATTCACTTAGTGGTCAATTTCATTAATTTCATTTGCATGCATTTCACGGTCATTTCGCTTCAATTCATGATCACTTCAATGCATTTCATGGTCATCCGAAACAATTCCGTGTTGATTCACGGTCATTTTGAGGCATTTCACGGTTAAACTCCTTCACTTCACGGTCATTTGCATGCATTTCACGGTCATTTCGCTTCAATTCATGATCACTTCCATGCATTTCATGGTCATCCGAAACAATTCCATGTTGATTCACGGTCATTTCGAGGCATTTCACGGTCAAACTCCTTCACTTCATGGTCATTTGCATGCATTTCACAATCATTTCGCTTCAATTCATGATCACTTCCATGCATTTCACAGTCATCTGAAACAATTTCGTGTTGATTCACGGTCATTTCGAGGCATTTCACGGTGAAACTCCTTCACTTCACGGTCATTTGCATGCATTTAACGGTCATTTTGCTTCAATTCATGATCACTTCCATGCATTTCACGGTCATCCGAAACAATTTTATGTTGATTCACGGTCATTTTGAGGCATTTCACGGTCAAACTCCTTCACTTCACGGTCATTTGCATGCATTTTACGGTCATTTCGCTTCAATTCATGATCACTTCCATGCATTTCACGGTGGTCCGAAACAATTCCGTGTTAATTCATGGTCAAACTCCTTCACTTCACGGTCATTTGCATGCATTTAACAGTCATTTTGCTTCAATTCATGATCACTTCCATGTATTTCACGGTCGTCCGAAACAATTCCGTGTTGATTCACGGTCATTTCGAGGCATTCCATCGTCAAACTCCTTCACTTCACGGTCACGGTCATTTCGTTTCAATTCATGATCACTTTCATGCATTTCACGGTCATTCTAAACATATTCGTGTTGATTCAGGGTCATTTCGAGGCATTTCATGGTCAAACTCCTTCACTTCACGGTTATTTGCATGCATTTCACGGTCATTTCCGCGCATTTCGCGATCCAATCGCTTCACTTCATGGTCATTTCCATGCATTTCACGGTCATTCCCGGTAATTTCGTGTTGATTCACAGTCATTTCCCTAAACCTTAACCTACACCCTAACCTAAACCTATACTTATAATCTAAACCTATTCTCAAATCCCAAAACATATAACTTAAACCTAAACCTAAACCTTAACGTAAACCTACAACCTATAGCAAATGACCTTAACGTACACCCTAACCTTAACCTATAACCTATAACCTAAACCTATTCTCAAATCCCAAAGTTTATAGGTTTTGGTTTAGGTTATAGGTTATAGGTTTAGGTTTAGGTTTTGGGATTTGAGAATGGGTTCAGGTTTAGGTTATAAGTTTTAGTTTCAGTTTAGGTTATAGGTTAACAGTTTAGGTTAAGGTTTAGGTTTAGGTTATAGGTTTTTGGAATTGAGAATGGGTTCGGGTTTAGGCTATAGGTTTTGGTTTTAGTTTAGGTTATAGGTTTTGGTTTAGGTTATTAGTTATGGGATTTGAGAATGGGTTCATTTTTAGGCTATAGGTTTTGGTTTTGGTTTAGGTTATAGCTTTTGGGATTTGAGAATGGGTTTGGGTTTAGGTTATAGGTTTTGGTTTTGGTTTAGGTTTAGGTTATAGGTTATAGGTTTATGTTAAGGTTTAGGTTTAAGTTTTGGGATTTGAGAATGGGTTCGGGTTTAGGTTATAGGTTTTAGTTTTGGTTTAGGTTATAGGTTATAGGTTTTGAGATTTGAGAATGGGTTCAGTTTTAGGTTATAGGTTTTGGTTTAGGTTAAGGTTAAGGTTTAGGTTATAGGTTTTGAGATTTGAGAATGGGTTCAGGTTTAGGTTATAAGTTTTGGTTTTGGTTTAGGTTATAGGTTTTGGAATTTGAAAATGGGTTCGGGTTTAGGTTATAGGTTTTGGATTTGGTTTAGGTTTAAGTTATAGGTTTTTGGATTTAAGAATGGGTTATGGTTTAGGTTTAGGAAATCGGGTTCAGGTTCGGGATTAGGTTTAAGTTTGGATTTTCAAGTTTAGGTTTAGGTTTAGGTTAGGGAGTTGAGATTAGGATAAGGTGTAGGTTTAGCTTTGGGGAATTGAGTTTAGGTTATAGGTTTAGGGAAAGGTTAGGATTAGGTTATAGTTTTGGGATTTGGAAATAGTTTTAGGTTATAAGTATAGGTTTAGGTTAGGTTATATGTTAAGGTTTAGGGATTTGAGTTTAGCTTTAAGCTAAGGTTTACGTTTAGGGAATTGAGTTTAGGTTATAGGTTTAGGGAAAGGTTAGGTTTAAGTTATAGGTTTTGAGATTTGAGAATAGTTTTAGGTTATAAGTATAGGTTTAGGTTAGGTTATATGTTAAGGTTTAAGGATTTGAGTTTAGGTTATGAGATTAGGTTTAGGTTTAGGTTTAGGAATTTGAGTTTAGGTTATAGGCTTAGGTTTAGGTTTTAGGTTTTACGTTTAGGTTTAGGTTTTGGGATTTGAGAATGGGTTCAAGTTTAGGTTATAGGTTTTGGTTTCGGTTTAGGTTATAGGTTTTGAGATTTGATAATGGGTTCAGGTTCAGGTTATAGGTTTTGGTTTCGATTTAGGTAATAGATTTTGGGATTTGACAATGGGTTCGGGTTTAGGTTATAGGTTTTGGTTTTGGTTTAGGTTATATGTTTTGATTTAGGTTATAGGTTAATGGTTTAGGTTTAGGTTATAGGTTTTTGGATTTGAGAAAGGGTTCGGGTTTAGGCTATAGGTTTTAGTTTTGGTTTAGGTTATAGGTTTTGGGATTTGAGAATGGGTTTGGGTTTAGGTTATGGGTTTTGGTTTTAGTTTAGGTTATAGGTTTTGGGATTTGAGAATGGGCTTGGGTTTAGGTTATAGGTTTTGGTTTTGAGAATGGGTTCGGGTTTAGGCTATAGGTTTTGGTTTTAGTTTAGGTTATAAGTTTTGGTTTAGGTTATAGGTTTTGGGATTTGAGAATGGGTTCGGGTTTAGGTTATAGGTTTTGGTTTTGGTTTAGGTTATAGGTTATGGTTTTGGTTATAGGTTATAGGTTTAGGTTAAGGTTTTGGGATTTGAGAATGGGTTCGGGTTCAGGTTATAAGTTTTGGTTTCAGTTTAGGTTATAGGTTAACGGTTTAGGTTTAAGTTATAGGTTTTTGGATTTGAGAATGGGTTCGGGTTTAGGCTATAGGTTTTGGTTTTGGTTTAGGTTATAGGTTTTGAGATTTGAGAATGGGTTAGGGTTTAGGTTATAGGTTTTGGTTTTAGTTTAGGTTATAGGTTTTGGGATTTGAGAATGGGCTCGGGTTTAGGTTATAGGTTTTGGTTTTGAGAATGGGTTCAGGTTTAGGCTATAGGTTTTGGTTTTAGTTTAGGTTATAGGTTATAGGTCTGGGGATTTGAGAATGGGTTCAGGTTTAGGTTATAGGTTTTGGTTTAGATTTAGGTTATAGATTTTGGTTTAGGTTAAGGGTTAGGTTTAGGTTATAGGTTTTGAGATTTGAGAATGGGTTCGGGTTAGGTTATAGGTTTTGGTTTTGGTTTAGGTTACAAGTTTTGGTTTAGGTTAAGGTTGAGGTTTAGTTAGAGGTTTTTGTTTCTTTAGAATGGGTTCAGGTTTAGGTTATGGGTTTTGGTTTTGGTTTAGGTTATAGGTTTTGGGATTTGATAATGGATTCGGGTTAGGTTATAGGTTTTGGTTTTGGTTTAGGTTACAGGTTTTGTTAAGGTTAAGGTTTAGGTTAAGGTTAGAGGTTTTGAGATTTGAAAATGGGTTTGGGTTTAGGTTATAGGTTTTGGTTTTGGTTTAGGTTATAGGTTTTGGGATTTGATAATGGGTTCGTGTTTAGGTTATAGGTTTTAGTTTTGGTTTAGGTTTAATTTATAGGTTTTCGGATTTAAGAATGGGTTATGGTTTAGGTTTAGGAAATCGGGTTCAGGTTCGGGATTGGGTTTAAGTTTAGGTTTTCAAGTTTAGGTTTAGGTTTGGGTTTAAGTTTGGGTTTAAGTTTTGGTTTAGGTTTGGGTTTAGGTTTGGGTTTAAGTTTGGGTTTTCAATTTATATAAATATGTATATATAAGCATATATAAAAAAAATTCTCTCTCTTTTTTTTTTTCATTTAACAAGAATATCTTCTAAACCAAAATTAGTTACTTGACGTACCCTATATGATTTTGGGGTAGGAGAAGCTACTTTAGCTAACCAATCTGGTTATTTTTCAAGATTCCATCAGGTCGATGCTTGAAAATCCATTTCATTCACTTTATGGTCAATTTCAATCAGTTCGCAGTTAATTTCGCTCATTTCATTTACTTTGCGATCAATTCCATGCATTTCACGATCAATCTTGGTGATTTCGTTTTGATTCACGGTCATTTTGAGGCATTTTACGGTCAATTCCCTTCACTTCACGGTCATTTGCGTGCACTTCACGGTCAATTCCTTTCAAACCATGATCATTCCCATGCATTTCACGGTCATCCGAAACAATTCCGTGTTGATTCACGGTCATTTCGAGGCATTTCGCGGTCAATTCCCTTCACTTTACAGTCATTTGCATGCATTTCGCGGTCAATTCACTTCAAACCATGATCATTTCCATGCATTTCACGGTCATCCCAAACAATTTCGTGTTGATTCACGGTCATTTCGAGGCATTTCGTGGTCAATTCCCTTCACTTCACAGTCATTTGCAAGCATTTCGCGGTCAATTCGCTTCAAACCATAATCATTCCCATGCATTTCACGGTCATCCGAAACAATTCCGTATTGATTCACGGTCATTTGGAGGCATTTCGCGGTCAATTCCCTTCACTTCACGGTCATTTACATGCATTTCGCGGTCAATTCGCTTCAATTCATGATCACTTTCATGCATTTCACGGTCATTCGAAACAATTTCGTGTCGATTCACGGTCATTTCGAGGCATTTCACGGTCAAACTCCTTCACTTCAAGGTCATTTGCATGCATTTCGCGGTCAATTCGCTTCAAACCATGATCATTCCCATGCATTTCACGGTCGTCGGAAACAATTCCGTGTTGATTCACAGTCATTTCAAGGCATTTCATGGTCAAACTCCTTCATTTCATGGTCATAGGCTTAGGTTTAGGTTTTAGGTTTTACGTTTAGGTTTAGGTTTGGGTTTGAGTGTTGGGATTTGAGAATGGGTTCAGGTTCAGGTTATAGGTTTTGGTTTCGGTTTAGGTTATAGGTTTTTGTATTTGAGAATGGGTTCGGGTTTAGGCTATAGGTTTTGGTTTTGGTTTAGGTTATAGGTTTTGGGATTTGACAATGGGTTCGAGTTTATGTTATAGGTTTTGGTTTTGGTTTAAGTTATTTTCATGCATTTCACAGTCATTCCCGCCTATTCCATGTTGATTCACGGTCATTTTGATGCATTTCCGAACCCATATTAAACCAAAACCAAAACATATAACCTAAACCCGAACCCATTATCAAATCTCAAAACCTATAACCTAAACCAAAACCAAAACCTATAACATAAACCCGAGCCCATTCTCAAATCCCAAAACCTCCAACCTAAACCTAAACCTTAACCTAAATCAAAACCTATAACCTAAACCAAAACCAAAACCTATAACCTAACCCGAACCCATTCTCAAATCTCAAAACCTCTAACCTATAACCTAAACCAAAACCAAAACCTATAACCTAAACCCGAACCCATTCTCAAATACCAAAACTTATAACCTAAACCAAAACCAAAATCTATAGCCTAAACTCGAACCCATTATGAAAATTGTTTTTCCTCTTCATCTAGGTCTTTGTGACCTTATGAATAGATTGGATTGAAAATAAATATTATGGTTGGCCCTACAAAAGTTTCAATGGTGAAAATCAATTTTCTACTGCTCTTTATGGTGTGGTCCAGTTGATCTTTGGATATGATTTTTTTTTTGGATAATGCTCCAAAATGATCTTGAAATATGGATGAACGTTGTGGATATAATAAATACATAATTGAGGGGCCCAATCTTAAACCCCAACCTAAACCTAAACTTAAACCCAATCCCGAACCTGAACCCGATTTCCTAAACCTAAACCATAACTCATTCTTAAATCCGAAAACCTATAAACTAAACTTAAACCAAAACCAAAACCTATAACCTAAACCTAAACTCATTATCAAATCCCAAAACCTATAACCTAAACCAAAACCAAAACCTATAGCCTAAACCCGAACCCATTCTCAAATCCCAAAACCTCTAACCTAAACCTAAACCTTAACCTAAATCAAAACCTGTAACCTAAACCAAAACCAAAACCTATAACCTAACCCGAACCCATTATCAAATCCCAAAACCTATAACAAAAACCAAAACCAAAACCTATAACCTAAACCCGAACCCATTCTCAACAAACAAAAACCTCTAACCTAAACCTAAACCAAAACCTGTAACCTAAACCAAAACCAAAACCTATAACCTAACCCAAACCCATTCTCAAATCTCAAAACCTATAACCTAAACCTAACCCTTAAGCTAAACCAAAACCTTAACTAAAACTTATAACTTATAACCTAAACTAAAACCAAAACCTATAACTTAAACCCGAACCCATTCTCAAATTCCAAAACCTAAACCTAAACCTTAACTTAAACCTATAACGTATAACCTAAACCAAAACCTATAACTTAAACCCGAACCCATTCTCAAATCCTAAAACTTAAACCTAAATCTTAACCTAAACCTATAACCTATAACCTAAACCAAAACCTATAACCTAAACCCGAACCCATTTTCAAATTCCAAAACCTATAACCTAAACCAAAACCAAAACCTATTACTTAAACCCGAACCCATTAAGAAAATTGTTTTTCCACTTCATCCAAGTCTTTGTGACCTTATGAATAGATTGGATTGAAAATAAATATTATGGTGGGCCCTACAAAAGTTTCAACAGTGAAAATCAATTTTCTGCTGCTCTTTGTGGTGTGGTCTAGTTTCAACGGTGAAAATCAATTTTCTGCTGCTCTTTGAAGCGAATTGACCGCGAAATGCATGCAAATGACCGTGAAGTGAAGGAAATTGACTGTGAAATGCCTCGAAATGACCGTGAATCAACACGGAATTGTTTCGGATGACCGTGAAATGCATGAGAATGATCATGGTTTGAAGCGAATTGACCACGAAATGCATGCAAATGACCGTGAAGTGAAGGAAATTGACCGCGAAATGCCTCGAAATGATCGTGAATCAACACGAAATTATTTCGGATGACCGTGAAATGCATGGGAATAATCATGGTTTGAAGCGAATTGACCTCGAAATGCATGTAAATGACCATGAAGTGAAGGGAATTGACTGCGAAATGCCTCAAAATGACCGTGAATCAACACGGAATTGTTTGGGATGATCGTGAAATGCATAGGAATGATCATGGTTTGAAGCGAATTGACCGCGAAATGCTTGCAAATGACCATAAAGTGAAGGGAATTGAGCGCGAAAAGCCTCGAAATGACCGTGAATCAACACGAAATTGTTTAGGATGACCGTGAAATGCATGGGAATGATCATGGTTTGAAGTGAATTGACCGCGAAATGCATGCAAATGATCGTGAAGTGAAGGAAATAGACCGCGAAATGCCTCGAAATGACCGTGAATCAACACGGAATTGTTTGGGATGACCGCGATATGCATAGGAATGGTCATGGTTTGAAGCGAATTGACCGCGAAATGCATGCAAATGACCAGGAAGTGAAGGGAATTGACCGCGAAATGCCTCGATCAACACAGAATTGTTGGGGATGACCGTGAAATGCATGAGAATGATCATGGTTTGAAGCAAATTGATCGCGAAATGCATGCAAATGACCGTGAAGTGAAGGAAATTGACCACGGAATGCCTCGAAATGACCGTGAATCAACACGGAATTGTTTGGGATGACCGTGAAATGCATGGAAATGATCATGGTTTGAGGCGAATTGACCGTGAAATGCATGCAAATGACCGTGAAGTGAAGGATTTTGACTATGAAATGCCTCGAAATGACCGTGAATCAACACAGAATTTGTTGGGATGACCGTGAAATGGATGAAAATGATCATGAATTGAAGCGAATTGACTGCGAAATGCATTCAAATGACCGTGAAGTGAAGGAGTTTGACTGTGAAATGCCTCGAAATGACCATGAATCAACACGGAATTGTTTCGGACAACCGTGAAATGCATGGGAATGATCATGGTTTGAAGCGAATTGACCGTGAAATGCATGCAAATGACCGTCAAGTGAAGGAGTTTGACTGTGAAATGCCTCGAAATGACCGTGAATCAACACGAAATTGTTTCAGACGACAGTGAAATGCATGGGAATGATCATGGTTTGAAGCGAATTGACCACGAAATGCATGCAAATTATCACGCCCCAAACTCAAAAATCGGATTCACAGGGATCCCGATCGTCGAATCCGGTGCCGACAGCTTCCGTAGTACCCCATTCTCGGCTCCTAGCATTCATATACAAGATTCCGATCCTGGGATCCTACGAAGAGGATTTTTTTTTTTTTTACATTTAACTCGCAATAAGCATAACCACATGATTACCCAATTCACACAGGCAACATTACCATCACATATCCACTAATATAATCAGTTGAGTACAATGCTGAAACGGAAATACATAAGTCAAAAATCAAGTTCCAGAAGACCATTGCACGCTCCAAGCTTAACACTGCCGCAACCTAACATCACCTGCACGCATCTATCATGCATAAGCTTATAGAAAGCTTAGAGGGTGGTGTAAGTGTGTGCACAAGGTAAGCGCCAAGAATTCAATATAATGTTATATTTATACAATACCGAACATACTGGTAATCCATAAATCGTACAATGTTAGAATAAGCAAAAATACTGAGAAGATAATAAATTATCAGAGTAAACAGAAGTACCGAAAAAAAATCATAATTTACACGATAACAGAGTAAACGGAAATACTGATAAGTCCATGAGTCATACAATATTAGAATATGCAGTACAAATTAACTATGCAAATGAGGAGTCATGGAGAGTCAAATATTAAGTGCAGAGGATGCAATGCAATATGCATTCCCGATGAGTAACACAAATAGCGTCAACCGTACCATATGTCGTGGATGTAATGCAACATGCAGTGTGAATGGACTGACCATGCTAGAGTGTGAAGTCGGGATGATAGTACGTAGTATCGCAGGCTTTGGGGTCCACCACAAGAGACTTCTATCCAAACCAGTCCCATACCTAAATTTGGATAGTCAGACTCAACGTGGTAAACTCCTGATCTTAGGTTAGTCGCGCGCCTAACCGAAATCCATGCCATAACGAAGGTACACAACAATTAGTTGGGCATCACCAGCCCGAGTGGATAGTGAATGGATGAATGAATGAGCATGCAACTCCTACTCAATAAGTCCACATATCAGTACGGTTCCTCTCTGAGAAATCACCGAGGTCTATTACACTCCATACCAGATTGTCGTCCCATCGCGCGCAACAAAGTGAGTGGAAGAGACCTCATTATCCACCTGCCAATATCGGGCCCGGCTCGTTAATAGCGGACCCATTTCTCGAGCTGGTTAGACTCAGCCTCGCATTGCCCCCTCCTCTCTGGCAGATAAGGCCACACCCCCTTCCAACCGACCACGACACAGTGGAGAGCGTAGCCATCTGGTAATTGACACTCAGCGCTCATCTACCCACTCGGTCTAGACGTTGGAGCAACCTCTGGAACCAAGAGGGTTTTGGGACTTTCACCCAAGGATATCTATAGCACCCCATGTAGAACAGATTTCTGGTATCCCATCTGACTATCCACGATATGCCTATGGAGGCTACAGCCCTGATGTCGCTAGGGCATATAGTAATCACAGCACACAATACAAGGTGCATGAGTCATGCAATCCAGTCATGCATCAATCCTGCGCAAACCGTGCGCTCATGTGAGGTAACCTCTGCCTATCAGGGAGTCTCATAACAACGTGCTCAATGACAGATGCAATGATCAACCACATCTCATAACAAACATGCAGATGATGCGTATGGGCATGTATCATGATGCTATGCTGTCACATACTCATAATCGGTATCATCAATCGGCTTCGACAATGTGGACATTTAACCAACATTACCCCCAAGGGATGGCCCACATAAAGCCAAACATATATTGGACCCATGGCTTCACAAGGTCCTAACATACAACCCTATGGGCTTTACTCAAGGGTTACATGTACACAACAGGTGAGCCCTGCTCATGGGCCTCAAATACATGACATGTGGGCTCTACACTTAGGTCTCGAATACATCAAATGAGTCATGCATCATGGGCCTAATGCATATCACAAGGGGCCTTGCCTATAGGCCACGAATACATCACAATGGGCCTTGCCCATGGACCATGAATACATCACAATGGGCTCTTTCGCCTGGCCCTCAAATGCATCACAATGGGGCTTAGACACGAGCTGAATACACATCACGTCGGACCTCAAATACGGGTCGCATGTACATCATATTGGACCCTGACAATCGAAATCGGCAATCGGTCATGACAAAACAGAATCGGTAATCGGCCTCAATTGGTAATCGACAATCGGCCACGATGAATCAGAATCGGTACTGATAATCAGCATCAGTAATCAGCACCGACGATAAGCATCGATGATTGGTCATGACAATCAGCATATATAGATAAGGCGGGGTCCATAGATGGACAACCAATCGACCATAATATAAAGATCGACTTTCGACCGTAGTTATATCAAATCCGATAGCACGGAGCCATCCGTCTATGGTGAATGAGGCCCACTTATTTGGGTTAACCCACGAAGAGAATGAGCCTAACAAGGCCTAAGGAAAGGTCACAATGAGGACATCTAACCATCATTACCCATCAATGTGGACATTCAACTAACATTGCTCCCAAGGAGTGGCCCACATAGGGCTTAACATACAGTGGGCCCACGACCTCATACAAGGGTTTGGTATTCATCACAATGGGCCGAATACATGGGCCTAATATACATCACCATGAGCCACGACTTATGGTCCTCCGATATATCATAATGGGCTACGACCCATAGACCTCAATATACATCAAGTGGACTGCATTAATGGGTCTCATATACATGCCAGGTGGGCCCCGCACATGGGCCTCAAACATACAGCATGTGAGCCCTACACATGAGTCTTGAACACATCAAATGGGTCACGTACCTGGGCATCGAATACGTCAAGTGGCTACACATCATGGTGGGCTACAAGTATATCCAAGTGGGCCTCTCGAATGGGCCACAAAACATATCAAAGTGTGCCCCCAACCACGTGCCACAAATACACCAAATGGGCCAGATCAAATGGGTCGATTCAGATGGGCCTGATTAATGGGTCGGGTCGAATAAGCCGAGTCAAATGGCCGGGTCGAATAAGCCGAGTCAAATGGCCGGGTCGAATAGGCCAAGTCGAGTGGACCGAGTAAAGTAGGTCGATTTAAATGGATTAAGTCAAATGGACCGATACAGATGGGCCGACTCCAATAAACCATTCCTCCATTGTTAAAGGCCATTATAGAGCTCATATGTATAAAATGAATTGTATCCAAAGGATTATCTGGACTATACCGCAAATGGTAGTGGATGATAATGATTTCCACAGTTAAATTTTCAGTGGGCCCACCATAGTATTTATTTTCCATCCATATTATTCATAAGATCACAAGGACTTGAACAGGGAAGGAAAACAATTATTATATTGAATCAATGCTTCTATAACCCAAAGGATTTCAATGGTGGGCGTTCAACGTCATTGTTTTCTATAAGGTGGTCCACTTGATGCTAGATCTGTCTTATTTTTAGTCTTGAGCCTTAGGAGTGGCTCATCAAATGGATGGACGGTTTAGATGAACCACATATAGCAGCGGTGGGTCCCACCCGTACATCACAATGGCCCCACATGGATGCACGGTATGGATACAACTCATGCATCGTGGTTGGGCCATACCTGGTACGCCAAACAGATGGATGACCTGGATGGATCACAACACATGCATCATGGTGAGGCCGGTCCCCAAATGGATTGACAGTAGGGACGCAGCATATGCATCATGGTGAATATATTATATTATAATATATATGTCACAAAAGAAAGGGGATCTCCAGCGTCCAGGAAGAGATGGACGGCTGGGACAAAGAGTACATGCATTAAGGTGCGTCCCATGTAGCAGTGGCCCACCACGTCATTTATGAAATATATAATATATTATATTATATAGTATATATATAATATATGCATTATATGTACACATATATGCGTGTGTGTGGACGAAACCATGTGGGTGGCAGCGTCCAGTACAAGTGGACACTTTGGATATAATACGTATCTCATGGTGGGGTCCACACGTGTGGCCCACCAGGAAAATAGTCGGGCGGTCTGGATACACGTCCAGGTGAATGGACGGCATAGATAAGACATATATATCACGGTGGAACCTTTAAAGCTTGGTGACAGTCAAAGAAATCAAGGTGGGCTCCACACAGCAAAATTGATGGACGGTCTGGATGTGAAGTGGAGGGACGGTTTGGATAAAGCACATACGTCACTGGGGCCCACGGCTGGACAGCTGGATGAAATGCATGCAGCATGGGGTCCATGCATACATCACTCACATCATGGTGGATTTCCACCTGTCCAAAACGGATGGTGGATATATAGAACATACACCAAGGTGGGTCCCACTTCCACACGTGTCATACACATGTAGTGGGTCCCATGTGCATAGTAGATGGAAGGCATGTTACGAAACACATACATCGCGGTGGCCAGGCACTGTCCAGCTAACCCAATACCGTCCAGAGGATGGTGGAGCTCCTGGCATGGCGCTTGAATCAAGGTGGGTCCCACATGAGGCCCACCATAACGTTTATCTTCCATCTAATCCGTTAACAAGGTCACACAAGGACCCTTCGATCCAAAACTTCTGGGGCGCCCAAAAGTGGTTCCAATGGCAGACGTCGAATCTCACTGTTTCCTGTGATGTGGGCCACATGAGTCCCATATGCGGCTGACTTTTAGTATGGCCCACTGCCCTCAGGAGGGGCTACTAAATACACAGTGTTAATTGTTCAAAATACATCAAGGTGGGGCCCACGACAGGGACCCAAACGGTCTGCCTATCACGCCACACGCATACCATGTGCAGAGGACGTGTCCTCTGACACTGCAGCAGCAGCAGGCGCTGCTCTATCTCTCTCATTTATATATATATATATATATATATATATATATATATATATATATATATATATATATTGAAAAGTACTGAATTTCCATAGTTTATCATGTATATGGCCCACATCTGAGAAATCTAACCCGACCATTGGCTTCTGTAACTCAAGACAGGCCCATCAAGCCCAATACCCAATGTATTTGGGTGTATAAAACCATCAGAGTGGATTTTCAACGATAGAGAACACTGTTTACTATGCTATGGCCTACCAGAAATTTAGATCAGCTTCATCTTTTGGCTCAACGCCTAAAATGAGATAGGGAAGGGAATTGATGGCTTGGATTAAGAACTTACATCAAGGTGGGGCCTGCATGAGCGGCCCACCCCAATCTTAAAAAAAAAAGCTAATTTTATTTATTATTATTATTTTTTTATAGCTATCAGTACACGCCCATATCAGTGCACGCCTCCATGTTAGCCATACCCGTCTCTCATCACGTCCAGCGTCCAGAGACGCTGGACGGTCATGAATATAACACAAGCATTGTGGTGGGTCCCACATTGGGACTGTGTACTTCACATTGGGGTGGATCCACACGTATAAGACCCACCAGCCTTGGATAAAAATGTATATTTGTATATTTCTTTCAATTAGGCCCGCCTAAACGAACTGCTAAGTGGGACCACTAGGTGAATGGCATGGATGTAATACATATGTTATAGGTGGGCCACTCATCACACAAAAAAATAAAAGAGAGAGAGAGAGAGAGAGAGAGAGAGAGAGAGAAGCACCCACTTTTGATTTCTTAAATTTCTTCCACCAACACGATCTAGAGCACCAAGGAGACGATTTCAACGGTCGAGATGTTCTTAGGATGGTGGAGATAAGGGTGGGAAGTGGGCCACACATGGCTTCTCATGGGAGACATGGACATGGGTGCTCCATGGAAGGATTGCTTGGAAGAAAATAAGAGAGAGAGAGAGAGAGAGAGAGAGAGAGAGAGATGTAAGGGAGTGATGGATGGTATGGGTTGTGTAAGAAAGGGTTGACTTGGGGAATGGCTTGTGTACTTGGAGATGGGTTGAGGTGATGGGTTGTTTTGTACTTGATTGATTTGATTTGATTGATTGATTTGATTGATGGTAGAGATTCTCTCGGGATTTACAACGTGTGGTGTTTTCTTCAAATTAAACGTAGACCGACATCTTCCAGCCTAGGTATCGGTTCGATGCGCGAGACGTGACATCGGAACCGCGGCGACGGCGCGGTCGCAATGATATGAGTCTCGGGTCGAGCTGACTCAAACCGACAAGATACGACTTAGGGTCGTTCGCAAACATCGATTATAGGTCGCGAGTCGCCAGAATTCGTCAGGAAGGATTGCGGGAGTCGATGGAATAGTACAGGCTGGGATACTGATCTTACACAAATGACCGTGAAGTGAAGGAGTTTGACCATGAAATGCCTCGAAATGATCGTGAATCAACACGGAATTGTTTCGGATGACCATGAAATGCATGAAAGTGATCATGAATTGAAGTGAATTGACCGTGAAATGCATGCAAATGACCATGAAGTGAAGGGAAATGACCATGAAATGCCTCTAAATGACTGTGAATCAACACGAAATTGTTTCGGACAACCGTGAAATGCATGGGAATGATCATGGTTTGAAGCGAATTGACCGCGAAATGCATGCAAATGACCGTCAAGTGAAGGAGTTTGACTGTGAAATGTGTCGAAATGACCGTGAATCAACACGGAATTATTTTGGACGACGGTGAAATGCATGGGAATGATCATGGTTTGAAGCGAATTGACTGCGAAGTGCATGCAAATGACGGTGAAGTGAAGGAGTTTGACCGTGAAATGCCTCGAAATGATCGTGAATCAACACGGAATTGTTTCGAATAACCGTGAAATGCATGGGAATGATCATGGTTTAAAGCGAATTGACCGCGAAATGCATGCAAATGACCGTCAAGTGAAGGAGTTTGACTGTGAAATGCCTCGAAATGACCGTGAATCAACACGGAATTGTTTCGGACGATGGTGAAATGCATGGGAATGATCATGGTTTGAAGCGAATTGACTGCGAAATGCATGCAAATGACTGTGAAGTGAAGGAGTTTGACTGTGAAATGCCTCGAAATAACCGTGAATCAACACGGAATTGTTTCGGATGATTGTGAAATGTATGGGAATGATCATGGTTTAAAGTGAATTGACCGCGAAATGCATGCAAATGACTGTGAAGTGAAGGAGTTTGACTGTGAAATGCCTCGAAATGATCGTGAATCAACACGGAATTGTTTCGGATGACCGTGAAATGCATGGGATTGATCATGGTTTGAAGCGAATTGACCACAAAATGCATGCAAATGACTGTGAGGTGAAGGAGTTTGACTGTGAAATGCTTCGAAATATCCGTGAATCAACACGGAATTGTTTCGGACGTTGGTGAAATGCATGAGAATGATCATGGTTTGAAGCGAATTGACCGCGAAATGCATGCAAATGACCGTGAAGTGGTGGAGTTTGACTGTGAAATGCCTCGAAATGACCGTGAATCAACATGGAATTATTTCGGATGACCGTGAAATGCATGAGAATGATCATGGTTTGAAGTGAATTGACCGCGAAATGCATGTAAATGACCGTCAAGTGAAGGAGTTTGACTGTGAAATGCCTCGAAATGACCGTGAATCAACACGAAATTGTTTCGGACGACCGTGAAGTGCATGAGAATGATCATGGTTTGAAGTGAATTGACCGCGAAATGCTTGCAAATGACCGTAAAGTGAAGGGAATTGACCGCGAAATGCCTCAAAATGACCGCGAATCAACACGAAATTGTTTTGGATGACCATGAAATGCATGGAAATGATCATGAATTGAAGCGAAATGACCGTGAAATGCATGTAAATGAAATGAACAAAATTGACCGCTAAGTGAATGAAATGGATTTTCGATCATCGAGCTGATGAAATCTTGAAAAATAACCAGATTGGTTGGTTAAAGTAGCTTCTCCTACCCCAAAATCATATAGGGTACATCAAGTAACTAATTTTAGTTTAGAAGATATTCTTATTAAATGAATAAAGAAAGAAATGGAAAAAAAGAGAATTTTTTTATATGCTCATATATACATATTTATATAAATATGTGTTGGAGAAAATTATAGGTAGAAAAAAGCTCTCCATGTAAAAAAATAAAAATAAAAATAAAAATAAAAAAATAAAATTTATTGTTACGAATTTTAGTTACGGTTATTATCCGTAGCCATAGGCCAGATTGGCGTGGCCGCGCCGGACAGGCTAGCAAGTGGCGTGGGGGGCGCCAGTTTGACGTGCCCACCCTAAGTGGACTCTTTTGCTATGGACTCTAGAATCTATGGCTACGGTTATAATCCGTAGCCATAGGTCCAACCGTAGCAAATGTCTTTATCATTCTACTTTGAATGTCTACCGTTGAAACCCTTTCACGGTCACGGAAGTTTTGGATCATCACGAAATTTGTTTTTCCTATTCATCCATGTCTTTGTGACCTCATGAATGGATTAGATGGAAAATAAATGTTATGGTGGCCCTACAAAAGTTTCAACAGTGGAAATCAATTTTCTGCTGCTCTTTGTGGTGTGGTCCAGTTGATCTTTGGATATGATTTTTTTTTTTTTAGGATAATGGTTCGAAATGATCTCGAAATATAGATGAACGTTGTAGATAGAATAAATACATAACTGTGGGGGCCATGAATCTCCTTTGAACCGTTCGTATAACTCGGAGTTCGATGAGCGTCAACGCTCGTCTTCGAGCAACGCCCGTCTTCGAGCAACGCCCGATCCGCTTGGAGGAAAAGGTAGGGGCATTTTGGACCTTTGGGAAGGTGTCCGTACACCTGGGGAGTATTGGTGGAGATTAAAATGGGGTGGGCTTCGTCTCGTAAATGGGCCATATATTGGTCGTACAGTTAGAATTTTCTCTTGTTTTTTGGGTTAACTTGTTAGTACGCAATCCGCGTAGACTCTTTTTTTTCAGCTTGGTAGTACACTCTAGTGTCTGTTTATACTTTACTGTTAGCCACCCCCGTTAGGTATCGATACCAAAACCTCAGCGTGGAGACGAAGCATCTTTCACTCTACACACCCGTCAGTACATACACTCCGTGCTAGCCACCCCCCACTTGGGATCGAAACCAAGACCTCGAGTGTCTCTCCCTCCTTGCAACTGAGCAAGAGGAGGCTTTATCAGAAGCTTTGTGGAGCCCACGGAGATGAATGTCACAAATCCACTCCGTCCATCAGTTTTGTAAGGCCCTAATGCAAAAAGATTGTAAAAAAACTCATGCCGGCCACACCACATAAAATGGGAACGGAAATGTCAAATGTAGAAACCTTCCTTGAGCCAACCATGATATTTATATGTTACCCAAACCGTTCGTAGGTTTACTACCACTCAGACAAACCGTAGGAATAAATATCATCCTGATAGAATGAACGGTTTACTATCACTCAGACAAACCGTAGGAATAAATATCATCCCGATAGAAATCTTCCATGGCCCTATAAAGTTTCCCACGATGGGCGTTCAATTGCTTCTATTTCTTATGGTGGGCCCTGTGAGTTTTGGATCTATCTTATTTTTAAAATCATGTACGTATTGCAAAACTGATGAACGGAATGGATTTATCGCGGGAATCTATGTGTATCCGGCACAGGCCATCCGCGTGCGTGGCTGGAGTCCCTCGTGTTGTGTACTGTCCTTTTGTAATTAGATGCATATCCGGGGGCATTTACGTAAACTTGTGTTTTATAAATTCTCCCACTTCCGTATGTCTTGCGCCCGATGATGGCGGAGATGATCCTACCTCTCCACCTTCTGCTGCTGCTATTTCTAACTTTCCATTTTTCATCCTCGATCGAGTACGCTGCTTCGGAAATCATCTTCGAAGAGAGATTCGACGGTTAGTAATAATCACATCTTACTTTAGATTTCTATCTTTTTTCTAAATACGATTTTAACCCTGTTTCAATTTCTGCGTTTTCTTCCTCATCTACTCTCTCTCTCTTTGGCTTTGTTGGTGCACACGTGTGCGAATCTGGGACGCTCATCAAGCGGGCCACTCCCACTAGTGACGGCCCTGGCCAAAAATCAAGCTGGATTTGAGTAAAGGCAATCGTAAGAAACGTTGACTAGTCGTCCACATTAACTGATCATATCAGCGGTTCAGATTATCCGCGCGGCATGATTATTGGGCCACGGGACATCCGTGGCGCGGGCTGAACGGCTGAGCGGGCACACGTGTGACACGTGTGCAATGGGACCCGGAGCAAGGGGAGCGTTACTAGTTTTAAGCTGATTTGCCACCTATTATAGAGTTTTCAGTTCGTGTAAGTGGGCCCGTTGTTCATTGATCCTGACCATCGGTTGGGCCCTGACGCGGATGGATCATGCGACAAAGATTCTCCGCAGGACAATCCTAACCTTTCAATTGGTATGCTGCAAATAGACGGCTGAGAAGGGATATACATCAATGGTTCACGTTTGATTGAAAAGTGGCTCTAGATTGGTGGCTAGGATCTTCCAGTTTGGGTGATTTTTGGAAAATGGTCCATACAGGGGAGATCCTAGCAAACCAACGGTCTGGATCATTGAATCAATGGGCCCCACTTGCACAAAATGAAAACCTGAGTATACTGACTTGAGGTAGAGGAGGCATGCACGTTGGAATTATATGATCTTCAACTGAGGAAATGCAGTCTCCTCTGGGTTTTCAGTTTTTATTTGTGGGTGGGTTCTATGGGTCTGTGATCTAAATTGGTTGATATTGGGGGAGATGCACTGGAGATGGATCATGTCTCAAAGCTCTCTAGTACTAGGAAGATCCTACCCATCTCCTCTTTGATTGTTTTGCAGTTGAACCTAGATCTTTGCTCACTTTCTTTATTAGCCATCGATTTTCACCCCATCTGTCAAAGGGTTATAATTGTGCCATCACAGATGTTTTGGTCATGGTCCATCTGCTGTAGGGACTATGGAAAATAAAAATAAAAATCAAAGGTTTGCATCACCAAACCATGGGCCTGTTTGTTTCACCATTTACCATTGTAACATCCCGAAAATCGGGGGTTGAGCAGTTCCAGAACATCACTCATGCAACATAAATTTTTATGATTGAATGTTGTCTATGTTGGTGTATTAAACATGAGTGGGATTAAGCCAAAACAGCATATCATACTCTAGAGACAGTTAAATTATGCGAGCGGAAGACTGTGATAGTATATATAACATATATAGACTGTTGTAAGTCTCCAGAGTGTGAACATGTTACCAGGTTAAATATATTAATGTATACTCCAAAAATTAACAAAAAGAATATACATGAGTGCTCCAAAAGTACAAAATGACAAGTGTTATGGTGTCTAATCAACCTCCCTATAATCTCGTTGATCAGAACACGGTCTACATAGACCCGCCTGATAGCTGCCTATAGGAGAAACCCTCATCATCATGAAAGTCCGGCTCTGCTTCACAAGCAACGCCATCATCTAAAACTAAAACAAGGACTGGTTGGTGTGTACAACACCGTCCCTTAACGCGGGAGTGAGTGATCAACTCAGTGGAATCATAGAGCAAAGGTTAACATGTTATCAATTCAGTCAAGCAGTAATGATAAAGCAAACAAATCAAACATTCCTAAATACTGTGATTAATGCAAGGATGAGATGCAATAATGATGCATGCCCTCGCCAACATACTCCCTCATGCGATACCATCTTACGTTCGTGGTATACTTTCGTCCCTCAAGTGCTCCACATCTTCCAGGCACATGCAATGTGATATGTGCATGATTACCGAGTTGTTATTAGTCTTTTTCATACAGCAGGATTGGGAAACTAAGGTACCTCCCTTACATCATTTTCAAATAAGGATCCTGTGTAGGGTCGTCACTCCTAGTTAATCTCATACGATGATGCGGTTCTAGGTCTTTGCAAGGGCTGCCAGGGCTGTTACATGCATTCGTTGCACCGCTCCCCCATCACCTTATCAATACAGGCCTAGTTTATACTCTGTTTACTACGGGAAGGCTCGTCGCCTCTCCGCAGATTCAGAGTATGCTCGAGGTCACTACAAAGGGCTGTCAGGGCTGTTACATGCATTCGTTGCACCGCTCCCCCATCACCTTATCAGCGTAGGCCGACAGCCCGAATATAGTGTCCCATACCACCATAATCGGCTCACGAGTCTGGATTGCTCACTGGTCACTACGGGGAGGCTCATGGCTCCAGCGTAGGCCGACAGCTCTACCACGGTGTCCTATACCACTATGCCCGGCTCATGAGTCTTAATGGATCAAGGTACCACGGTTATCAGGGTTTTCACTGGTAAGTTCAGTACCCTAGGTTCAAGCAGTTATGACCAATACAAGGTGAACATAAAACGGTTAATCGGGTTACTTGACGAGTTCGACTAGTACGAGCGCCCGTTGAGTTGTACGACATGAAGTGCATAAGCACTTCGTGTAGCCTAACCACTGCCGACAAGCAACGCACGATTCGGGTTCGTCAAACATGTCTTGCGTGGCGAATAGAGGCCAACCACGAGCTCAAATCTGTTACCGATTGCCTGGACCATAACATAGCCCCAAACACATTCCATATTAACCAATAAACATGTACAGTAGCCAGAACAGAAATAACTAAATAATTCAAGCATATTTCCCAACATGTTATAAGATACAACATGAACAAGAATCCATACGCATGCATTTCAAAGTAAAGCGACTAAGTTAAACAACTTGCATGGAGAAAATCATAAACATCGCTAAGGTAGTTGAGAATCCTATCTCAACACCCAAGTAAAGCATTATTTACTACGTATATATACTCATACAAGCATTTATACAAACACTTAGACTACACATATTAGCCTACACATCATATGTTAGCTAAAACTTGTATTAGGGCGAATCCTTTTGCCAAACAGATACTGCATCCATAACTCGCATGTATATACGACAAATACTCATGGCAATCACATTTATAAAATTTATACGTATACGGTATTTTCTACAAATACCTAAAATACATAAAATTCCATATACTTCGTATGTATTCGAAATGGAAAATGGACAACATGTTTTACATGTGAAATAGTATCCTCGTCAATAATCTACCATTAGCCGACATTGAAAGCTTTGAAAAATGACAACCAAAGCATCTAAAATCCGCACCTTACGCCGTAGAAGTGTAACGAATTCAATAGAGACTTTAAGTCTTTGTCAACGACTGATTGACAACCTACAGTATGATTTAGGTTAGCTACTTCACCACTTGCATCAATTGAAACCCTAGAACAGGTTAGGGTTAGGCTTTCTTACCTAAGAACGAAGTTAGAATCGCCGGAAAAGCGATTAAATCGTGATGGTTAAGCACGTAGGATAGCAGGGTAGGATAGCAGGAAGATCCTCCCACTTCTCTCATACTTTCTCTCTTTTCTCTCTTCTCTCTCCTAGGTTTTCCCAAATTCGTATGGGATGAGAGAGTGAGGGTTTAAGGTCCTTATATAGGTCCAAAACTCTCTAAATTAGATTTAGGGCCATGGTATACTTAGGTTATGTCCAAATACGGACTGTTCCGTCTCAACGGAGCACTTCTGGAGGTCCTGTTACTAAATGTGGTTGGACTTAAGCTCACCAATATTTGATCTAGGTGGAGTTAAGTTTTCGTCCCAGTCGGACTTCCATATCGTACGTGGCGGACCGATTTCAATTCAGCGGTCATCGAACTTAGATCAAGGCCACAAGTACTTTGACATGTAAGGGCCACCTATCCTGATCCGAGGGTGAATTTGGGTCGAATTCTAACAGTCAGAACGCTTAAAAATAACGCGCAAGTGAAACGTGCCAGATTTCATAAAAATATAATTAATTTTCTAAATATGTTCCTTTTCTCACTCTCTTTACTCCGGACGCAAGGAAATCGTCCCAGAGCATCGTTTGGACGTGATTTTCGCGGTGGTAGTCAAGTCCAACTAGGCGGTCATAATAGTCTAAGTTCATCGCTATCGGACTTTCGACGGGCGAGGTCCGATACGAAGTTTTAAAGTGCTCCAGAGAGCAACTGGGTTTAGAGATTGATCCTGAATTTTAAGATAGCGTAGCGTTACTGATTCTACAGGTTTTGGGTCTTACGGATCGTATTTAAAGTGGTTGGTGCTTATTTCACAGGTAATCTAGTGTAACGCTAGTTAATTTACGTTAAATTTCTAAAGAATTTCGTTCTAAATGATTTCTTTGGCTTTGAACTTAGGTTATGAGACGTTACCAAGGTGTTATGGTTGACCCATTGCCTAAGGACGTCTAAATTCGGGTTGGCAAAAATCCGGGGTGTTACAACCATGGTAATATAAAAGAAATGGGCAATGATTACAAATTACTTGCCTCATTGATGTAAGACGGCCTAATCTAACCTCAAATGATCATGGTATTTGAAAAGGGCAGATTCATGCAATCTTAAAAAACAAATAAATATCAGCCTGATTCATACATCATAAGCACAAGAAAGAAATAAGGTCAATATAGCATTGATTAGGGCCATCCATCACAAATATGAAGTGTTGAATCTTAAAATCTGAATTTAATTGGATCCGGTGAAAGATAGAACTTTCGTCTTGCAATAGATCCGTCTAACGATCCAAGTGGATTTTCCAATCCAGAAAAATAGGAATTTCCTGGATTGGAAATCTGAAAAATTCAGAAAAAAATAAATAAATGTGGTTCTTCAAATGTAGATTTGGGTGATGGGTTTTATATGGGGATAAAAAAGGAATGAGAATCTTTTGAGATTAGGAGAAAAAGAAGAAAATGGGGTTAAAGAGAGGAATATCTTGAGAAAAGAGAGAAGGAGAAAAAAGTAGGGGATGAGAAATTGTTTACCTGGGCCTCGCCTCACGCCTTCTTCCAATCACTGGAAGTCGAAGACGAGATCGTCGGAAGCAAAAACTCTCATTTTTTTCTTTTATCAATATAACATAATGTGCTATGGGTTTAGGGCAACCCTTATAAAATTCGTAATTACATAAAATTACCAAAATACTCCTACTAGAAAAAAGTTTCAAAAAAAGAAATTCGCACAAAATTGTGCACAAACTATCTTAAAACATAATTAATTCAAATGTTCATAAACTAAATGTAAATTTAAGATGCCCAATGGGCCCCGATGATAGTGTCGTGAAGGTGGTGTAATGAAGGTGGGACGTGACGATCCAACGGTCCGATCACACTCTCCTCGCGATCCAATGGTCCAAATGTCTCCTCTAAGCAATTTACACATGTCACGAACACATGTGTAAGGTCTTCAACCTCTAGAGACTTGACCCGTATCCATCATCTAACCACATTGACACGGGTAATGCACGCCTCCTGCGTTGATATACTTTGAATGGCCTGGTGTCCGCATCACTCATGACAACATTTGCATTTGAGAGCGGATTCCCGTGTTTGGTTTATCGGCTGTAAAACCGTAATGATGACATTTTTACATTAATGTCGAAGTTTGGATTTGAGATTTTCAAAGTAATGCCTATGAAAAAGTGCAATGATTACAAATTCCTTTATTAGTCTACTAAATACATTTGCATTTGATTGACAATTCCCGTGTTTGGTTTGACGGTGGTAAAATTGTAATGATGATGTATTTTCTTTGCATTACTAGGGTAATTGGTGAAACAAACAAGCCCTAAGCATATATGATCTCTTTGCACTTTATTATCAAAAGAGAAAAGAAGAAGCATAGGGTTCTAATTTAGAAAATATGGTACCCATGGTTTGGTGATCCTGCACATTCGATATGATGGTCATAGATGCTACTGTGGATGGGGATGCCTCAATGCATCTCCGACAACGGAAGATCCTAACCGTTTGATTGATGGACTGAAAAGAAAAAAATCATTGATGGTCCGCATTCAATAGAAAAAGGTCAAACATTGAAGGCTGAAGATCTTTTATTTTAAGTGATTTTTGGGCATCTTCATATTGGTGGGGCCCAATAGACCAATGGTCTGGCTCATCGAACAATTGGCCACATGTGTTCCGAATTGGTAGTCCCAATTCAAAATGTACATTTGCTAAGGCTCAATACAGTATGTAGAAGCCTAAAAAGGAAGGAAAATGGGTGTATTATCAACCGAGGAGGTGTAAATAGAGCCTCCCTTTTCCTTGATATATTTGTTCCTTCTCTGCAGATTCCATCTAGGAAGCAGTAACTTCTGCATTGTATGATGTTTTCTTGTCATTTTTCCAACTTTAGTGGGCATTTTTGTTAGGATGAATTTTAGCTGCATAAATGCATTTTCCCTCCCATTCCAGTGAGTGACTGTTCTTAGATGATTACTTGTAGTAAATTTGATTTCTTTCTTTGAGAAGTGGTCATTTCTATTCCTTTTTTGTTTTACCCAAAACATTCAGTTGAGTTATTTGAACTCAAAGGTCTGACTTTTTACGAGAGACTTTTACGTAGATGACATTTTACCAAAGAATTTTACTCAGTCACTAAATCTAGGACTTCTGGGGAAGTGTGAAGACCTAATTTCATGCCTCTATTAGAAACCTTTAACAACAGTCCATGCATTGAATGATGTCATTTGGCGTTTTAGAATTTATTCATTGTTGCTGAAACTTTGTTTTGCTGTTTCATTGGAAGTTTTGTTGTCCATTACCTTGAAAGTGAAAACAAAGACAAATATTTTATGAACAACATCAAGTTGTTCTAGCAAATTACCTGGTTAGCTCTCCTCCATTAAATTGGCAGCCTCTTACATGTCTTTAATGATGATGGTATATCCCCATAGAACTCCTATCCTCCTCAGCACCTAGCACATCCTTTAGCACTCTATTGTATCCTTTCTCTAGGTATTTTGTAATGGTGGGGCTATGGTTTTGAAAATCAGTTACGATATGACCATATAATTCACCACCATAATGTGATAAGGGGGTGAACTGCTCCTTTTTTTCTTTTTTTTTTGTAATTTTTTTTTTTTTAAAGGGTCCATCTCGGCTGATACATACGGTGTCTGAGTTGATATGATCATAAAGGCCACATTTCACCAAAAAAAAAAAAAAAAAAACTTCTCACGAGTTTTTTCACTCGTTTCTTCATTTCAATCATGGAGGAAGCTTAAAAACTCATATTTATACTAGCTTTAAAATTCAGAGAATAGACTGATATAAGCTATTCAATAACGGTAATGGTGGTTGTAACGGGCATCATCGTTGCCATTACAATATAGGTCGTAATGCCCTTTCTTTCTTTCTTTCTTCGTCTTCATCTTCTTTTTTGAAAAAAGAAACCGGATTGGCTCTGTAACAGCCCCATGATGTGTAACAGTGGTCACTTCCTCTTCCTCTTCTTCTTCTTCTTCTTCTTCTTCTTTTGAGAATGGCACAATGGTGGCCACTATTACTATTAATGTTATCGTTTCTAGATGCATTGACTGACACACTGTTTAATACATGTTACAAAAAATGATAGATTTGATGTTTTACATTTTTTTTTTTTTTGTTCTATTTTCTTGATAACTTTCAATATTTATTTATTAATTATTATTATTATTATTTTTTTTTTTTGGGGGGGGGGGGGGGGGTTCAAGCCCGTATTGTTCAATCTGGGTCTGGTATACCCTATATTGGCTTGTTTATGGCCTTGTCGATTTGTCCCCTGATACTGATGTTCAAAACCTTGGCCCTTAACCCAATGTTGACGCTCTATTAGAATTTCTAGCAAGAATTCAACTATTAGATAATGTTTTATTATATTTCAGAATATATATATATATATATATATATATATATATATATATTGCTGAAACTTTGTTTATGTTGTTTCATTGAATGTTATATGTTTCATATTTAGGTCCATTTGATAAAAAAGATACTTTAAACTCACCATAAAGATAATGCCTCCAAAATTTTAAGGAAAACACTATAGCTGTAAGTTCTAAATCGTGAGTGGGATAATTCTGCTCATGAGGTTTCAACTGCCTTGATGCAAATGCTATTGCTTTACCCCTTTGCATCAGCACACATCCTAACCCTTGATAAGATGCATCAATATATACCACAAATCGTTCCCCTTCGGTTGGTAATGAAAGTATTGGGGCTTCCATTAATCGCTTCTTCAATTCGGAGAAAGCTTGCTTAAAATATTCATTCCATTTAAGAGAGGTGTCCTTCATGGTCAAGTTAGTCAATGGTCTTGCTATCTTAGATAATCTCTCAATAAACCTTCTGTAATAACCAACTAATTCGAGAAAACTGCGCACTTCTATCACATTAGTGGGCTGCTCCCAATTTGACACTGCCTCGACTCTCGATGGGTCTATCGACACTCATTTTTCCCCAAAAACTTTACTCTATTCTTCCAAAAGTCACATAGCCTTGTGAAACTGAGTATCTACTTGTGCATTAATAATAATATATTAATTTTAGCTCACGTGCTTGGAATGTAACAATTCATTTTTTTTTCCTTTTCTTTTCTACGGTGGGAACCAATCCCACCGTTCTCTTTCGGGTGGCCTACCTAAGTTTTTGATCGGCCTCATTTTTGGGTCCATGTCCTTAAATGTCTAGGCCAAGCTGATGGATGGAGTGGATTTATAACAACATCTCAGTGGGACCCACTCACCACATTAAAAATAAAGGGAGAAAAAAATTATGCTTTTAAAATTTGATCGGACCATTGACAAAGACAAATCACAAAGACAATCCTGTCCAAATCTTCATTAGGCCACATAGAAATCTAGATGGCACTAACTCCAAGTGCTTTTAGAATTGCTTCTTACTTGAGACCACACCTTTGGAAAATCCCAACACCTACCTCTGTAATCATCACCCCTTCCTTAGTGATACCCACTAGGCTCCATTGTAACACCAACCAAGAGTTTTTTATCATGCTTGAATGCGCCCTTAACTGAATCCCCTAAATGTGACTTAATCGCCTATGCCCACCCTACTCCTGATTTGTCATGGTGTCTAAACTCAGCACTGGGAACTACTATAGTTGGTGGTGAGGGATCCTTTTTGTTTTGCACCACTGCATCATGAAAAGATAATTTAGCCTTTTACTTAATTCCCTCCTGTTGTTTGGGGGGTCTCAAGAATTGTTTCCTGATCGATTCCCTCAATGTTGTTATTTCTTGCTTCCTTCGGACCCCCTGTCCTGATTTTCTTAAGGTTATTCATAACCTTTGTGCCATACTTAGCCCTCTGCACTACAATCTTCCGTCTTGAGAACAATTTTCCATTCAATATCTTCACTACCCTGTCCACTTCCTCATTCTGCTCCATTCCAACAAGCACAAATCCCCTAATATGGTTGGTCTATAATTTTAATTGATCCAGCCCTAGCATGTGTAGGCTTGGACCCGTATACATTCCTCTTGTTGAGTGCTTGACCTTATGTGGTATGTAGAATTTTGTGTGATTGTTTCTGAACTCGTATGATCTAAAGCCTAGAATCTCGCATATAATGTTTAAATTTTCATGTCTTGCATCATTTTCCCCTTTTGGGTTCCCCCATGTTATTTCACCATCTTATTCATGGGCAACTTTTACACTTGCCTCGTCCTTTCCATCTCTTAATGTACACATCTAAGATCACCAACCGATGTTGCGTAGTCTAGGCCTCTAGGGTTCACCTCGTATAACTTAACAGTCCTTGCATTGTGATAACATTGTCCATCTATTCAACAAAAAATCCATTTGTAATATATGGTCCACTCCTAAAAGCCCATCTCTCCCTTTTAAAAAAACACTCTTTATTGCCAAGTTATATGCCATTGGCTGCTCTGGTGACTTATTTTCTTTCTTGAAACCCATTCCCTCCATGTCCCCTCTCATGCTCGGCATTGTCCCTCACATCTAGTTTAAATCTCCATCTATGAATAGAATACCCTTTCCCAGCCTGGCAATCCTTGCATTATGTCACATGTGTAGGGGCTAATGTAGGAACAACACCATTTTTGCTCTAATTTTACTAATGAGAAGCTTGTACATAGTAGAAGAGTGTAGTGAAATCTAGAATATACTAAGTCATGTAGTGTTGTGGAGAATTCTAGAGTACTTTACACTGGCAGAGTTTGGTAGAGATCACTGGAAGGGTACCTAAGTTCTCTGGTCAGTTTTGGTAGCCAGTCTTGTGTTGAAGAGTCTAGAAAGTGTCTAGTGTTATTGGCATTTGGATGAATGCCATGTGGTCCAATCCAAGCCATTAATGTGAAGACTAAAGGATTCATCAGCCAATAAATAAATAAATAAACTTTAAAGACTAAAGAGTCTAGCAGAGAGTTCCTAGGTTATAAAGGGGAGTCTGCCTCTTTCATCTGGTAGCCACTCCTCAGAGTTGTAATCGTCTCTACTTAATGCAACATAAGCTTTCCTATTCTCATTTGTGTTCTCTTGCATTCTAAGTTCTTGGGACTTGCATTCTAGTATTTGGTGGTGCAATAGGTTGACTTTAGTAGTGTTAGGTTGTTGTATGAGTGCTACACGAGTGGGAGTTCTAGGGAGTTAGCAAGTCCATGACAATTAGCTCTATTTTTTATTATTATTCTAAATGCATTGCCATAGCTCATGTCTAGCTAAAACAAATTTCTGAAGATGCTTTACATGCTAGACAAGCAATGCTATCCTAAGCACATGTCTACATGCACACCTCTACTCTGACACATACTAATTTCAAACATGAATGCGCGATCCTAGCCGTCTATCTTGCAAGCCCCAATTGTTTATGTGCCCAGGCCCCAAAAATTAAGACAACCAACTCATTAGGTGGGCCAAATGTGTGCATTGATTCTAGACTCTTTTTTTTTTTTTGAAAGATTGCATTGATTCTAGACTATTGGCCAAATTTTTAACCATTCATTTCTTTTCCATAAACATGTGGCCTACCTGATGACAGACTGACCTGATTTTGTGCCTGGGCACATTCCCAGTGAGTGCTCATCAGATGAATGTCTTGGATCTCGCACACACTCCAGGTTGATATTTGGTTGCATGTACTTGTATGCTTGTAGGAATAAGGTCCATTAGCTTTCACCTGGAATGGGAATGGAATCAAATGTGTCATTGTTAGGGGTCAAATGTGCTCCAACATCTTAGTGATGCGGGTTGGCGTGTCCCAGAAAATGTGCATGGAGGATCATTAATCTCTCCTCTCTGCAAGATGCAACTCAAAACAAGACTGGAATGATAATGAGTCTCACTCTTTATCTTTCCGTTCTCAGTGTGGGTGGAGTACAAATGCTCCCACCGCATTTGGTGGACATTCTAGATAGGCTTTTAGCATTTCTCTGTGTTACAATAGCTTCGATTACCATTCTATGAATAAGAATGTGGAAATTTAAGAACAAGATAAATACCTAAGATCTAAGGGTCTATTGGGTAATCAAAGATAAATATACCTTAGTATTCAATGACTGTCTAATGGGCTGTAATGATTTACAGCCACTTTAGATGCAACTCTGTTGTCTTGCACTAAAACACTGCATTTCTTTCAGTGACTTGAAAAAAAAACTTTTTTCCTCAATATTTAGCACTGTTGTTTTAACATGTAGGATGGCAAACAATCGTCTATTACTGTAATTGTTACAGCCTGAAAAACAGATTTCACGTACTACGTTATATTGATCTTCCAATGCCAAATAGATCCCAAGTGAATATATGAGTGATGGTTGTACTCCATTCCATTGCATTGCCACTTGTAACCATGATTTTTTTTTTTATTTTTTGAAAAGTGCCACTTGTAACCATGATTGTCAATATTATTCAATAATCGTCTTTCTTAATCTCATAGCTGTTTCTCTGTAATAATCTGGTGCACAATAATTGTCTTTCTTAATCTTGTAGCTGTTTCTCTAATAATCTGGTGCATAATAATTGTCTTTCTTAATCTCATAGCTGTTTCTCTCTAATAATCTGGTGCATATGTTACCTTTATTTTTTCTGCCTTGCTGATTTTCAATCACTGTTAAACTTTATCTTTGAACAGATCTGATTTTTCTTTTTTGTTTTAATGTACCTGTGCCAAAGATGGTTGGGAGAGCCGTTGGGTTAAGTCAGACTGGAAAAGGAGCGAAGGGAAAGCTGGATCATTTAAGCACACTGCAGGAAAATGGGCTGGTGATCCAGATGATAAAGGTGATCAGATGACGAAAGTTTTGTTTTCTTTTTACCTTAAGCTGAGAAATAAATTATTCTGTGCCAGAATTGGAGCCTAAAACAGGCATGTCGCCATTCCCAAAATACAAAGCCAAGGAGGCTGGATACCCTCTTCAAAGTTGGACAACAGTAGAATCTCCACCTTAGGGTTGTCTTCTCATGCACAAGTCTACTCGTGTTGCAAACCATCAGTTTAATCAAGAGGAAATTACAAAATTTGATGTTACCTATTATTCATAATGAGGCAAATACCCCTCAGATTCCAATTCTATTCCTTTCAAGTCCAACTTGATTGTGGCATAACTGCAATTTGGAGCCCATTGCCTCAATACAAATGCGCACGCACACATGAAATGTATCACATGGGGTCTACTTCACCTGAGCGTCTGGTGGAGTGGAGCTATGTGTGGCCCATGTGATGTTTTTATGACATCCAACCCGTTCATCAGATGTGCCCCTGATTCCAAGGGAGGCCTTTGATTGGGCTGGCACCCACATAAGTGTGGGAAATGGCTGGCATATAAACAACAAGGTGAAGTCCTCATAGTCGAAAGTGGGTTTCCCTCTCAACTGTTCCCTGTTGTGTGTGCCGGCCACCCAAGTCATGCATGGGCTTGATTTATCAGTCTCAGGGGCCAACGTGGTAGACCACAACTTTTAGCGGATTGTAGGTCATGCTCACATCGGTTGGGCACCATAGAGCTTGACTCCACAAAGACTTTGGTGGAGTTGACTCCATGTGATCATTTTCCTTTAAGGGATGTTTCGATGGGAGTAAATGGTGGTAAATAGGGGGAATTGGGAGAAAAATGGAGGTAAATGGTATTTAAGATGTGTTTGGATGGAAGTAAATGCACGGAAATGAAATGGAATAGGAGTAAATGGGCATGTAAATGAAATCCTCTCTACGAGAGAGGATTTGGAAGTAAATGGGGTGATATCCCTTTTTGAGCTCCCTTGGAGAGTTGCATGAGTAAAAAAAGTTGGCGTTATGCACATGTCCGCGATACACATGGCATGCTAATGATACTTTGAAACAATTCAATTACTACCCACATCACTAAAATCACACTAATGGAATGATCCAAACCGTCCAAATGTTAACCATCTAAATGGATAGTTAAAAGTTTTGGCAAGTTGCTTGTTTGTGATCCTTATGTTTGTGGCCCACCTGAGGCTCAATTTTTATTTTTTTTTCATTTTTGGCGAAGTATGTATTTTAATGGGGCATAATACAATCATTTTGTTAACTATCATATATGTACACTAATTTGAGATATTAAAGCTGATTTGGGGTATGATATATATTCCTGTGAATATATTGAAAATTTGTAATGCATTCCAATTCCTCGCATATTTCAACTTCTTTTCATTTACTGGCATCCAAACAAAACTGAGTAAGCCATTTACACTCAATTCCTTTACCTCCAATTCCATTTCCTATTTACCTCCATTTACAGGCTCCCAATTGAGTTATATAAGCACAAATACTTTCATAAGGTACACTGTAAATGGTCTTGCTAATCGCTATGCAATCCCTAACCCCCAAAATCTATTCTGTTAAATTTTGCATGCTAGAATGAATAAAACACCAAATGGTGACATTTGGTAATTGCTTACACCATCCTTTTACTAAGACTAAACTAATGGGAATGGTGACATGTTTCGAGAATCATGAAAGCACATAAAACTCGCATGTTACACATTGGAACTGGATACCCCTTTCTTTTATTTGACCTGAACTTTTGAAAACAGGAAGTTGAATCCTCATTTCACATTCCTTATAATATTAGTATATATATCTGGACATAGTGGCTTACTTTATGTGATTAATCGTAATGCTGTTGATTCAACAGCTCTAAGTTGTTTGTTCAGTACAGCTTGTTTTTCGCCTGATACGTATAAATAAAAAGGGTGCACTGGTTTAATAGTTCACATCATGGGAAGTACACCTATTTCAGTATTTTATATGTTTTGTAAATGCTGCGTTTTTTTTTTTTTTTGCTGGTGTTAGTGTTAAGGAATGAGACACTGGTTTCATGAATGATTGGTTGGTCCATTGGTTGTCTCGAAAATGAATTTGGTCACTAAGCTGATTGTAGAACATGCTTCTTGCTGGGGGAGTGCAGGTATCCAAACATATCCTGATGCCAGGCATTTTGCCATAACTGCAAAGATACCAGAGTACAGTAACAAGAACAGAACTCTGGTAGTCCAGTATTCTATAAAATTCGAGCAGGACATTGAATGTGGAGGTGGTTACATAAAGCTTCTGTCTGGTTATGTTAATCAGAAGAAATTTGGCGGCGATACTCCCTACAGGTTCGTTAGGTCATCTTCAAATTTGTTAGGGCATGTTTGGTTTTCCAATTACAACGGTAAATGGCTGAAAATGGGTAATACTTCTGTAATTGTATGGTGAAATCACGTACATTTGATTGCGATGATGAGTTTGCTACCATTGTTTGTTTCGCCCAGAAATCATTGTAAAAATGGTAGTTTTATACTTCAAAAAAAAAGAAGTAATGATTACAATTTCCTTCTTCTGTTTCCTTCACAATTGTATTTGAATCTCAATTTATGAGCCACAATTCTTGATTAAGCAAACACCCTGAAATGTTAATGATGGCTCATTTACTTCGCAGGACACAAGAAATTGGAAAACCAAACACCCCCTTGTATTCTTCTTGTGTTGCATGAGCTATTGAAACAACTTCTTTTAGTTAGGTTAGAACATTTGACCGGCTTGTTTTGGCTTTAGCTTAGAACATAATTTTGGTTATAAACAAGTTCGTTCCAGATAGAGCAGAAATTCACATTTGACACTATCTAAATGGTGCTTACTAAGGCGTCGTTTAGATGCCTGGAAAACTGTTTAGTGGTAAACTCTTTACATTTATTAGTGTTTGGATGGGGAAAAAAGGCTGTAAAGTGTTTACAACTTTTGAAGCGTTTAAAGCTTTTGCTCCTATAGAAAAAGGAGAGATTCAGATTACAAATAAAGAGTTTACATACTTAGGCAGGGCATGATGTTTAATACACATGCACCCTTGCGTGTGGTTCCCATTATGATGGGCGCATGACATCCAATTCGTCCTTCATCAGTGTCCCCTGATGTGAGCCCTCTTTCCCCAAAAAAATCCGGCTGTTTGAAAATCAGGTGACCCCCATCGTGGGGAACAATTTGGATTAGGATGCCCGATAGTAAAAACTTTCCAAATGTTTCGTGGGGCCTGTTGTGGTGGGCGCAATGCAATACATCCAATATGTCCATCATGTGCGTTGAATCTAGCTCAACCCAATGGCACATCAAATAGCAAGCCCTTTTATGTAATTTGAAGATTTTGGAGGGATTTACCTCTCCATGCTATTCCTAGTGTGAATATCCACCTTTTACTTGGTACACACTCTCCAAGTTAGCCAAATATAGAAAACTGTTTACCTATAAACACTTTACCATTTAAACATGACAGAATGTAAAAAGTTTACTTGAAACTCTTTATAACTTATAAGTATGTTTTTACATGACGAGGGCATCCGAGCACCTACACAAGTTTATCGGAGGAGGAGAGCCGAGGCCCCAACCCAATTTCATTATGGTTAGATGATCATTACATGGGGCCTAGTGGACCCAATTCAAGTTCCTAGCTGTGTTAAAGACCCCACATGCATGTTTGTGCGTCTTTGAAGACCCTACATTGGGAAGATGCATGTGGGCTGCTTATTTGGAACCAATTAATACATCTTTGGACTGTTTGGACATCTCTCAGCCTGACCTGGACATTATAAATGTTAGACCATTCCGTTGGATATCTTGGACACATCAGTTTGGTGATCACGTGTGGACGTACCTGTTGCACGTTGGAGATCATCCTTATGCCATGTGACACGTCTTTATTTCTGCTTTATTTTTCAGTTTTATTTTAGGTTATTAGAGATTTATGTTTTGATATTGACCGTTAATAGATTCGGACGGTGAAGAATCGTTCTAGACTTAGAGTTTGCTTAAGTTTTCTTTTATATACTTGTTTGAGACTTGAGACTAGAGATGATGGACATATTGAATGAAATTTCTCTACATTGCATCTTTTGAGCAAGAAAACTTTCTGTGAATGGAATTTGGTATGAAGCCATTGGAGTGATTACAAGTTATCTTTCTTTTTCCTATTAATGTATTTTATTCTCTCTCTCAAACCCTCTTTTTCCATTGAATATTTTTCTTCTTCTTTTTCGAACCCTAACTCCATTGTCAACCCAACTCATCACTGACCAAACCGACCCAACCCAACCACACTGCCCGTCCGATTATACGGACATGCCTGTACACTTCACGGACCTATTCGTATAGCCGAACGGCCTCTCCCTCAGTGATCATTTCTCTTTTTCTCTATTTTATAAAATCCTAGCCTTTTATAAAACCCTAAATTTCTAATTTCTTGATTTTCAAACCCAAAACCCAATCCATTCAAACCCTAGCAAAGCGCAAGTGAATCCTTGAGTCTATAATGAATACTATGCTAGATGGAAGTTCTATAATGAATACTATGTCCGATCAATAGCCTTAAGGATCTATTTTGCATGATTGTGACGTGGTCTCGAGCTTTAGCTTAATTGAATATTTGATTTCTCTAAATTTGATGTAGATTGGTTTTACTTTATGCTTTGATTTACTGTGGTAATCTGTTAACTAATTTATTTGCATCATCCTAGTTTAGGCCATCCATCCTGCATCATTATAACTTGAAAATTTATAAGTATCCTAATGACCCCTTAGGTTTTGAAGCAGCATTTTGTTTAAAAAGTGTGGAAACCCCATTATGCATTGAGTGGAGTGGAGAAAGTCTGTCACATTGACCTGCATTTTGGTGGGGTCTTATTAAAAGAAGAAGAAGAAAAAGAAGTCTGTCACACGACTTGAAGTGGCAAGAGGACTCAAATGTACAAGTGGCTGAATGTTAGAATTTGTAATTTCGAAAAACAAATGAACTAAATGAATCAATTCTCAGAAAGGAGGAACTCTGCACCTGAATCACCCATTTGGAAGAGTGTATCTGAGAACTAAGTGATGATAGATTTTTTGTTGGGTTGAGATGCGAACTTGGTTTTTTTCTTTGATATAGCTCATGCTTCTGGGTAGATTCTTCCGGTGCAGTAAGTTCTTAGTGTGTTATCCCGAGGTTATAGCCATATAGAGCATGCATAGTCTACATCCGCCCAATACTAATCTCCATCAAACACCCTTTTCTATATGCCAAAATACAAAAAACGAGTTCAAGATGATATAATTTTTTGTTAGATTGAGGTGAGAAGCAGGTTGCTTTCTTTGATATAGTTCATGCACTTATGTAGATTCTATGATACATTCGTGTAAAGCATGCATAATCTGCAGATTGGCCAACACCAATCTCCAACAAACATACTTTTTGTATGCCCAAAATGTAAAAAACCAGTTCAAGAAGACAAAAGGAGAGGGTTTTTTTTTTCCTTTCGATGGAGAAAACCCCAACATGAAGCCTCGTATTGTTGGGGATTTTGACCGCGGAATCACACAGATCTAGATTTAGGATAGCAATTCAATGGCACCAAGCACATACAAGAGAACACACATTTAACGTGGAAAACCCTTTCGGGAAAAAACCACGGCACAAAGCGACAAATCTCCACTATGAAAATAGAAATTACAAAGAGAGAGGACTTACCCGATTCGAACGACCTCGAATCTTACCCTTGTTACACCTTTTGATTTCCCTAGAACCCCTTTAGAAAGCCTTATAATTATTTTCCATATGTTAGAAAGACCCTAGGAATCCCTATTTATAGTTTTAGGAAATTCCTTTCTGCATTTTTGTTGCGAAAGGACTCAAAATCCGCAATCTACACAAAATTGCGGAACGAATCTGCGTAACCACGACCGGTCGAGCACCTCGGACCCCGAAAAATTTATGCTCATTGGACTTTGAGTCGAGCGAGCCACGGTTAGTCGAGCCGCTCCCACGACCGGTCGAACCTAACCCACGACCGGTCGAGCAACACAAAAAAACTTGATTTAAGACTTCTGACAACAATCTCCACCAAGTCTTGAATCTTCAACCGTGTAGCTCTTTGACCTCTTCTCTTATCTCAGCATCACATTATAGCTTCTCATGCACACTCCGTCCTTCTTTTCCGCTATCGCCAAGTTAGAGAAGTTGCACAGAACTTGAACTTCTCTGCAGGAACGATCTGGTGAGCATGACTGCCAGATCAAAGTCCACGTGCTCAACCACCTTTGCTCCTATCTTCTCAAAAGGAAAGACGTAGTATTCTTACCATCTCACCGCTACCCAATATTGCTTGTTGGGGTACTTGCTCATAACACTGATAGCCTGTGAAATAACCCGTCTAATCCAGACCATGACATACACTGCCAACCGCATTCGAATAAGGCTCATGAGATATCCTGCTTTTCCTCATCTATTTCGGGACATGTCCTGAAGAAAACTTGAGGAGAGATGCGTAGAGAACGCTCTCTCGCTTTACCTTGCCCATCACATCATTGATCAATACCTACACACAAGGTATTCCTCCTGTGATTACCAAAGCCTACTCTTCCTTCAGTCTCAATGCCAAGAACCATCTTTGCAGCTCCCTGATCCTTCATCCATGAAGGAATCAAACCACTGCCTAGGCGACAGGTCGAACCGCGACCTCTTGCAAAGTCTTTTTTCAGCCCATTTAACATCGAACCGCTCTTGTTGCTTCATATAGATCTGCTCTTCACTTTCCTTTGCAGAAGTGCAGACACCACATCCATCTTTCCAGCTCAAGATCACATTGGCCAACCAGTGCCAATCACGGATCTAATAGACACCTGCTATACCGTCAGCGCGAATATCTCTGAGAAACCGATCCCTTCTCTCTGAGCATAACCCTTCGCTACCAACTTCGCCCTGTATCTATGCTGTATCCTCCTGAAGATCCACCAGCATCCAACTGCTCTCCGGCCCACTGGAAGCTCCACCCGCTCACATATGTCGGTATGGTACAACGAATCTATCTCATCACCCATAGTTACCTTTCACTTCTCAGCACCAGGCTCACCTAGAGCCATCTGAATAGAAGATGAATCTCCTGCGATATTGGAGTCGTCCATGTACCTCGCCGATATCCTGTGATTATTCCGTGTGATTCTTCTCACAGGTGACTGCTCCGCCTGCTGTATCCCTATCCGCACATCTCAGCCTTCCTACCCTGCTCACTCATGTGGCCATGCCCAACATGCCACACATGTGCAGAGGTGGAATCCGCTACATCCATTGTAGCTCCGCCTTTTGAAGTGCTCCCGATCAACTTGTACGTGTTACCGAGTTGTTGCGCTTTCATGATTACCCGTGCCCCCTTAGATACATTAAGAGCACCATCAATACCTGTGTACTTGCATCCTTTTGCCTCGAGTACACCAAGAGAAATCAGATTCTGCTTCAAATCAGGAACATGCCTCACATCTGTTAAGGTACGCTCTACCCCATCAAACATCCTGATGTGCACCGAACCAACAGCCACAACATTACAGGCAATGTCATTGCCCATAAATACCTGTCCACCATCGCACTCCCTGTAGCTGGTGAACCAACTCTGATGAAGAGTCATGTGAAAAGATGCCCCTGTGTCTAGCATCCACTCGTCCTTACGATCATCGTATGGCCGTTTGAGCAAAGACATAGATAAAACATCACCATCACATCCATCTGACGTGACAGCGTTAGCCTCCCTACATGAAGCCTCAGAATCTTCCCTCTTTGATTTAGAATTTTCACAATCTTTCTTCACATGTCCTTCCTTCCCACAGTTCTAGCATTTTACCTTTCCTTTGCCCTTGCCCTTGGATTTGGATCTAGAACTTGAAGAACCTATACCTTGTCCAGAATTCCTACCCATTGTAAACAGTGCATCAGAAGATGTCACCATGTACTTGTTTAGCTGTCTCATAGCCTTCCCTTGAAGGGCTGAGATAACGGTGTCGACACTTAAGGTTTTATTCATGCTGTACATAGTATCCTTGAATGATTCATACGATGCCGGAAGAGAATTCAGCAACATACATGCTTGTTTTCATCTTTCATTACTTCCTCCATATCCAGCAATTTGCAAACTAATTTATTAAAGTTGCTGATGTGAACCTCCAGATCTCTACCCTCTGCCATCTTGAAGTTATACCACTGCCGCTTCAAGTGTAGGCAATTTTCAGAAGATTTTTTCTCATAGAAATCCTCTAACTTCGCCCATAACTTAGCCGCAGTTTTTTCTCTCATGACGTTGTAGAGAACCTCATCCGTGAGACATAAACGGATCGATGATAAAGCCTTCTTATCAAGAGCATTCCACTCGTCATCAGTCATAGTAGACTTCCGCTCCTCAAGAGCACCATCTTCGCCTTGCTTGATTAAGGAACTCATCATCTTGATTTTCCATAACTCAAAATTATTTTTCCCTGAGTACTTCTCAATCTCATACTTGGTGCTCGCCATTATTTCTAATCCCTCAGATTCAGATCTGTGCCCCAACGATAGCTCTGATACCACTTGTTGGGGATTTTGACCGCGGAATCACACAGATCTAGATCTAGGATAACAATTCAATGGCACCAAGCACATACAAGAGAACACACAGATTTAATGTGGAAAACCCTTTTGGAAAAAAACCACGGAACAAAGTGATAGATCTCTACTATGAAAATAGAAATTACAAAGAGAGAGGACTTACCCGATTCGAATGACCTCGAATCTCACCCTTGTTACACCCTTTGATTTTCCTAGAACCCCTTTAGAAAGCCTTAAAATTATTTCCCATATGTTACAAAAACCTTAGGAACCCCTATTTATAGTTTTAGGAAACTCTTTTCCGCATCCTTGTTGTGAAAGAACTCAAAATCCGTAATCCGCACAAAATCGCGAAACGAATCTGCGTAACCACGACCGGTCGAGCACCTTGGACCCCAAAAAAATTATGTTCGCTGGACTTTGAGTCGAGCGGGCTACGACCGGTCGAGCCGCTCTCACGACCGGTCGAACCTGACCCACGACCGATCGAGCAACACAAAAAAACTTGATTTAAGACTTCTGACAACACTTATAAGTGTTCTCCCACTTTCTGTTTGTTACTGAACAGTCATCCATTGGGAGCACCCATAAACCAAGAGACTTCTTGCATAATGGAAATGATCTCGAGAGGTTAGCCATGTCCAACATATATATAACGTTCCAAACTACCTAATAAATCAATGATTAAGTGAAATTACTTTTGACAAAACCAAGCATTGCACATGTGAAGGAGTGGACCTTCCAAGCATATCGAGCTAGGATTTGCACCCATCTACATGTGAGCATTGTGCACATGCGCTTGGTTAACTGATTTTTCCATTGGCTTGGCTCCCAAACTAGGCTCATGTGCATGTAGGGTTAAGATGCTAGTTTTGGTACTTATCAAAAACAAAAGGAGGTGGAATGGTGTATTAGATTTCTTTACTTTTTGTAAACTTTCCATGCGAGACAATTTTCCCCAAGGTACAAACCACAAATAAGATGCTAGTTTTGGTACTTCTCAAAAACAGGAGGTGGTGGAATGGTGTATAATAGTTTTCTTGTAAACTTTCCATGTGAGACAATTTTCCCGCAAGGCACAAACAACAAATAAGGCTTTTTAAGTTTTTTTTTTTTTTTTTCCAAACCATGTGAAAACTTACCAACACTTGTATTGTTTTGAAATACACCAACAATCTGCGACTAATTTATATTTTGAGCATACTAGCATTGATGGCGGTGATGAATCATCTTAAACCTCACTTTGGGGCTGTTTGGATTGGGGGCATTTGGATGTGTGATTTTTTTTTAATTTTTTTTTTAATTTTAAATTTTATTTATTTTTTTGCATTTGGGTTTGCTGGACATTAGAATACCAGGATATTCAAATGCCTAATGGGCATCTTAATACTCCAAAATTAGGGAATCACAATGCAAAAAGAAAAAGGATTTTCACTTGACCACATGCTTAATGTGTATGGTGGACGCAGAATCTATTGACCATCTGTCCATCCATTGTCCGTTCACCTGCAAAGTTTGGGATTATTTCCTTCTCTGCTTCCATTTTTCTTTTTGGGGTAATGCCGAACTGCTACGCATGGAGGGGTTGTTGGCAACTCTTGGAAAACAGTTTGGCGGCTTGTTATTATGGGGATTTTCTCATTCATATGGAAGGACTGCAGCAGTCTGCATTTCCAAAGCAGGCACTCTTCAGTTGAGAGGATCATTAACTCTGTCAAATGCGCTGTTTTGGTGTGGGCTCCTTCTGTAAAGGCAGCTCAGTTTGTTGATCTTTCTTTCTTGCTCTAGCCTGCAGGCTATTCTTTTCCTGACTTCTTTCGGGCTTTTTAAATAAATTTTCAGATAGGACCATGCTAGATGGTCTACATCAATGGTCAACTGTTTATATTATGATTAATAAGGGCCTGTTTGATTTTCCAAATCGCATGTAAATGCCTTGGGAATTAAGTAATTATTACTCCACCCGTTACTCTCATATGAGAAAGTGATTATTTTATAGTGATGGGCAATCAAGGATGGAACACATGATGGGTGGTCTAGTTCAATGATTGAACCATTTGTTGTATGATTAATATGGACCCTACATTTCCCTAAGCATTGAATGGATGATTATGATCACTCGACATGTGTGAGTTTTTAGAGGGATGGGCAATCAAGGGTGGGATCCACATAATGGATGTTCTAGATCAATGATTGGATCATTTTTAGGATGATCAATATGGACCGTCCGTTTCCATACCATAGGACAGATGGTTAGGATCATCCAACCAGTGAATTTTCCATACTGATGTGCAATCAAGGGTGGGGTCCACATGGTAGATGGTGTAGATCAATGATCATACCATTTATAGTATGATCAATATGGATTGTCCATTTAACTGTTGGACAACTAGGAGCATCAATGAAAGTGATTCCTATAGTGATAGGTGATTGAGGGTGGGACTCACATGATGGATGGTCAAGATCAAGGATTGGATGATTTTGTAGTGTAATTAAGACCACCTGCAATTTTGTGACTTATAATTGCTCTAAATGCAAGTATTTAAAGTCATGGGAATCACAATTGCAGACACTCAAGTCTATCCAAACACAAGGATGATAATTCCCTGCAATTACAGTCATGGTTCTGAATGATGGTATCGGCCGCTGTATCAGCCCCATGGAAAAATGATACGATACGGCATCATGTATTGGAATCGGGGCCGTATCAGCCTATATCGGCCTGTATATAGATTTGTGATCAGATTAAAAAATATATATATATGGAATTTTCATAATTTTCATTATATTTAATTAAAAAAAAAAAATCCAATCAGTTGCAGATCTGATCGAAAATGGTTCCCCTCTCCAGATCTGAGATCAGATTTTTTTAAAAAAAGAAACTGGAATTTCCAGAAATTTCAACGGATTTTATAACTAAAATATATATATATATATATATATATATATATATATATATATATATATATATATATATATATATATATATATTTTTTTTTTTCTGATTAGATCTGCTGTAGATCTGATTGGAAATGTTTCCCCTCTCCAAATCTGAGATTGGATTTTTAAAAAAGCGATTTTCAAAATTTTCAAAAAAATCGGGTGTTAATGCTAAAAAAAAACCCAATAAATGATCCAAAAGATCTTCAAATCTGGTAGTTTTTGGTATTTTGGTAGATCTAGGCATATAATAAACATTAATATGGATTTCAACAAGGATCAATAGAAAAAATAGATTTTTTTTTTAAAAATACATTTGTTCCAATTTTTTCAAAACCGGCCCCATACTGTTTCGATCCTTCAAATTGGCTTAAATTCAATGTTTTGATCCTCCAAGTAGCTGTTAATGGCGCTGAAAATTCCTATAGGTTGATGTATTTGAAAGCTTGGAGGAGAAATGAGGGAGAGATCGAAAAGGGGGAAAAGGGGATACGGTACAGGCCAACCGATACCGATATGGCCGATACAGGCCCGTATCGAGTATCTTATCAAGCCGATACAGATATGATACATCCGTATCGGCCAATGCGATACCAATATCTGGATATATGAGTACAATATTCTAGTATTGTAAGACGTTGTTATTGAGATATTTAGGTCATCCATATACCCCCAATACAAATGAGCTATTAGTGAAACATGTTCAAAAAACTTGTATATCTCATTCCACTATGGATTTAGAATTGATTACTTTAAGAACAATAGATGAGGATGTCGAGTGGATAAAAAAACTCTATTAATGGACATACCCTTTTGGGTGCAACCAATAACACCTATATATATCCATTCACTATTATGGTTTGGTTGCCATAGGAAGAGCTAATAACAAATATTATTATGAAAACACTAGATATGTAACAAGATGAGGGGAAGTAGACCTAGATTGTTTAGTCATGTGCAACGGAGATCAAGAACTGTGCCAGTTAGGAGTGAGTTTATACAAGTTAAAGGCTCTAAAAGGGCAAGGGGAAGGCCAAAAAGGACGTGAGTGGATGTGGTAAGTAAATGCTTGATGACCTATGGTCTAACTGAAGTTATGGTTAGAGTGGAATGGCGGAAAAGGATTCATGCAGCCAACCCTCAATTAGTTGGGATAAGGCTTAGGTGGTGATGGTGATCACGAAAAATCCAGATAAATCTGTTTGAAGCATGGTTGTGTGAGATAACTTTTGAAAAGTGGTGTAATGCCTCTATCCTTTATAAGGTCCAATGAGAATGCAATGGACCTTTTAACCAAAGGACTAGCTAGGGAAAAGGTAGAAAAATTAAGCCATAGGAATTGGAGATCTCAATAACCAGGTTTGATGGGTAAAATATGTTTTTATGTAATTCCTGGTTGAAACACACTTGTATCTAGGAGAAATTATTGTCTGAGTCCCTCTTTATGGTGTATAATGTAACTCTTTATAACTGATATATAGGAGAAATTATTGTATGAGTCCCTCTTTATGGTGTATAATGCAACTCTTTATAACTGATCAAGGTTGTGTAATCCCTTACTGAGTTTTTAATATTTAATCTGAGGCAGTAATATTATAGAGGCGCCCTTGAACTCACTTATATGAGTGTTGAATGGGTTAATTTGTATGAGAATTGGACTAATTCCTTAGTGTGCTCATGAACCATAATATTGCACATGGCCAACATGTGCAGCACTGGACACCTTGAAGACTTTCTACTGTCTCGTTTGTGGTTTATGCTAAATAAAATTAGTTGAAGACTTGGTTGTCGGTGATTGCGTGTATCCGCAGGGATTAGTCTCACTTTAAAAAAGAGGTGGGGACACCCTGTGTCTTCAAAAAAAAATAAAAATTGGTTGAAGACTTAGTTCACTTTCTTCTACATTAAGAAAGTTTCATAACGTGATGCTAAAGATAATTCATCTCTATGATCAGCTCTTCGATATTCCCATAATATTCCTTTTGGTGTTATTTTGAAGGTGAGGGATTGTTGTTTTATTTCAAAATAATACAAGTAGTTGTGAATTTTCATGTGATTTGAACAAACAACTATAAAAGCCTTATTTATGCTTTTCCTTATAGGGAAGTTTAGTCCCTCATGGAAATTTTATGAAAAGTGGAGAATTCTTGTAAATTATTTTGCATATATTTGCTTTTGGGAGATCTCGATGCTCATGCTAGTGGGAAAATCTATTAACTAGGCACATTTACAAAATACTTGCATGTAAGGGGGTGCAAATCCTAGTCTGGTAGGCTTAATTGGGCACTTTGCATGTATGAAGCTTGATTTTTGCTTAATTATTTTTAATTAATCATTACTAATTAAATATTTTGGAACATTATTTATCCATTGGATGTGGACCATGTGGTCCATTTCTCATTTTAAGACTGGTTCCATGTGTGAGATGCATTTTTTCAGTGCAAGGATGCATCCCAATTGGGTATGTGACTGTTCAGTAAAGGAAAGTGGGATAACACTTATTTAGAGAGGGCTCTTTTTAGGTTCTCTACTTAGAAAAACCCTCTTTCTCATTCTGTTTTCTTGAAAAATACTTTAACTCCCTTTATGCTTTTTAATGCTTCGGGCATCTAGAGAAGTGTGTCTCATGGGAATTGGTGTAAATCCCCTATAGGGGAATCAATGGTAGGACACTACTGCTGCACTAGGGGAACTATTCAAAACACTGGTCCTACCATTGATTGCTTATGATTCCCAAGAAGCACTTTGATTTAATGATGCTAACCATCATATCTAAGACTCATAAAAAATGAACGGTTGTAACAAAATGGCCTGGGTTCAAAGGGTTAGGATAATCTTCTCAGCTTAATTTTTGCACGATGTCTTGCCCCGATTGGTACGATTGAATGGACTGCTGGATTTACCGCATTTATGCTACTACAAATGTCTTAGGCAGTGACTCTAACAAACTCATGATCTGTGGATATACCAATATGGTTATATGAGTGGACCATCTGCAACTATGACTCGCTTTACGTGTCACTCAAAAAGCTTTGGAACTTTGCAAGCATCTCATAAAGCTGGGACATTAGCATTTCCTGTAGACATGTATGCTTATAGAAGAATGATCACAATGTAAACATTACGTAACTTACCGTTGGTGTTGTCCTGTATGGGGCCCATTGTTATGTGTCTATCAGATTCACCTCGTTGGTGTTTTGTGCCTTCCAAAGCTAATGTGTTATTCTTAACCGTTGATTGATGATCTTATCCATAGATCATGATGACCATGGGTCCTAGGTGTGGATGGGTGAGAGGATTTAGTTTTGGGAGGACACTTGGATGGGTGAGAGGTCAATGTGCGGTGTGTTTTCAAGGTCAACAAGATTAGCCCCGAAACTGAACAAAACCCATTGCTTAGTGCTATTTACTTTCAGGTAATGTGGTGGTGTGGTCACTCCTTGTAGGCAGAATTTATCGTAAGAGGAAGAGCTAATTGGCATTATGACTCCCCCCCCCCCCCCCCCAAGTGGCTTTGTCAAATGAATGGTGGGCAAGAATAACGTGCTTATGGTTGACAATCTTCGTAAGAGGAAGACATTGATCATCAATATTTTCGTGATGTATATGCAAAACGAGGAATCGGTTGATCATCTCTTTATGCATTGCCCTTTTTGCCATTGTGCTTTCTGAGTGGTTCTTGGCGGAGTTTGGCAAGTTGCGAGTGATGTTGGGATCCATTGGGGGCATATTCCTAGCCTGGCCTGGGGGAGGGATCGGGAAGAAGGGGCGGTTGCTTTGGAAGATGTCCTTTTTTTTAAAGGATGATTTGGACTTTATTGGGAGAGAAATAACCGATGCTTCCAAAACCACAGTGGGTCGGTTTCAAAGTTTTTTAGGAGGGCTAAATCAGATGTAAATGAGATCTTGGTATTAGACTTGTTGAATACTTACATGGGATGATCGATTCAAGTCTCTAAACCGGGAGACCCATCATGCCTGGACGATAATCGATTTGTTTATGTACTAGTTTTTACTAATCCCTAGACCTGAGGATGAAAGGAGAGTTCAAGTTCCTGATGTAATGCGCTTTAGCTTGCCTCATAAAAGTCAATTGTCGTGGCTCATATGTGGGTGTTGTTGGGTTCATGCATTAGGATATGGTTGAGGTTTATATGATCCAACAAGGGATCCATTGGTCTCGTAAAGGTACTCATATGACTAAGATTTGGAAGATTGGACCATCCATCAAGTGGTTTTTTATTGGTACCGGACCCCAAAGGTTTCAAATGGTTTTTAAAATGTTTTCCATTGTTGATCTTTTGTTTTAATTGTTAAAATATTTTCATCATGCTTGATGATAATTCTAGTGGTTGAAATGTTGTAGTCCACTTGATTTGCATGGGAATTGGATCAAGGATGGATGATCATGTTTAGTGGAGGGATGGAGTCCATTTCCTTAGGGCCTGTTTGGATACGCATTTTGGAATGTATTGTATCGTATTAGAAGTTATGATTTGACATTTACCGTGTTTGGATTAGCGTAAATAGGAGTTGAATCCCATGCGTGCGAATACAAACTCTAGCCAAAATTTCAAACCGATGGTAGAGTATTGTCAGTGGGTTCTGTTGCTTTCAATACTTCGTATTCATTGCGCTGTATTCGGTAGCAGATGAAAGTTTGAAATTTGTACGATTGCAAGATATCCGGTACCTATGCAGTGTAAGATCGGGACCGTTCATTTGGTACATTTCAACGTGAATATCATCTGGGCTAGAAATCAAAAAGTTCCATACGTCAAACAAGCCACCCGACCCAATTAAGATTGTGCAATATGCAGACATAATACGTCCTATCCAAACATTGAGCTGTATAACGTATTGTATACTATGTCAAACAATACCTCCTATCCAAACATTGATTAGTATCTGATGTATTCTGAAAACCGTCCAATGTATACATGAACAGTACCCAAATACAATACAATACAATACTATACACGAATCCAAACAAGCCCTTACATGGTTAGCTGGGATTACAAACATTAGATGTAGTGGGTATACCAAAGTCTATTGGGTTTGGGAGCACTTCTCCCTAAAATCCTTACTCCTTACAAATTAGATCTCATCCCAGAGAGAGAGAGAGAGAGAGAGAGAGAGAGAGAGAGAGAGAGCCTTGGACACCCATACCCCCTAGGGCGTCACAGCATAGAGAGAGATAATTGAGATAGAGATGAGGAGAAATTGCTTCTCTTTCCTCATGCATCCACACGTCCACATGTGTGGGTCTATTGAGCGAGCATCTCTTTTGAGCTGCCCTAGCCCCGTTCTAAGGTTTGTGTGTTGGCTTTCCTTCTCATCTCATCTAGGAGAGAACCTTGTACTTTTATGGTATGACATCGACATTTGAATGGATTTCAACATCGACGATTGTGAGGCAACTTTGAACCTAGAATCTCTGGTTTTTTGTTTCCAATAGAAAACTCAATGATGTTTAAATGGTGATCCTCTTAGTCAACTAATTTGTATTTTCAAAAGCTTTAATTTTTTGTTGTGTTTCCAAAAACTCTAGCACACCTTGTCCATAAGGTGTGCACTTCAACTTCATTGAAACTCAGGTGGGCCACACACCACAAGGGGTAGTTGCGAGATGATGCCCAACCAATAAACCTTCCCAGTCCCTTTTTTTAGGTCCATTGAGTTGCATATATGCCATCCAATCCATTCATCAGATGCCCTCGACTAGTACACAGGGACATTGAAAATCAGTCCATTCCAAAACTCAGGTGGGCGACACCAAGCGAATTTAGAGGTTCTAGTCACGATTTTATGTTTTCCCGTAGGTGTGGCCCACCCAGGAGTCTGGTTGGCTTGATTTTTGTGCTTCAAGGCGAACTTGAGGCAATTAAATCATCTCACTTGATGGACTGAAAGGATGTCACACATCATGGTGGGCCCCATACAGGTTGGCACCTCTTTAAGTTATGGTAGCATCGCCTCTGTGATTACAAAGGGTGGGAGAGACATGCAAGATCCAACCCATCCACTAGCTTGGGATTGGGCTGATTTCACATTAGGAGATCCTCACAGTGGGGCAAGCTTTTGGATGAGTTCTATGTCGTACACACATGATAGTATGGACATTTTCCACGGGCTGGATGGTAAATTTGTGCTCTAACCTGTTTGGATGTACTCCACATCGACATTATTTTAGTTTCTTGGCAGAATTATTCTGTTGTGTGCTTGGAGCAGTGCGGAAAATGGAAAACTGTGTTAAGCGAGATTCCATCTTTCTGCTGCTGCTTTTTTTTTGGCTCCGAATCTAGCAAGAGAACAGCTGCAATCTGTTCTCCTCTCACTGCCAATTCTGTGGTGCACTTACTATTCATTGCTAAAAGCAGTAGCACCCAAACACACCCTAAGGTTCTTTTCCTTATATATGAGTCATGTGTTGAACATGTATCCCAACGCTTATAAAAGGAAATGGAATATTATTAGCACCCACCCTAAGGTTCTTTTCCTTGTATATGGGCCGTGCGTTGAACCCATATCCCAACACTTAAAAAAGGAAACGGAGTATTAGCACCCAAACACACCCTAAGGTTCTTTTCCTTATATATGAGCCATGCATTGAACCCATATCCCAACACTTATAAAAGGAAATGGAGTATCTCCTTGATTGGTTTCCTTATATTTAGTTCTGATATATTCTGCCTCTCATGATATGCAATTTCCTTTATGCAGTTTAATGTTCGGTCCGGATATATGCGGAACACAGACAAAGAAGCTCCATGTCATACTTTCCTACCAGGGGCAGAACTATCCTATCAAGAAGGATTTGCAATGCGAAACAGACAAGTTAACACACATATACACATTTATTCTTAGGCCTGATGCTAGTTATAGTGTTTTGGTTGACAATCGAGAGAGAGAATCAGGAAGCATGTACACCGATTGGGATATTCTTCCTCCTCATAAAATCAAAGATATCAATGCGAAAAAGGTTTTGCTTGGATCTAACATCCTGCTGTTCTACCTTTTTCTTTTAATGTTTTATGATTTATGGATTTTCTGCAGTTCGGTGTTTTTATGGTAGCTTGTTTTCCAATGCATGTACCCTTTTCTATTGACAGCCCAAAGACTGGGATGATAGGGAGTATATTGATGACCCTAATAATGTCAAGCCAGAGGTATTCAATTGCACTCACTGTTTGGGTTTCATTCCAACTAAATACTTTTGAAATTTGTCTTACAACTTTTTGGTCACTGCAGGGATATGACTCAATTCCAGCTGAAATTCCTGATCCAAAGGCTAAAGAGGTCTGTTATTGCTACCAAAAGCTTTTTCTAAAAAAATTGGTCAATAACCTTGGGCAGTCGAATGAATATGATGTTCCAATAGTTGATCATATGCATATTAGACCTGCACGGGGTTTGGGCGAATGGCAAGTGTCGTGGGTGTGCTCCCCAAAGATGAGAGTTCGATTCCCCTCCCTGGGGTTACCCGATGTACGTGGTTTGTGGGTGATTGCATGCATCCGCAGGGAATAGTATAGTCTCACCTCAAATTGGGGTGGGGACACCCTGACGTCATTAAAAATAAATAAATCATAAGCATAATAGGCCCCCTGCTCAGTGCTGACTAAAAGATTTCGGACTATTGACAATTACAGTTAAATTTGTGATCCTCTTAAAAAGCCATTATCTAAGAAGCCCGAACTGGTTTCATCTTTTTATTTTTCAATCTGTACATCTCTGTGGTTGAACCAGAGTACAATAGATTGATTCTCTCTCTCTCCTCTCTCTCTCTCTCATCTCTCTCTCTCTCTCTCTCCTCTCTCTCTCTCTCTCTCTCTCTCTCTCCTCTCTCTCTCTCTCTCTCTCTCTCTCCTCTCTCTCTCCTCTCTCTCTCTCTCTCTCTCTCTCTCTCTCTCTCTCTCTCTCCTCTCTCTCTCTCTCTCTCTCTCTCTCTCTCTCTCTCTCTCTCTCTCTCTCTCTCTCTCTCTCTCTCTCTCTCTGACACACATTACACAAATAATAAATAAATAAAAACACACACACACACAAAATGAAGCGCGCACACACACAATGTAACACTTTTGGAATCACTGTTCTTGCTATCAAAATCGTATGTTCTATAGAAAAGTCTGTGTTCTCTAATGATATGACAAATAAAGTCTCGCTCCTCTTAATCAGCCTGACTCATGGGATGAAGATGAAGACGGAATATGGAAACCGCCAAAGATACCAAATCCAAAGTACAAGGGACCATGGAAACCTAAGGTTTGATTTCTTGAGCTGTTCCAACTAATTTCAGTAATTTGGAACTTGAGAAGGTGCTGTAGTTTGATAATTTGTTTCTCGTTTTTTAAATATTTCGTGGCATCACAGAGGATCAAGAATCCAAACTATAAGGGTAAATGGAAGATTCCATGGATTGATAACCCAGGTATGTTGCACATTTAGCAAATTTGAGTGGCTAAATAGTGAAGGATTATGTATAAAATGAAATATGCATTGACTCTAAAGAGGATGAGCTTCTCTGAAACTGGAAAACTTTATTAATGTTTTAATGAAACCATTTTGAGGTTGCTCGATCTTAAAGAATTAAGTTCTCCCCAAAATGTAGACCCTTCTCAGTTTGTTTCAGGGGCCATGAGCTGCAATAAAAACCCACTTAAATCTGAGCTGCAATAAAAACCCACTTAAATCTATCTGCTGGATCCAGAAATAGAGCTGAAATAAACAACTAACCTAATAGAAGATCCAATTTCTGGAGAAATTTTGTGGTCCATCTAACTGCAATTCCATCAGTACCTCGCTTTCATTCTAAGTTCCAACACAGCCCAATATGAAGATCTTCCACCCCAGATAGATTTAAACAATTTTTTGTGTTTCTAAATGTCTAGCCTCCTGGAAGACAAGTGGGTGAGCCTTCTGAGATGGGCAATGCTCCTTAAACTGAGCCCTCTTCTCTGGGTGCCCAAGGCCTTAGAATCATGTTCATTTATAGGAGATGCTAAGGCCCTGCCCCTGATGCTCTCAATCTTCCTATTTCTGTTGTCATCAAAATCCTGATGCCCCCCTCCTCCTTTGACATAGTTAATTGAAGAAGCTAGGTTTAGCAATCCCAGCATACTTTTTTATTCCCTTTTACTGGAACATGCCTTGAGCGCTGCTGATTTTTGTGGCTCTCTTCCAAGGACTGCATAATTGCATGGATGTTCTCTTTCTCCCTAGAAGGAGTCCTACAGCTTTCCTAACCTAAATGAGGATTTTGCAGCCTCAGATCATCATTTCCTCCATTGTGACAGATTCCCAGAATTGACCCAACCCAAACAAGCAGTAGTGGGTATTCCGTATCGATATCGGTTGGCATAACGATGCCCACCCGATACTGATACGGATACTGGGGTGTATCGGCGATATGGGGATGTAACGGCTCGTAACGGTGCAATTTTTTTTTTTTTGGGGCCAAAAAAATATAGATTAAATCCAGAATATTCTAAGCATTCTAAATATGCATTCATTTATAAATTGGAACATGTTTATGGTGGCTGTAACAGTTCACTCTTTGGTGAGAAGCTGTATCGGACTGTCTGATGAATTTTTGAACCAGACAACTTGGTATTGGCTATAGATATTTTATATTTAATTATCTAACTATATAATATCAATATGAATTAATTAGAATGAATCTAATGCCAAAATATCTCATATTTGTTAGTATTGGTGTATTGCATACCTTGTGACTTGTGTACATTTAATTTCAACATAAAATCTAGGGACTTTTATGTCCAATTATATAATTCATATATCTAACAAATTAATATAATTTTTCCCAATAAATCTTAAGAAAAAATTTGAAATTATATTCAAGTAAATAGTGTTGTCAATTTAGAGCTAATTGGGTGGACCATTTGATGCCCCAAATCAACGTTAAATTCATGCAATCTATTGACACTTATCTCACTAATGATTGGTAGATATTTATTGAACAATGATGTATGAAATTATCAAATGATCCTATTTCAGAAAAACAAGTGTTTGCAAATTAACGGTGAAAATCATTTAAATAATTTAATTTTGGAATTGTGGCATGGCAACAATAGTGCCATAATTTAATTTATTAATTTTGAGTTAATGTATGCCTCATGGACAATTTTTATGGCCATGTACATGGGGCCCACCACAATGTATGTATTGTATATCAATGACATCCATCCATTTTATCAAATCATTTCAAGGCATGGTCCAAAAAATGAGGTAGATCCATATCTAAGGTGGACCACTAGTGGGTGAGGCCTTGAAATTGGGGTCCACCTTAATGTATTTGTGTATCCGTGTTGTCAATCTATTTTGCCAGCTCACTTTAAAGCATGATCCAAAAAAACAGGCAGATTTAAACCTTAGGTGGACAGTTAGTGAATGACGCCCTGAACATAGGACCCACCTCGAATTCTTGGTGCATTTGTTGTATATCCATGTTGTCCATCCTTTTTGCCAACTCATTTTAGGGCATGGTCCAAAAAATGAGGCAAATCCAAATCTTTGGTGGACCACACAATAGGGATTGAATTCCCACAATTAAAACTTTTATTATTATTATTATTTTATTTTTTTATTTCTAAGCTGCGACTTTTGTTTTCCTTGATCCAAGTCCATGCAACCTTATCAATAGTTTCGATGGTAAATAAACATTACAGTGCGCCGTAATAAGTTTTTAACAGTGGGCATTCAATCCTACTGTGCGGTCCACTTGAGATCTGGATCTGCTTCATTTTAGGGACCATGCCTTGAAATGATCAGGAAAAACTGATGGGTAGCATGGATACATAATGCAACACATAAATCAAGGTGGGCCGCATGCACTAAAACAATGCAAGTGCACAATGGGCATTCAATCCTATTGTGCGGTCCACTTGAGATCTGGATCTACTTCATTTTAGGGACCATGCCTTGAAATGATCAGGAAAAACTAATGGGTGGCATGGATATATAATACAACACATAAATCAAGGTGGGCCACATGCACTAAAACAATACAAGAGCACAATGGGCATTCAATCCTACCATGTGGTCCACTGGAGATCTGGATCTGCTTCATTTTAGGGACCATACCTCGAAATGATCAGGAAAAACTGATGGGCGGCATGGATATATAATACAATACATAAATCAAGGTGGGCAGCATGCACTAAAACAATGCAAGTGCACTAAGCGGCGTGTGCCGCAGACCACTTAAACAAATAAGGTGACAGCCACGCGCCCATTCGTTTTTTTCCAGACCGAGAGAGAAATGAGATGGAAAAAGAAAAAAAAAATGAGAGGGAAAGAAAGGGAAAATGAGAGAGAAGAAGAAAACGAGAGGGAAAGAAAGAGAAAACGAGAGCTGCAGCTGCAGCAGGGCCGCAGCCACAGCCGTAGCCCGAGAAGAAGAAGGAGAAAACGAGGGGGGCCGCAACCCGAGAAGAAGAAGGAGAAGAAGGAGAAGGAGAAGAAGGAGGAGGAAAGAAATGAAAAAAAAGGTATATATATATATATATATATATATATATATATATATATATATATATATTCATTTTTTCCTTTTTTCCTTTTTTCTTTAGGCCCGTAACAGCCATTACAGTCACAAAACGGGCGGGGGGGGGGGGGGGGGGGGGGGGGTGCCCGTTTCGACCCTGTATGGCGTAATGGTGTCGGCCGTTACCGTTAAGTATTGACCGATACGTAACCGATACCGAACACCCTGGAACTGATCACCAACCTCCTGCACATCACTAAACACTTGAAGCTGAGCAATGACTAATATTAGCATAGCCCCACTTAAATCCCTGGCATAGATTTCCTCTTTACTTTATGACCTTAAGTAGGTGCCCTATGGCAGTGCTTGAGCATATTGATAAGCTCATATAGGATTTTCTTTGGCAAGTAGGTGCCTTCAATGGCCAATTTCACTTCTTGAATTGGAAAGAGGTTTGTTACCCTTACGATGAAGGGGGAGCTAGGATTAGGCGGCTTGATCTTGTTAACTCCGCTCTTTTGGGTAAGTAGTTTGGCATTTTGGTGTTGAAGAGTCTAGTCTGCCGTGAAAAATCGTTACTGCCAAGTATGGCTCTACCTCCATGGGCTGGTGGATTAAAGATTCCTCTTTTTATAGAGCTTCCTTTCTTTGGAAATTTATTACTCGGGTGGTCCCTAGGGTGATAGAAAGGTTCAGTTTTTCCATAGGGGAGGAGTCCGGGGTTAGGTCTTGGGAGGATATTTGGTGTGGGGATTCCTCGCTCTAATTGTCCTTCTTGAAGTTGGCTATCCCCTACCTGGTGGCAAATATTTTTGTCACCAATTGTGTCTCTTCATTGGACGGCAGGGTGACTAGGCACCCCCTATCATAAGGATCTTCATGACTCTGAATTTGATGACTTGCTCCATCTTTTGTCTCATTTACTGGGTTTTTTAATCTCGTCATAAGTGAAGGATTCTCTAGTGTGGCGGTTGGGGAAATCCGGGAGGTTCTCAATTTGTGGGGCCCGTCCAAAAATTGTTGTGTTCACTTGGTTCGCTGGGAGAAAAATGATCCTAACAATCGATAACCTTCAAAAAAGAGACATGGTGCTTCCTAATGCTTGCTTTGCTTCCGTACAGAGGAGTTTGTGGATTACCTTTTCGTTCACTGTTCCTTTTCGAGGGTTGTGTGGTCTAGCATCTTTGGATCTTTAAGCATTTCTTGGGTTATGCTTGTTTCAATAGATGCTCTATTTCGATATTGGCATGGCGGCTTGGGTCACTTGAGTATTTGTTGATGGACGCTTGCCCTTCTAGCCACATTATGGTCGATTTGGCTAGAAAGAAGCGCGTCTTTTGGATCTTTAATAGCTCTTTGAATGGGGTGATGAATTGGGTGTTCTTGTTGTTATTTGAGTGGTTGCCCTGAGATGTTCTAAGTTGGGGTTTTTGGGTTTTGTAATTTTATTTTGTTTTTTTTCTTGTTCCGTGCTATTGTTTTTCTTTTCTTTTCTTTCTGTTTGTGTATGTTTTTCTTTCTTTGGCCTCTAGCTCTAATAAAGTTGTATCGTCTTTCCAAAAGAAAAATAAAAAATCTTGCATAGACAGGATGAGGGGAAGACAATTGAGATAGCCATCAACATCCAGAACTTAGATTGAATCGACTGAAGTGGAAAAATACTCCACTATCAACCCCATCAAGTGACTTCTTTGTTTGCTTCATGCTTAGATTGGCAACTTCGAGGAACTTCTTGCTTTGACCTGCTATCATGCATTTAAAATTTGATGTGTTTGACATCATTGGGAGACTACAATTTTTTGTAGAATTTGATGGGGGTGCACTAGGGAGTAGCATCACTTTCTGGTGCATTGCAGACGACAGTTTTCTGTGGTCCATCTTCCTCCAATAGGAACGACCTCGCTGGAGAATCCATGGAACCTAAGGAAGATGATGAAACTACGATTGTCAGTTTCCCCAAAATGTCGGGACCATGGTGTGCCGTAACAGCTGTTACGTAAGGGCAATGTTTTAAATATTGACGATATTGGCCGATATATCCCACGATATATCTTGTATCTCACATGTGCGATACGAAACTCACCAGTAGTGCAATATATCTCACATTTTCGATTCGCTGAGCATTTTCAATTTTCGATCTTTTTTATTTTTTCCTAGCAAATCATGTTAAATTAGTATCAAATTGTTACAAATACATGGATTGGAAGCTTCAATTTTGAGATTTGGAGGAGATGGGCCGAGTTGCGGAAAGTTGAAAAAATCAAAATTTCCCACTTCGTCGCAAATTGGTTGCAATCCTTGGGTCCAAACATAAAATCAAACATGTATGTAACCTAATCTAGTTATTCTTCTTTTGCTTTTGAATGTATTGGTTATGTTTCCACAGGTCTTCTTATATTTATAAATTATATGAATGAACTTTGAATATACTTGCATCAATTCAGTCAGACAACGCATAAATTAGTACCCAATACAAAGAAAACCTATTATGTGCACATATTTTTTGTAATGTTTTGATTTATAAGTATGTGTTGATGTGTTTTTTAACAATCACTAAAGTTTCATTGAAAAAATTTACCAATTTCCTCATGTTTCCAACAACAATAATACATTACACTATACAGCCGATATATCCCATGCAATAACCGATACATATCTGTATCCCAAAGGTGCGATACATAACGCGATACCGATATTTCGAACACTGCGTAAGGGCAATGGTGGCAACCATTACATGTGTCGGGGTAGTAATAGCAGTAACGACGTTGTGAAAAAATGACCTGTAACTGCTGTTACGGCCTTCATAACGGCCCATTACGCCCTCCATAAAGTTTGTAACGGCCTCTATAACGGTCTGTTATGGGGTAGATATAGGTTTTCAGTTTTTAAAAATAAAATAAAAAAGAGACTGTAATGGCTATTATGGGGGCCGTAATAGTCGTTACGGCCCATATCATAAAGGTAACAATGATGTCCGTTACGGCTACCATTATCGTTATGAAATACCTTGGTCGGGACTTCATTAGGAACTTTTACTCGCAAAACCCCCTTCATCTTCCATTCCATCATCAGGAATCTCAGCAATTGAATTAGCCGCAAAGGAGATCAATCTTGATCAGGCCCTTCTTCTAGTACCACTTCAACAAAGAGGCATCTATTGTCGATCCAATGCTTCAACTTCTTTCTGCTTCCCATGGGCAAGATATTTGAAACCTTCAATCTATGAATTTCACCTCTTCCATCGATTCTTTGAACTCCTCAACCCTCCCAAAACACCCAACGAGAGCTACAATTGCTTCTGTTGTCCATGCGATGGGGAGGATATTGTAATAATTGAAACCACCTTGATTGATCCTCTTCCCATTCCTCCATCTCCAGTCACCTATGGACATGGCTTAGAGGATGATTCACTATAAGCCTTCCTCCTCCAGCCTTTAGATCCAGCTCTATGGTGCTTGCAAGTTGGATCCAAACCTTCCAATTACCCAGTCTTCTAGCTTTAGGGTTTCTTCATCCCCACATTTTGCCAATCCAGCTTTCCACGTATTGCACTGAGATGTCATTGTGCATGAGCAAACCAACCGTGCTAGATACCAACCATCTTTTGCCCTCCTTGATGATACTCAGTTCAATTCTACTAGCCATAGCACCACCTGCCTTCACAATTCACACCGTCTCCTGCTTAGCAGCACCTGAGATTTACTGCATTGGAAAAGGATTCTGAATCCAAATTCTGGCAAGAAATCCTAGCCAACAGGGTTGCAGACTCAACACTCCTATGGGAAGCAATTTGCTTCTCTGCTTTGGGGTTGTGTCATTATGGAGGAGAAGGAAACCCTCCATGAACAGCATGTTCACTGCTTGCTGAACTCGAAGCCTATTATTAGCTCCCTACTCAGCATCATTGACTTCCTCAGTCGCTCTGATTGCTTCTGAAGCCATCTGGACAAATGCATAACCACAGCACTTTCCAGAGGCTGTCTCAAGGTAAGACCGTCTCCCCCACTGAACGAATGATCTTGAAGATGTCTTCCAAACTCTATTTGGATGGGTTTCGAGGCAAATTTGGAAACAAATAATGTGTTCCAGACTCTTTGCCGTTGATTGGTGCTTGTGCCAGCCATGCTCTTCCTCCTGACTTTGGTCCGTGGCTCTTCTCCACCAGAAGAATCGTCAACAGGAACCAGATCTGCAACCACCAGTTCAACAATATCACTCGCCACTTTAGGAGCCATGTGAGGTGCTGAGATGGAAGCAGCTCCAAACGCCATATTGACCTCCAGCTTCGCTTTAACTATACCCTGGAACAAGATGAGTCCAATCTACACTGTTTGAGGTTGTGGTCTACTTATTCCTTCAGAATCTCTCTTTCCTATTTTGCCCTCGACAAGACATCTTAATGGTTGAAAAATCGATTGTAGGCTAACCTACGGCCAGTTGTAGGTGATTCCTCCAAATAAGATCAGGGTGCATATATTCTCAGAGCTACCAACATTAAATGCAACAGTGAATAGTTTATCTTTAAACAAAATGAGATGGGGAAGGTTTCCAATTCCAGTTGATCGGCTCCTGCTTCAGAATCAGAGTTTCATGAGCAGGCTCCTGCTTCGAAACTCCATTAATAGGCAGTACTTGAGAACAAGGTAGTCTTATGAGGGCTACACAACTTATTCTCTTCGATGTATCTACTGTTTTCTTTGGTGAACTCCTGCATTGAGGTTTTCACAATGTTAAAAAGCAATGTTTTAAAACTGGCCCAGACCTATTTCTGTCAGTGGCCCAGTCCAAAACAGTCCAACCATTGGTCCGACTGCTCTAATGGGGACTTCTAGTTAAGAAAGAAAGTGGTAATTATCATATAACCAAATCAGCTGCCGCATAGTTAGGGGTGTACATCGAGTTGAACCGAGTCCAGCTGGCCTCAGCTCAACTCGGCTCGGCCACTAGCTGACCTCAGTTCGAACTTGGCTCAGCTCGGTCCTCAAGCCTGACTGGCCAGCTTGGCTCGGTTCGGTCAGCAGCTTCGGCCAGTTCGAGCCAAGTTCGCCATTGCTGCATTTTCAAAAACACCTAGACTGCACCTTCAAAATCTCATTGTATTCGAGACAGCAGCAATGGTTTTATCAAACACCTTCTAAACAACATAAAAATCAAGAAAAAAAGGATGTTGGTTTCATATACATACCTTCCTTGCCACCAGCCACACTTCTTTGAGTCATTTCATCAAACACTTGGTGAGCAACATCAATATCAAAGTAACTGAGTCACCGAACTGGTTCGATCCGAGTTCGATTCGAGCTGGATTCGATCCGAGTCGAGTCGAGCTGGGGCCAGCTTGAACTCATTTTTGAGCTCAAAAAATCAGCTTGACTCGGCTTGAACTCAGCTTCGAACCGAGTCGAATCGAGCTTTTTCGAGTCGAGTCGAGTCGAGCGAGCTAACTGAGCTAGCTCAGTTCGTGTACACCTCTGCGCATAGTAGTTAGGATCCTGCTTTCGTAAGCAGGCCATTAGTTTGATTCCTATCTCTGAACAAAATTTATCTTTGTAATTTTTAAAAGAAAGCAGTCAACCAGTTGACCCACCTGATCCAATACCTGGCCTGGATGCTTGGACCAATTGAACCAGGTTGTCCGAACAGTTGCTTTCCCAAAATCAAAATGACGGTCATAACCGTTACATGTTACAGGGTCGAAACGGCTGTAACGGTCCTGTAACATTTTTTTCAAAAAATAAAAAAGGACTGATGGGGACATCATGTGCGCATGCACACGCACACCACCTCCTACGCACGTACGTAAGCAAAAGGAGGGCCCCACCATCGATCTGGCTCGATGGCGACGTCCAGGGAGGGCCTCCTAGTTAGAAGAGAAGTTTTGGTTCAAAAAAAAGTGGGCCTAATAGTCAAGAAAAGCCCATCATGGGATCTCATGATCGTGGCTCATTCGTCGGATTGATGTCATATTTTAGGTTTTGTTTATTGTTATTATTTAGAATATCGTGAACGCTTTGGATTTCTTTGTTTGATTTTTATTTTAGTTTACTTCAATGCCAAGTAATAGGTTGCGCACATGGTGCGAGTTTTGGGGTATAAGATTTTCCTTATAAATAGGCACCCCTTGTAGTTTTTTTTCATGGATTGAAGATTAATAAAAATTCTGCGTTTTCCTACTCTCTGAGTTATGAAGCCTGAGTGGGTACGAAGCCCTCCCTTTTCGAAGGGCTAACTACCGTGGTGCGAAGCCACATCGATCTCGATTCACCCCCATCCTCCATATTTTTTTCCATCTTCCCTCATCATCTGTACCTCGAATTTGTCCCTTCTGTTGCATCAGATTTCGTCATTATAGCAAGTTTTCAGATTTCGGCCCGCAGGCGAGCTGAAACTTCGGCGAAGCACCACGCATAAACCGTGTATCGGATCGAGCTGAGATTTGGGAGTTTGAGAGTCCATTCCTGGCCGACCAGGGCCAAGGTGGCCTTTTTCTGAATAGTGGGCCTCACACACGTGCGGTCAGGATCACACGCACGTCCGTTTGGGCCATTGTTGCTGTCCGCGCACGGGAACTGTCTTTCGGTTCAGGTTTTCTTCTTATTTTACCCTCTCATACCAGTTTTTCGTAAACCCTAACTATAGATTGCATTATCTTTAATTTATTTGCCCCTTTTTTCACTCTAAGTTTCCTTGAATTGAGATTAAGGAATCTCTTGGATTAGGGATTGAGTCTTATGCATGTGTGGTTGATTTTTTTTTCCCTTTGAGTATTGTTTAGTTCATAATTTTCATTGACCCAGCCCCAACGTGCGTAGGTCTGGATCCGCATAGATTCCCCTTTAATTGAATGTTTGGATTTTCATGTGGGATGTGGAATTTGTGTGATCTAAGCCTGAAATCTCGCATATCATATTTAATTTTCATGTCCTGCATCAAATTTGGTATCAGAGCCTAGGGTTCTTATAGGGGAATTCACCACATATTTAGGGTTTAGTTTGTTTGAGTCCTTCATGCTTCCAGTCCATCATATATAGCTGCTAGAAAACCGTAGTCCTTGATATATATATATAGCTGAATTTTCGTAACGGTGTGTAGTCTCATTCATATAGAGTCTCGTAGGGTCATTTAGTTTTTAAACACATATAGTCGTCATAGAAAGTCCTTAGGTTGAGTTAGCCAGTGTATGCCCACACATACGGGTCATGGTTTTGGCTTGCATCTTACGCTAAACATGGAGCAACTGCTAGAGTCATTGAACAAGTTGTCCCAATAGATCGAGTATTTGGTTAAGCGCTATGAACAATATATAGACCAACGCTGTGATCAATTTAATGTACGCATTACCCAACTAAAGGCCTCTGCCGGGATAAATCCCAGCATTGGGTAGATGTCCAATCTCAGGCAGGTTGCCAGGAGGATAGACCAATGAATAAAGGTAGCCAAGGAATCAGTCATGGGCATGCACCCATGCACCCACCCCAGGAGGGGCATTAAGACCACTATTTTGAGTGGCACAACACATACAACCTTGTGGCTAGAGAGAGTGCCCCAGCGGCTAGTATAGAGTTACCCACTAAGGCTATTCCGGTAATAGATGAGTTTCATGATGTCTTTCCTGATGATCTACCGGATGAGTCTCCCCCTAGGAGGGATATAGAGCACACCAGAATATGGGACACTGTAATACCTACAGCCGAGATTGTGTTTAATAGTTCTGTCGATAGGTCTACAGGTCTCAATCCTTATGAAGTTGTTACTGGTTATAAACCTAAGAAACTTATTAATCTTGTCCCTATGTCACTGTCTCATAGGTCATCAGAGCCTGCAGAGTCTTTTGTGTATCACATTCATTCACGGCATCAAGAAATTAGGCAGAAGATCACTACTAGTAATAAGCATTACGAATTTTCTACAGACCAGCATAAATGTTTCAAAGAATTCAATATAAGGGACTTTGTGATAGTCCACATCAGGCCCGTGCGGTATCCTTTGAGGGCCATTCGTAAGTTACACGCGCATAGCGCTGGACCCGTTAAAATTATAAAACGAAACAGTCTCAGTGCGTATATGGAAAATCTTCCACCCTGCATGGGAATTAATTCCACATTTAATGTGAATGATCTAGTTGCATTTCAATGGGACATTGATGCATTGTCTAGCCTTTCACCTAACCATCCTGATTCATCAGACCTTTCCATTGATCCATGGCCCCCTCTCAACCCATTTTTCCAGCCTCTACCTCCCATACCTATCCGTCCCGACCCATTTTCTCAGCTACTACATCCCATACCTACCCGTCCCGACCCATTTTCTCAGCCTCTACCTCCCATACCTACCCGTCCTGACCCATTTTTCCAGCCTCTATGTCCCATACCTACCCGTCCTGATCCATTTTTCCAGCCTCTACCTCCCATACCTACCCGTCCTGACCCATTTTCCCAGCTTCTACCTCCCATACCTACTCTTACTGACATTTCTTCTCAGCCTTTGCCTCTCATACTGAACCTTCACACACCTCGAGAAGAAATAGAGGATATCCTGGACCATCAGATAGTTTCAACGTTGGACAACGGGTTTCAGAAGTACCTGGTTAAATGGAAGTTAAGCAAAGCTTTAGACAGCACGTGGCTCGCTGAGGAGGAGCTTCAGAGACTTGATCCTGACATCTCGGATCGGTTCAGGAGTTTTATTTCGTTAGTGGCGAAATCTTCGCAGCCGAGGAGAATTGATAGGGACATCATGTGCGCACGCGCACGCACACCACCTCCTACGCACGTACGCAAGCAAAATGAGGGCCCCACCATCGATCTGGCTCGATGGCGACGTCCAGGGAGGGCCTCCTAGTTAAAAGAGGTGTTTTGGTTCAAAAAAAGTGGGCCCGATAGTCAAGAAAAGCCCATCATGGGATCTCATGATCGTGGCCCACTCGTTGGATTGATGTCATATTTTAGGTGTTGCTTATTGTTATTATTTAGAACATCATGAACACTTTAGATTTCTTTGTTTGGTTTTTATTTTAGTTTACTTCACCGCCAAGTAATAGGTTGCGCACATGGTACGAGTTTTGGGGTATAGGATTTTCCTTATAAATAGGCACCCCTTGTAGTTTTTTTTCATGGATTGAAGATTTATAAAAATTTTACGTTTTTCTACTCTCTGAGTTGTGAAGCCTAAGTGGGTGCAAAGCCTTCCCTTTTCGAAGGGCTAACTACCGTGGTGCGAAGCCACATCGATCCCGATTCACCCCCATCCTCTATCATCTTTTTTTTCATCTTCCCCCATCATCTGTACCTCGAATTTATTCCTTTTGTTGCATCAGATTTCGTCACTACAGCAAATATTCAAATTTCGGCCTGCAGGCGAGCTGAAACTTCGGCGGAGCACCACGCACAAACCGTACATCGGATCGAGCTGAGATTTGGGAATTTGGGAGTCCATCTCTGTCCAACCAGGGCCAAGGTGGCCTTTTTCTGAATAGTGGGCCCCACACATGTGCGGCCGGGATCACACGCAAGTCCGTTTGGGCCATTGTTGCTGTCCGCGCATGGGAACTATCTTCCGGTTCAGGTTTTCTTCTTATTTTACCCTCTCATACTAGTTTTTCGTAAACCCTAACTCTAGATTGCATTATCCTTAATTTATTTGCCCATTTTTTCATTATAGGGTTTCTTGAATTGAGATTAAGGAATCCTTTGTATTAGGGATTGATTTTTATGCATGTATGGTTGATTTCTATTTCCCTTTGAGTATTGTTTAGTTCATAATTTTCATTGACCTAGCCCTAACGTGTGTAGGTCTGGATCCGCATAGATTCCCCTTTAATTGAATGTTTAGATTTTCATGTGGGATGTGGAATTTGTGTGATTGTTTCTGAATTGGTGTGATCTAAGCCTGAAATCTCGCATATCATATTTAATTTTCATGTCCTGCATCAAGGACATAATGGCCGATACGGGGGCCGTACTGGCCGTTACAGCCCGTATCATAACGGTAATAGTGGTGGCCATTACGGCCACCGTTACTGTTTTGGAACACCTTGGACATGATACATTATTCTTCACAGTTTGTTTTGAACTGTTAAGAAGTACTGTATACTTCGCTTTTTTTCTTGTAGGGAAGAAAAAACCAGCTAGCTGCAACCAGCTCTCTAGTTGGAGTGCCCACACATGAGATGAAATTCTCTCAATTGAATTCACTATATGCTTGCACCGACGCTTAAAAACTTGATGTGTGTGAGATCCCAATCTTAGTTTACTAGAAACTCAATTGAGTTTTTCAAATCTAAAATTTCTGTTCTGTTGTCTAAAACCCATTGAGTTTGTGAGTATTCTATTCGATTATGCACTGTGCGTTCGCGAAGATCATCTGGTTGGGTATTTTTAAGAAGGCAGAGATCTCTTGGGTTATGCCGGGAACGATCAAGGCAGGGGTCACAGTGAGAGGACGTCTCTCTTGGCAGTTCTTTCGTCAATTTGGCTTGAAGGAAACAATTAGACTTTTAAGAACAAAGGTTAAGGAGCTGTGGGTCTGTTATTAGGTGTGTCCTTTCGAGTATTTCTGATTGGATTTCTCTGAATCCAGTTCAGGTCTGATTCTGAGAGGGTCTGAGAGGGTGGTTGAGGTTTCTATGTGGAGATCCTCTGTACCCTTTGGTGCTTTGGTATGGGTGGGTTGTATACCTTTCTTTCCTTTTTGTTTCTTTGGGGTTGGCCTGGGTGGTCTGTATAGTTCCTTTTCTTTTCTGTTTTGTTTTCTTTTGGCTTTGGCCTTAATAAAGTTCATTTCATTTATTAAAAAAAAATTAAAAATAGTAAAAAAATTTGTAAGTTTAAATAAATGAGCTTCCCCTTCAACTCTTTTGTTTTTGACTGAGTTTATTGGATGATTTTTTTTCTTGAGCTATTGATTGTTCTTAAAAACTAATCTGTAAATTTTTGTAATTGTAGATCTTGGATTTATTTGCAATGTATTTTGTTTTCTGCCCAAACAGAATAGGGTTACCGGTTTTGGTACTTAGTCTTAACGGGTTGATATGTTTCTTTGCAGAGTTTGAAGATGACCCTGACCTTTACGTGCTGAAGCCACTGAAATATGTAGGCATTGAAGTTTGGCAGGTAAGAAGATGGATTCCTGTATCCCTTTCTGAGGTTTGTAAGCCCCACATGCACCCTCTCACCATATGTGAGCAGAAGTGGCAACCTGGCAAGTGCTTAGGCATCCAAGTGGTACATAAGTTGGCCCCAGTTTGACCATACTAAAAGATCAAGCTGGTCAATTCATCAAGTGGGCCTATCCTATAGAAAAAGAATGGATGGTTTAGAAAGTTTTCCTATGCTCCACTTTCTACATACACGTGCGGTCTACCTGTCAACTGCACTGGCTTGACTTTTCATGAGGTAATCTTGGCAGTGGGAACCACCTTTGCTCCTCTCAGATGCTCCATTCAGTTGCTAAGGTAGCACATGTTCTGCATGTACAGGTATGTAGGACTAGCAGACTTCTCTTTTCTTATAGAGGTTTGTCAGAATAAAGCAATGTTCTAAGAACCGAACAGCGACAAAAAATGGTGAGGTGACCCTGGTCTAGTTCGACTAGCCTGAATGAAGCAGGTTTCAATTTCTGTTGTAGGAGGTCCGTGCAACAAAAAGCACTCTCTGGGGCCCACCATGATGTGCATGTGACATCCACTCTGTCCCTTGTTTGCACCAGCTCATATTTAGGATGTGAGCCCAAAAATAAGGTCGATCCAACATTCAAGTGGGCCACACTACAGAGAAAAGTCAGGATGGGGACGCGTACTGTTGAAACCCTAGTGGATTAGGAATACTCACCATGGGGGAAAAAAGACGGGAAGTGAAAATGTGAAATAGAAAAGAATCCCAGTAAAAACTAGCTTACCTTAAGAAGATTAGCATCCTCCCAATTTCATTTTGGTTTTTCCAGTGTTCAGTTTATGAGAAGTTCTATATGGTAAACTAGGCTGGCTTCAACCACCAAGAGACATGTAAAATTTTTTACTTTCAGTCTCTTTAAGATGGATGAAATGGGCGATTCAGGTCAGAATTGGTCCATTGAACTGATTCTCAGGAGAAAACCAACTGCTAGTCAGTAGGGGTCTCAATAGGCAGGGTTTGAGCTGGGCCAAGCTAGACCCACTTCCTGACACGAAAAGGCCCAAGGCCTGAGCCCAGAAAGAATTGGTTGGGTTCTACCCCCTTCTTTAGAGGAATTACTGCAGAGTCTATTAAATAGAAGTTAATTTCTTTCCTGGAGCAAGATCATAGCTTCCATAATTCAGACACCCGAAAATTGATCAAATCCTGTATCTCCTACGGTGAAAATTCCCAACTCATCCCCTTATTAGGTGGGCTGCACATGTGCGAAGAAATGGACATAGAAAACTCAAAACTGAGGTCTACATGTCAGATGCATGTGTTGCCTTACCGATGACTGGAACGACATGTATATATAGAATGGAACATACGTACAACATGAAATTGGGCCAGGCAGGGTTGGGCTAAAATGACCTAACCCAAAGCCCAAGCCTAGCATGGGCCTAGCACAACAGGCCCAAGCCTGAGCCTAAAAAGATTTGGTTGGGCTCTGCCCCACCTGAAAATTTATTAAATCCCTATTTCCTACGGGGAAAATTCTTAATCCATCCCTTGATTATCTGGGCTGCACATGCATGAAAAAATAGAAAAGTCAAGACCTAAGTCTACATGTAAGATGCACGTGTTGCCTAACCAATGATTGGAATGACACACACACACACACACACACACACACACACACACACACACATAGAAGGAACATATGTGCACATGAAATTGGGCTGGGCCAGGTAGGGTTGGGCTAAAATGACTGAAGCCAAAGCCTGAACTGTAAATTGATTGGCCCATACATAATGGGCTTAATCTCGACCCACTAGTATAGCTAATATAAACCTGGTCCAAAGCTGGTTGGGGTTAAGTCCAGTCATGCCAGGTAATCTGATGCAATTTGTTAGACACTGGTGTAGGTGATGTATTTGGCAGTCCATGGAATGGGAAATCTAATAATTGAAGTAATGCAGGTGAAGGCTGGGTCAGTTTTTGACAACATTCTGATTTGTGATGATCCAGAGTATGCAAAACAGGTTGTGGAGGATACATGGGCCAAAAATAAAGAGGTGGGCCTTATGCCTTTGGTCTTTATTGCTTTAAAAATGCTGTGCTGACTTCTAAATTGTGCATTGTCTCTTTCCTTATTGGAATTTCAGGCTGAGAAAGAAGCCTTTGAGGAAGCAGAGAAAGTAAGGCGAGCTAAAGAAGACGAGGTAACAGAATGTCTAGTTGTTAGGGCTGTCGATGGGTTGTATCTCTGTGGCTCACTGGGTTTTCTAAGGACCACCCTTGTAGAGTTACAAACATTGGCGATATTACCAATAATATCGCTGTCGCCAAGTCAGCGATACCCAAACTGCTTGCAGTCTAAAAATTTCCAAATATCACTGATGCTTTCAATAATTTTGGTGATATTTGGCGATAATATTGACATCAATTATCGGCCATACCATCAATAATATTCCCGATACCAGGGAAACATCCGTAAATAAGCAAAAACAGAAAATTGGAAGGAAAAAAATAGAAACCCAAAAAATCTCTATTTTATTTATTTATTTATTTATTTGGAACTTCCTTTGGTGATTTCAATCACTCTTGGTTTTTATTAAATCAAAGTTCATATTTGGAAAGAAATCTTGGCTCCAAGTGAAGACAGAGTCACAGGACAAAACACAAAGATGACGAAAAATCTATAGAAACTTCATATATTATTATTATTTTCAAATGCTAGCATGGATTGCAATGGAAATCCATGTCTATGCATGATTCTCATGCATTGACATGAATTTGTGTATTTTAAAAAAAAAACAAAAATCATTTGTATGAAAAGTGGGGAAATTGGTGAAATCCTTTTTAATATATATATATATATATATATATATATATATATATATATATATATATATATAGAGAGAGAGAGAGAGAGAGAGAGAGAGAGAGAGAGAGAGAGAGGGAGAGAGAGAGAGAGAGAGAGAGAGTAAAATATATATTTTTCGCTGTTAATTAATTATTGAGCATTGGCCAATCTGTTAATTGGCTACAAATTTTATGCTAATTTTTTTGACACACATGGTTAGGCCTCTATAGAATGGAGACTTATTATGCATGGTTGTTTTTAGCAATATTTTGATTCCTACATGTGTAGGCATGCGTCTTTTAACATCTCTTGAAGTTTCACTGAAAAATTCCACCTTTTTTCCCAATGTTTCCCTCAAACAGCAATATTTTTCTGAGTATTGGCGATGCCGATACATGTTTCCGTATCCCCGGTCATTGATACATGTGATGACACTGATACTTTGAACAGTGGTTGGGCCTGTCTTAGGTCTGTGACTTGATAGACACAAGCCAAATGATTTGGTTTTATGAACCTGCCAAGGGCTGTATTATATTGATGTATGACAAATCCATATCGTGAGAAACATGCTTCTCTGCCAAAATCTGGATGCAGTTTTTACGGCAGACTTACAGGAGAATGGTATTTATGTGCTGATAGTTTCATAATATTGGCAACAAGGGGCATTATTTTCGATAAAATAACCTCCTTATTTCTGTAATTTTGGCAATAGAATAAAAGGTGGGCTTAATCCTGGCTTCAGTATATTTTGGGGCAATAGGCTCAGGTCTTTGTAAATTTTGGCAGACTGGGTAATTTGCTTGATCCGTTTATGCCTGAGACCAGCCATTGACTTATCAGATATTTTTCGCTGTTTTCTATAGTACCCTTCTACATATTTGTTCTTCTTTGTATTTGTGTTTGTGTTTCCATTCGTTTTCTCAATGTTTCAAATTCATTGGTTGGGCTCAGGAAGCTCTTGAGTGTCCACTGAAGAAACTTTTTATTTGTATATCGAGCTGCTATTTGTGCAGGAAGCTCCTCAGGCGAGAGAAGAAGGGGAACAAAGGAGAAAGGAGAGGGGCCATGACCGGCGGTACCAAGATAGGGAACGCTACAAGAAGAAATACCAAAGGGTGTGTCTCCTAGTCTCAACTCTCGTTGATTGCTTAGGCTACAAGGGCCCTTGCTAATTTATGGAGCCCCTTTTAAACATATATAGGACCTGTTTGGGTGCCACTAAAATGAGTTCTCTCATTTTAGTTGATCATAATTATGTATCAAAGATCATATTTCTTTTTGGTAATGGTTAAACACATTCTTGATAACCCACGATCATGCTCTCTGATATATAATCATGATCAACTAAGACGAGATTAAGTCATTTTTAATTCACACTCAAACAGGCCCTTAGATTTTAAATTGAGATTTGATCTGGATCCAAACTCTCTCTGTTTGTGTTGAACTATATTTGACTTCGTTGAATCATGAATCACTAGTCTCCGGCAAGTCTTCCAGGGTCCAATTTTCAAAACAAGTTTTTGACTGAGTTATTAAAGTTTTCTGAATATTGACTTAGGAAAGTTTGACTCTAGTTTTGACTGTCTCAAGCTGACTTGGTAAAGTTTCGATTCTACTCATCCAGTTACATGTAACATAACCATCATGGGCAATGGCACCACCAGTGGAAATTTTCTTTTGGTACAACATGCTGTGACATGATAAGTGGGATACACTTGTTACGAATTATGATCGCTCCTAAATGTTCACATTTGGGCCACATGCATTTTCACTGTTGCAGCTTGATTTGTGGTGACAAGATTAATAAAATCACATTAGTGCTACTGTTTTTGGCAATGGCCCATTGAAGAGGTGGCCCATTGGTTGGACTTTTTGGACCGATAGGCAAATGGCCAATTACACTGCAGAGGCTATACACCAAGTTAGTGTATACTGCATCCACAAGATTCTTCCTCAAATGCACAGTGCCCAAAAACTATATAACCTGGAAGCATTTGGCAGTATAGAAAAGTATGTAGGGTGCATTTGGATGCTCAGTTAAACTGAATTTCAACAACTCAAGCAAATTGTGTTTGATTGTAATTCAAACCAGAAACTGTTTTGGCAGAATTGATGGTTATCCTTTTTGCTATGCATTTGTGCATTATGGAAATCAGAAACTCCATATGTGGGCTACTTTTCCTTTTGACTTTCCAACCCCAAATTGATATCATTATCTATGGCTGGTATTGACTCAGCGTAGATTTTTTAATTTTTCTTTTTTGGTTGAAAGGTAACTATTTTATTGAGAAGCCACTTGTGACGGAAAAGAATCCATGCATATGTGATTTCCAACTTTCTTGCCACCCCAAATGTAGTGGAATGAATAATCGTCCATTCCACCAAAATATTCCTCTATTGTGGCTTGGCCACATCCAAACAGAGTGAAGGGAAATGACCAAAATGGAGGCGGGATCAGTTTAATTAAAATGACAATCGAACTGTAATTTAATTGCACATGTTTCAAGTTGTCATGTATTCCTTTTGTCATGGATGTCGTTGGACGAGCCCCATTTTGGTCATTTCTACTTTATTGATTTAATTATTGCAATTTAATTCATTTGAGCATCCAAATGCAGCATTGGCCAGGCTATTGGCGTTTTGCCATTTGTATGGTCTGTATTTTCAGGAATTACATCAGATGCTTTTGGCAGTTTCTGCTTTTGTTATGTCAAAGGACAGGAAGACGGGAACTTGCCAATGTGGTTTCTTTTCCCCAAGCCTGCTAAAAATTCCTCGTATTGGTTTTGCTATATATATATATATATATATATATATATATATATATATATATAAAGCAGAATGAAATGCTTTCATGATTGATTGTTCGGCACATTGAAATGCTTTGCTAACTCAAAAGGCTTGTTTTTGCAGCACGATCGCTACCTTGACGATTACCATGTAAGCCCATCAAACTTACTCTTACTAATTAAAATTGAGTATTAACATACTGCTTCAGAGTAGTTTCTTGGTTTATATAATAAAATGTTTTCCACCTTTCATTTTTGGGTCTTTCAGGATGAACTCTGAGGAGCTGTGCAGCTACAGTAGTTGTATTCTGTTTCGCTTGATTTGCAGAATTTTCTAGCTCCAATGAATAATCAGCATTTTGCTCTGATGAAATAGAACTCTGCCACTATTAGACTGTTCCATGATGTTGTTGTATACTATCATAGTCAGAGGACTCGAATGAATGGGCTGCCACATAATGGACCTTTAAGGCCCATTCCATGCCAGTCTGGATTTGATTCACCTAACCCATAACAATGTTGAGTAGGCCTCGTGTTGGGGATTAGTGATGGAGAAGTCCCTTTTCTTGACATTTTCATTACTTTTTTCCAAAATCCATTGTGAATTGATTTTGGCACCCACCCAGATACATGGTTCAAAACTCAAAATTTGACTCAGCTTGATGTTCAACTGGGTCAGGTTGAGTTGAAAGCTTGGATGACTTGACTCAAAATCTAATAATCAATGTTATGAGTTTTACAAGTTTTCATGTATTTATCTAAGATAAAATAAAAATTGGATTGTAAGTTGCTTAAGATAAGCTACTTATGCCACAAGTAGCTTATCTTAATTTTTACTTAGTAAGAAGATAAGTGTGTTTGGTAAACAACATACTTATCAGCTTTTCCTCTCTTTTGTCTCTGATTATGCTTCTCTTCAGCAACTTATGAAAAGTAGAAAAGCTTTTAAAAAAATTTAACTGAAGTGATTAAGTAATTTTAGGTAAAAATTTACTTATAACTAATCATAAACCAAACTTACTTATCTGAAATAGGTCACTTATCTACTGCTGTGGGTAGAAAAAAGTAACTTATTGGGTGGTATCCAAATGCACCCCTAGTTTCAGATCTATAGCCTGATGGATAAAACAGGCTTTGCTTCCAACTCTAGGTAAGAGGATGGTACAACTTACTATCTTATTGTTGAAAGTGGAGATGTATATACTGTATATCCATGCCGTTGATCAGTTTCGACAGCTCATATTTTAGGGCACGAGCCCAAACATTAAAAAGGTCCAACTCTCAGGTGGACTACACAGGAAACAGTGGTGATTGAACACCCGCCATTAAAACTTCCAAGGGCCCAAATTAATGCCCAATTGTAGTGTTAATTTGCCATCCAACCTGTTGATAAGGTCACATGGACCTGGATGAAGGGAAAAACAAATACCAGCTTCATCCAAAACTTTTGTGGCCCACAAGAAATTTTTAATGGTCAATCACTGCTATTTCATATAGTGTGGTCCACCTGCGATTTGGGTCTGCTTCATTTTTGGTCTCATACCGTAAAATGACTGGCAAAATGGATGGATGGCATAGATATACGATACATTAAGGTGGGCCCTATGTCAAGGGCCTGTTTGGGCAAAGGTATTAAGCCTTATTAGATGAGATTGTATTACCAATCCCACTTTGAAATTCGGGATGAAATGTTTATAAGGGGTGTGAAATGATCAAAATTAGTTTTATAGGCTTTGAAAAATGAGCCTTGTATTGGAAAGGGGTTCAGGAATGCCTCTCAAAACTGAAGGCTGCTTTCCAAATTCATCTGAAATTCAAAACATACTAAGTCCATTCGGCTCTGTACGTACGAATCCTTGTGGGATCCACATCAGCAAGTTTTATGGGTCCCACCATGATGTATGGGATGTATCCAGACCATCCATCCATTTTTTGAGGTCATTTTAGGGCATGGGCCTAAAAATCAAGTAGTTCCAAAGTTGAAATGAACCACACCATAGAAAGCAATGGGGATTGAACACATACCATTGAAAATTCCTGGGGACCACAGAAGTTTTGGATCAATCTGATATTAATGTTTCCCCTTCATCCAGTTATGTGTGACCTCATGAATAGGTTGGATGACAAATAAACATCACGTCTGAACCTATGAAGGTTTCAATGGTGAGTGTCACTGTTCACACTGGTGTGGTCCACTTGATCTCTGGATCTTCCTCATTTATGGCCCTTGCCATAAAATGATCTCACAAAAAGGATGGGCGGCGCGGAGGAAGGTCAGGTCGATAGGTTGTGATATTTCCAAACATGTCTACATGGACGGTGGATTTGGCTGCATTCACATTTAATCCAAAAGCAATTTGAAAGTAAATCCTAGTTTTTACTCCCTCTCTTTAGTTTTTTCTTTTTTCTTTGTTGTTTACGTTCCAAACATGTTATTAGAAAATATAGGATAAACCCAATCCACAAACAAAACCGTATTCTTGCATTTATTCCAACTTTTACAATTCCATCCACCTCAATCCCACCTACTGCCCAAACAGGCTTTAAGGGCCATGCTCCCTGTTGCTGACACCTATTGGTTGGGATACGGCTTAGATTATGATTGAATCATTTTTGGTCATACAAGTCGACTCTGCTTGATGAGAGGACCAGATTGGTCCATCCATGCTTGCAGTTTTTCATTCATTAGGTGGGCCCGGCCTCCTTGATTTGGCCCTAAAATAAGGGCACTTCTCTCATAGGTGGGCCACTCAGGTCTCAAACATGCACCTCTTTTGGACTGCCGCCCACAACGACAGTATAGCTGTCTACTTTGCAAGTGCCCATTGAGATGACCCGTGCATCATGTTGTCCCCAAAAGAGGTGCAGAATTGCATCTCTGATCATACAATATTTATGCAGCTCTATCTTCACACGGTCCACGTGTTTGGATGGTACAATAGGGAAACACGTGAATAGTTGGTCATATGGCCAGTGGTGTGAGCGAGCTAAGAAGTCACAATCATGGGATGATTCTTACCACCGATTTATTGTGTTGTTGGTTGAATGTGAGCCGTTGATCTGACCATTGTCCATGATTTTATTATTATTATTATTATTATTATTATTTTGTTATGGCCTATCCATATGGTGGTCCAAGATCAACGGTCGGAACATGACAATTGACCTGCGTTGCGAATTTGGAGACGAGCTGCCTATAGCATTGAGAGGCCTGGAGTCTGCAACGTAGGTTTATCTGTTCGTATAAGGGGCCCCACCGGTTATGGTCCATGCAACGAAATTCCCCATATCAGAAAATCCTCTCCTATCATATGTGGCCTTTTTTGGTTGAATGTGAACTTTTGCTGCACTTTCTTTCACAACCGTTTATTTTACCTCGCTTTATCAGGATTTAAGAGCATGGGCCATCCATTGTGGGCCCATAATATGAGAATTTTCAGCTTCCCAAATCATGGGTCCCATTTTACGAAGTCCAAGTGGTACTGCATTCCCGAGTATTGTACACTTAGCCGTATGAATCATGCTCGAGCCGAGGTTGTACAGATTGGAAGAATCCTAACCCTTCAATGGGTAGCCAAGAAATATACGGTTAAAAAAGAAAATACTAGAGGCCAAATATTGTACAGATACCATGCACCACGAGGCCTGTTGTATGAACGGTTCAGATACCTGAAGGGCCGGGCCCACTTGTACAATTGAAAAACCCAAAGGAATTGTAACTACAACCTCTTGTATAGATACTCAGCCAGCGCTCTCTGGGCCCACAATGCCGTATATGTGAAATCCACTCCTCCAATCCCCAATGATAGCCTTCTGGGCAAAAGTCAGCCAGATCCATGACTCAGGTGGACCCCACCGTAGGGAACAGTGTAAATGGAATACCTACCATCCATCTGTAGGTTTTTGTGTGGGGCCACCATGGTGTTTATCTTTCATCAAAACGGTTAATCATTTATAAATCAAAAGGATTAAGGTTAAGATGCAATTGGCGGTTGCAAAACTAAGGCAGTCCAAAATGGGGGAGCCTTAGGTTTTAGGCGAAATTTTATATTTTTGGCATGGTGTGGTCCATCTAAGTCTGTTATCTGGCTGATCTGTAGTATTTGCAGTGGACATAAGCGTTAACACCTGATGGACGGATTGGATTTCATGTATACAACATGGTGGGGCCAAAGATCTTGGTTGTTTTATGCGCTACGTAAAGCAATTGCTGTTGCCAATTCCGGGGACATGGATTGCCTGCAGGCTGCAACCCAACGGTAGGAAGGTCAGAAGCTACGTGGTGCTCACTGAGATGTTTGTGAGAAATCCACGTCGTCCATCCTTTTTGCAAGCTCATGTAAATACATGAGCCCAAAAATGACTGATACAAAACTTTAGTGGGCCACACAAAAAAAATAATAAAAAATAATAATAATAATAAATAAATAGTAGCATTGATCTAGTGAAAAGCAGGGTAAACTTGCATGAGAAAAAATGGCGGTAGAAGAAAAGTTTCAACGGTCCATATTCAACGCAAATGTGCGGCTATCTGATGAGTGTCCTAATTTTTGGCAGACGGCAGCGCCTAGTACCTGATAATTGCCTGGCCACGGACCCGTGTGCGGCTGGATCTATGACACGTGTTGTGCCCCCACACATGACGCCCCTCGTTGAATCGGGAGCGGATTTGGCGAGGCAGGGGTAACACCGAGTTCGGTGATCGTGGGGCCATCTGGATGTATATGTTGTATATCCAAGCCGTCTATCTTTTTTAAAAGCTGATTTTAGGCACGGACTCAAAAATAAAGCACAGGAACGGTGGTGATTGACCGTTAAAATCCTCTTGCGGGCAACCAAAGTTTTGGATTAATCCGATATTCATCGTCTTCCCTTCATCCACGTCTGTGTGACTTTATCACCAGGTTTGATGGCAAATAAATATTATGGTGGGCCCTAGTAAGTTTTTAATGGTGGGCATTTAATTACTACTATTTTCTATCGTGTGGTCGAACTAAGATTTTGGTATACTTCATTTTTGTGATCGTGCCCTAAAATAAGCTAGAAAAATGGATGGACGGTGTGGATATACAGAACATACATCTAAGAGGGCCCGCCATCATGGCCTGACTGCCCACGGTGTTACCCCGAACTGACCGAATTCATTATCACAACTTTCCAATTTCCACGAATTTTTCAGGCGCACGCTCGCACTGAAAACGAGGCCTCGGTAGATCCCCGCGAGGCCCATTGTGATGGACGTGACTTACATCCTTAACGTACATTCGTTCCGCAACTAAATTTAAGGAATGATCCCATAAACGAAGCATATCCAAATCTCACATGGTTCATATCTTAAGAAATAGTAGTGATTGACTATTCAAAATTTCATGTGGACCTTAAAAGTTTTAGGTTAATAGGATATCTGTGTGGTCCCTTCTTCCGTTTCTTAAAACCTTACCAACAGTTTAGATGGAAAATAAATATACAGGTGGCTCTTAAGAATTTTTTAATGGGCTATTCAATAACAACTGTTTCTTATGGTGTGGTCCACCTGAGATTCAGATCTGCCGCTCTTACAATGGGCTTTCAAAATGGATGAATGGAGCCGATGTACGCCACATACATCACGGTGAGACCCACAATTAGGTAAACGGATTGGCCACTCCCACTCCACGGGCCAATGGCTGGTGGGGGCTCACCACGGTTTATGTGTTTCATTCATGCATTCTATTTATTTTGGGGGCTCACCACGCTATATGTGTTTCATTCATGCATTCTATTTATTTTTAATGAGATGTATTTAAATATCTAGTGAACCACGTTGTAAGAAACAATGAATGTGTGCCATTAAAAACTTTTATAGAGATATAAAAGTCTTGGGTCAAGCTAACCTTTGATTTTTACCTTCACCTGTGTCCGTATAACCTAATCAATAGGTTGGATGTCAAATAAAAAGTACATTGGACCTTAGGAAGATTTTAATGGTGGATATCCAATCACTATTGTTTTCCTGCGGTGTGGTCCACCTGAGATTTATATCCCTCTAATTTTTGTGATCAAGCCCTAAAATGATACTTAGAAATAGATGAACGTAATGGATGAAACACATACATCATGGTGGGGTCCACAGAGCACCGACCGGGAGTAGCCAATCCGTTTCCCATAATTAGGGTCCACCGATCTCAGTGGAGCCGGGGATCCACCGAGGCCGCATCCCCGCACTCCGTCGCTGAGTGACCACTTCTCCGAAGACTATAAAGACCTCGATTCCTTTTCCAACCCGGAACCGTCTATTCACCGTTTCTTCCTGTACGTTTTCTATGGCTTTCTTTCGCTGAAAATCGAAATCTTTTTCCCCAATTTCATTCATCCGAACCTCGAAATTCCCTTCTCTTACTCCTCAAATCCTCTTTCGTTCCATAGATTTCTAGGGTTTCTCCTACTTCAATGTCTCCGAAGAAGCAGAACATGCCCGCCGGAGAATCAAAAGAAATCGAAGACGACGGTGCTGCTGGCAACGGCCCCTCCCACAATCTATTTGTCGGAAACATTTCTGCCATCGCCACCGACACTGATCTCATGGAGGTCTTTGCTAAGCACGGTGCTCTTGATGCTGTCACCACCTACGCCGCAAGGAGCCATGCAATCGTCTTCTTCAAGAACGTCGATGACGCCCGCGCTGCCAAGGATGCTCTCCAGGGTGCCTTGGTATGCGGCAGCCCAATGAGGATCAAGTTCGCTCGGCCGGTTCGTTCTCTGCCACTCTCACGTGTTTCGTTAGGTTTTCTTGATGGATGTAATCTGTTATGGAACGTTGTCTCTGCAATGAGCGTCTCAAGATCACTGTTTGCCTCATCATGGAATTGAATGTTTTCTTTTTCCTTTTTTTTTTTAGGGTTAGGGTTCCGATTCAATCATCCGTTTTTCCATTTACAACCATATCCAGTCAAATGCAAAATCTGATCCTTTCTTTGGAGTCGTGCTATTGCTCCTCCAGAAAAGGAAGGCGTGAGATGCACGGGTGAACCACTCATCACCTTGCAATGCTCCCTACAGCCCAAGAAAAAAAAAAAAAAAATCAACTGCAACTAAAAGGAAACCAAATGAGGCTAATCAGGCCAAAACACAACTAACTAGCCAAATATAATTGAAACCCATTATCCCCTTTGTAAGCCTCTGAAATCTTGGTAGGAAAGAGCCCATTGAAAGACCAACAAAATGATGCTCTGCTCGAGGGCAGAGAGGAGCTGCTCTATCTTCAAAATTCCAGCATTCCTCTCAGTACTAAATCCCCACAAAATAGCGAAGGGGAATGTCTTCCATAATAACTTTCCACGCAAAGAGAAAGGGCCAGCCGATCGCCCAGCAATAATATCATAAAGCGTAGCGATCTCCCAATCACCTGCTTAATTGCAAACATATTGAAGAATTGATCCAAATCTCTCACTCTCCCTTGTAGTGAAGAAACAAGTGGTCAACAGACTGTTCACATCTATACATAAAACAAATATTGGCAGGCCTCTGCACTACAATCTGTCTACTCAAGACACGAGTTGACAGGAAGAGAGTCAGAAAACTTGGGAAGGTCATCTGGATCGTTTCATCGAGCAACAAATGGGCGGGCGACCCTTCTTGCTTGCTTGGCCGTCAGTCAAAGAGAGGATAGGAATTGGCCTCGTTCTATCGGAGTTGCTAGCGGATTGAAATCGGAGTTCTTTTCTTCAAATTGTTGACTGTCAAGCATTCAGGCAATCCAACTAAATGCTTGAACCTGGGACGGAGTGGAACTTTCCACATTTGTGTGCATGGGTGATACAAATGACTGGCATCACATATCCCTTGGAAACAGAGGCTTGGATGAAAACCCCCAATTTGCTAACCACTTCCAAATCTGCCTGTCATCACTCAAAATAGCAATGCGTCTCATAATGGGTAGACATGAGAATGGCGAAATCCTTCAATTCATCATCACTCAATTTTCTTTGAAGGATCACATGCTAGACAATGGAGCCACCCATTATGTCATAACATTCCACCACTTTTGCCTCTTTTTTTTATTATTTTTTTTATTTTTATCCGTAGCAGGAATAGAGATGGAAAAGAGTTAGCCAAATTCCAATCACTAATGATGTTGTACTATCAAATATTTTTTGCTTAGTGGGACTCAGTCAATGGCAACATTAAAATTGTTAGTAACCAGGCCACTTAGGTTTTAACTTTACCTGATGCGCTCATTGTTGTGTTCTATCTTCTTAAATCAGATGGTGTGCAATTCAGCAGGGATGTATTCCTGGCTAAGCTCATTAATGTAGTGTTAAACTGAATGTTTTCAGAGTCTCAGTTTTGAATTTTTGAAAATATTTTATTGCAAACTTCTAATGATTTTTAGGAGGCTTTCCTGTTAAGAAAACGATGAAAGATTAAAAAGAAAAAAGATAAGGCTTCCATAGATTAAATGTGTGTACCCGTTTTGAGATGTTACACTGGTAATTAATAATAATAATAATAATAATAAAAAAGCAGTATAAGGGAGCCTATTAGTAAATTGTGGCTAATTCTGCTGAATTTCACTGAGTACCATTAAGAAGTAATCTGGTACAACCAGACCTCAGTTTCCCATAAAAGACATGTCAAGGGGTAGCATGATCATGCTCTTGTTGGAAGGGTAACTCAACAAGCTTTGAAAGGGGGGCCATTTTCATGTTCACTACAGCATTGTTTGCCGGCCCTAGAACCAGGTTCATAATATTGGATGGTGAAATAGACACCATGACATACTCCTTCCTAGGTGCATATCCTTAGGACCCATACAGCCATGTCAGCACTATCTTTCATTTCCTCTTTATGCCCTCAACTTGTTCCTATGGGACCGGAAGTATGGACTGCATTATGATCAAATGAGGGAGGAAGAGTGCATGAAATGCGAGCTAGATGAGATTTAAACTAGTAGCTATTATTATCTGAAGTTGGCTATAAAAAAAAAAATTCCAAAGTTGCCAAAGGAACACAGTATCATTTGAGACTGGCATAATAATTAGGAGTTTTTAGAGAGCCAGGGAACCTACCTGCCAAAAAAAAAGAAGACACATTACCATAATTAAGTGGGCGTCACTGTGCCTTGTATATGGCCTAGCAGCACCACGATGCATGTGTGCATGCCCTTCAGACGTGTCATTAAGTCTGTGAGAAACCAAGAACATGTTTTTCTTGCAAAAAGAAATTGAGCAAATCCAGTAGATACTGCAATTACTATTGTGCTTATTGATGGGGAAGTTGAGAGCGGCCTCTGATTTCATTTGCTGCATAAGAGAAAATTAAGGCTTTCTCATGTGCTGGGAAAAAGAAGAAAGCGTGAGTCACTTGTTTCTCGACTGTGATGTGGCCAGGAATCTGTGGGTTATTTTTTCTCCTGATTGGTGTGGAATGGGTGCTCAATGGCTCACCTTCTGATCTAATTAGTGGCCAACTTCTAAATATCGGTTTTGCACCTTTGAGAATGAGAAATTGTGGAAATTTTGAAAAAATGTTTCAATGTGTCATAAAGTTTCACAATGTAAGGTAAACTTCAGCAAAACCTTAGGACTTCCAGGATTATCCTCTTATTTAAAAGTTTAAAGATAAAAACAAAAGAAATTGAGATTTCTCCAATTTCTTAAGTTCTTCACCTTGGAAAAAGCCAAATTCCTTGGTTGAAATCCATGTCAATGTATCGAAATCATGCCCATGCATAGACATGGATTTCACCTTATTTGCTGTGTCTGATCGTAATTTCCCCAACAACTTCATGGTTTGATGCAACAACTCAATTGGAGCTTTTTTTTCAAAAAAAAATAATAATAATAATAAAGAAAACTGCAAAGGGATTGCACAAAAAAATTTGGGTAAAAACATTTTCTGTAATTTTCTATGAAATATAAATAGGTTTCCATTGGAACTTGCAAAATTTTGCAAGTTTTGATCAAGACTGCATTTTTATAACCAGACGCATGTTGATATTTCGTGATATTGAGAATATCACTATATATCAGCAAATATCAATGATTTTTTCATTGAAACCTTGTAGTACAGTGGGGTTCTGTTTAGCTACTGTGCGATTCCTGATGTATCAGCCGATATCAGGGAGACTTAAAACCATCTAAGTGGCTGGAATGCTGGTCCTTTTCAGCAGAGCTGAATTTTGTGGAATGCTTACTCATGGCATGTTGTGAGGCTTGTGGTAGGAGAGGAACATGCAAAAGCGAATCAAATTCAGTTAAATAATTCTAGCAACGTTTATCCTTTATAATTTCAAGCCAGCTAAGGCATTTTGGAGACTCGATTTCTTGGGGGTTCTCTTATGAGGAGATCATTTTTAATGATGAAGACCAAGCGAAGGCACAAACCTTTTGTGTGTGTGTGTGTGTGTGTGTGTGTGTGTAGGGGGGGAAGGCTCTAAAGGGGATGAGATGAATTCGTAGAAAGACTTCACATAGAAAACACCACCTCTTCCCAGCTTCCTTGAAGCCGAATCAGGGGAATCAAGGACAAGCAAGAAAGAAGTGAAAGTAAATATGCAAATTTGTCATCTCTAAAATCTCTCCGAAAGGGGGGAGTTCACACCAACTCTAAAAAAGGAGAAACAGTGTTAGACAAAAATATTAAGATTAGGGCAAAGTCTAGCTCGAGTTGGGAAGGAGTTTTTGAGGAGAGAAGATCTGCACCAAGGTAACACCAAAATCTGACTCTTTTTTCATTCCCCACAACAGAGGAGAGATTACTAGAAATCAAGGCAGCTAACTTATCCACTTCCTTTCAAATGGAAGAAGTTCTATACAGAGAAGATTTCTTAGTCCACCACCCACCCACCCAAGCCTGCACAATACTTGGCCACAATCACCTTTTTCCACAGAAAATTGTCCTCATAAACAAAACGCCAGATCCACTTACCTAACAGAGCTGAATTAACTTTATCTAATCGCTTAATACCTGCCCCTCCCTCAATGATTGGTTTACAAACTTCATCCCACCTAACAAGGGGAAATTTCATAGAGAGGGAACCACCTTGCCACAAGAAATACCTCCTGAGTTTATCAATCTGCAGCAACACAAAGTTAGGGCAACAAAATAAAGACATGAAATAAACCGGCAGGTTGGACAGAGGTTTTGATCATGGTAAATCTGCCTCCAGTGAAAGAAGATTACCTTTCCAAGAGTATAGAAGTAAAGAAAGAACAAAAACTGATTTAATGTTGTTACTTATATTATTTTTACTAAAATCATTGAAAACATTAACAAATTTTTATTGAAAATCGAAAATTGAAAAGTGTAACCAATCATTGAAAACATTAATTGGTTTTTATGTTGTAGTGAAAATAACTTGTAATATGAGCTACATAGCATGTAGCATAGTCTACGTAGCATGCAGCGTATGCAAATCATCATGTAGCGTAGGTGACATACAACTTAAGCTATTTTCATGAGCAACGTAATATTAAGGCTGAGCTAGGCTTTGTAGCGTAAGCTACTCACTACATAGTGTAGATATTTAAAACACTGGGTAACAGTATTGGTGGGTCCTTAAAGATGATGTGTGGGAATAATGGATGTCTTTCACTGGTCCATCTGGGTGCAAAGATGCCATGGAGGCTGAATCTTGTGTCCTATGAGAAGCTGAGAATCATCTCCTGAAAATTTCTTGCCCTGTTTGCTTTGAAACTGATTCTGGGAATGTTATTTCATGGGCTGCCTCATTGTTTTCAAAGGCTGAGAATTTTATTTTGTATACAATGAATTCTTCATCTTGCCTCTATGCTAAACATTTCATTTACCCATGTTGGCAGACACTAATTCCAATGAGGACACTCTTGCAAGGGATGTGTTATGCATGGTTTCTTTGAATTGGGACTTTGGTTCCTCTTTAGTTCTTTTTAATAATTTTTTTAATCATCTAGGAAGAAGAAGAAGACGATAGAACTATGCTTCTTGAGAACAATTATGTAGTTCCATATATGTTGCATATGAAGCAGGACGTGTGTTTGATTTTTCTAAATATTTGACATGTTTAAATGTGTGAAACTTGAGGCTGGTTGTTTTACAAGCAAACATGCTTGATAAAATTGTTCTTGTGCTTGCCTAAAGTTATTATCAAGAGTAATGCAGGGGTATTTTCACACCAGGCTCGAGTGGGGTGGCCTGTGGGATGCGGGGGCAACACTTGAGATGGGTGGCCCGCATAACCCATGGATTTGGGGCCCGTGTGAGGCGGGTGGCTTGTGTAGGGCGGAACCCATGGATTTGGGGCCCGTGTGAAGCGGGTGGCTCGTGTAGGGCTGAAGACCTGACCCATGGATTTGGGGCCTGGGCTATGAGATAAAGGGATTGATTCGCCATGCTCTATCAGTTCGAGCTTTTAGAGCAAGTGGTTAATTGTCCTGCATCAAAGAGTAACCTTGGGACCATGGTTAATTAATGATTCATTATCAAGCTATTATGAGACAAGGTAGACTGGTCTGACGTGAACAAAGGAGATCACCATTAATGTGAAATGCCGCTGTTGGTGAATTAGTGGATGTGTTTGTGTGATAACATGCAACCTTAATAACATGTGGAGAAGCTGTCAAAGGTTTTTCTTCCTCATTTTGAATATATATTTTTTTTGACTGTGCCATTCCCATATCCATCATAGATAATATCCATTTTTACAGTAATCTAGGTCATACAACCAGTAGCCACAATTGCAGATACGCACATCTGCATCCCAAAAGTTGCATTGATGAGTTGTCCTAAACTATTTGGTCAATGGCCTCTTGCCTATTGAATGTGGATTTTCTCTAAATTATCTGCTGACAGGTTTGAATGGTTATTTGCCCATTTGCGCAATTTGTGCAATTTGTCAGTCATAGCTATTGACCGTGGGGCATACTGCTTAGCTATGATACCCACATGTTAAAATATAAACTACACAATTGTATCATATTCAAATTGTACCTGCCCCAGGTTTTGGCGAATGGCTAGCTGATGTAAAGCGGGTCGTGGACACTTTCATGTCTAGGATGGACCAAAGAAGGCCCGATCAGAAGTGGAGGTGATCTGGACTGTTAGAACCTTACAACAAGCGTATCTCACAAACCAGAATGAGTTACTTGATGTACCATATATGATTTTGGGCTAGCTGATGTAAAGCGGGTCGTGGACACTTTCATGTCTAGGATGGACCAAAGAAGGCCCGATCAGAAGTGGAGGTGATCTGGACTATTAGAACCTTACAACAAGCATATCTCACAAACCAGAATGAGTTACTCGATGTACCATATATGATTTTGGGGTAGAAGAATCTACTTTAGCCAACCAACCCAGCTATGCTAGGTTGCCCACTCCGAAGTTGCGAGATTCCATCAGATCGATGGTTGAAAATCCATTTTATTTTTTATAGTAAGTTTTAGTTTGATTATAACTCTTCATCCATTGAGCTTTAGGAGTTGTGTCCAACATGAAAAGTGCTTAGAAAAATTAAGAAAATAACGTGGTTAAGCTAAATAGGACACTTATTATAAATAGTAAATTTACTATTTGTAATAAGTTACGAATTTTAGGGAGTTTGATGCTGAAACTTCTTCCAAGGCTTGGTATAACTATTTAAAGGGTTGTAAATTTGTTTTTATTATCAATCAATCAATTTACGAATTTTTAGAAATTATTTATATTTTCTTATTTTCCTCGTGGATTCGAGGCATCTCTGTGAGGAGTCCAGAGAAGCTCCGTGGATTCGGAGTAGTTATCCCCCCCGAGGAAGACGGTGCTCGACCTCATCACGTTCATCCCTGCATCACTAGCGTCATGGGTTTGCTCCCCACAAACGCGAGTTCAATTCCCCTCCCCATGCTTTACCTGATGCACATGGTTTGTAGGTGATTGCATACATCTGCAGGGATTAGTCTCGCCTCAAAAAGGGGCGGGGACACCCTGTCGTCATCAAATGAAAAAAAAAAAAATCATATTCAAATCGTGCCGAGTACTTCAAGTTTTTGCAGAAAATCTGTGCTCATGTTCATCCTGGCTGTATCCTTGAATTGTTTGGGTATCATGGTGGTGCTTAGCTGGTCTGGATACCTGCACTTGTGCCCATGTGGATGGCGCAGATGGAGAGGCGTAGCTTGTTGTCCATCTTGTGCAAAAAGAGAATCTTGTGTGCTGATACATTCTGATTCTGAGTTCAAATAATTCATCCATTTGTAAACTTTAAACATTAGCATGGGTGAATGTGAGAGATTCTAACAGCAGCTACGATAGGCTTAGAGATCATTTCCTGTACCCATAGAAGCCAAATATAAGTTGTGAGTTATTAGAACTTTCTGAACTTTAAACATTAAGGGCGTGTTTGGAAGGGAGGGAGTTCCTGACTACTGGATTTCTACCAAGAAATATAAGAATTAAGAAAAATCAAATGTTTAGTTTACTCAAAGCACCTGTGCAGAAATACCTTAAAACGGGCACCCTTCCAATCTGTTTCTGTACTCTCTCCTGCTCAAAACAGAATGGATTGGGCAAATCCAAATATCATATCTGATTCAGTTAGAGCTAGATCCATGTAAACATGTCTTTTGAATGGTGTAACTATCGGTTTTCGTTTCTAGGGATAATGAAAGAATTGAACGGGGCCCAAGGCATGTAAAAGGAAAGCTACTGGCTATTGCAAAAGAGAGGATTAGCTACCGCATCTATGTGGTCGAGAAGGGAACATGGTTTACCCTATATTTGGACATGTCCAGTTGACAATGGTTTATATAAGAATCTTCTAAAACCGAAAATGATCTATGACCTTCATAACTCGACATAGGTAGCACATGCACATTCACTGTCATGTACACGAATGGGACTAATGAATCTTTTGAACGAATGATTAACTGTTGCATAAGTAAGAAGCATATCCCTATGGCTTGACTCTTTCTAATCGAGCAACGCATAAAGGTCACAGTCTGTAGAATGGTGTTGTAGGTTTTGAACCCATATAATGACCAACCCCAAGTGAATTCAGACTCAATTATAACATTTCAAAATGATTCAGTATATCAGTTAGGTTTGGAACATTTGTAGCTGCCTTTTGGCATGTTTCCATATCTGGTGGTGATGAAATTATAATGAATAACATTCTATGAATTATATTGGTGGACTGAATTTGGGAACCAAAGTTCCATAAACACTATGATAACTTGACAGGTGAAGTAGATAGCCACCTTAAACTTTTCCATGAATTTTGTGAAGGAATCAGCTATTCTTTACCCTCTAGAATGCCTGTGGAGAAGATATCACTGCACTAACTCATAATCTATTCCTCCAGTTTCTGTCACAATGAACTTGTGGTGTTTTGATGCACTAGTCATGCGAATTGCTATTCATTTGTAGATGATCTAAAGTTAAAAGTTTGGTAATTGCTGTCCAACAAAATACCTTGACCATAGTAGATTAGAGGTGCTTGAGCATGAAAGCTTTGGGGATCGTTACCCAACCAGTAGAACAAATATCGAAGACAGAGTTCGAAGAGGGATGGAGGGAATCTGTTTCAATCTTTTTGGATTATCCTGAACAATCAATGAATCTGTTTTGGACCTGATCCCAGGATGGGCGAATGGGCTGTTTATTCCTTGTTGGAATATCATCTGGAAGATGGTGCAGTATGCATTGCTATGCTGTGGGGAATATGGAACAAGGAATAGATAGGATTTTGAAAATAGAGAAGCTTTGGCCGGGGCTATGCAGTTTATGCTGATTTCAGGGGGCCTTTCATCTTCGACATCATTAGTTACTAGGACTCTGTTATTCAAGGAGGGTCTTAGGCCTGGACGTGTTCTGTTTGGGCCTGCCCATGTGGATTGGGGTTGGTTTTTCCAGGTTTTAGCAAGGTAGATTGTGCTGTGTCTTTTGGTGGGATGATCTCTCATCATCTCTCCTGTTTTTAGTTTCTACATTCTTTTCTTTAAGAAAAGCATTTTTTTAAGGCAATCTGGAAAAGAGGTCCTTGTGCATATAATGAATGCATATCTTTCATCAATTCCATATGCAAGATTCTAGATGTCTTCTAAAACTTGCATGAGCTCCTCAAAGATTTGGATTTGATATTCCAGAAGTTTCTTTGAAAGATGATGTTGCAAAATATATTGGCACCAATCATTTCATAACCATCCCCTTAATAAAGACAGTTTTTCTTGGCGCATTGTTGCCAAGTCGGGGAAGAATCCCCTCATCCCAAAACCTAATGTTTTCCTTGTGTCACTCCTCTAATCTAGTTCCTTTGGTAGTAGCACTCATTGTATGTTTAGTATCATTCAAAAACCTAATTGCACTATGCTCCATCCACAATGGACTTCACAATTTGGACAGCTAGGATTGGTGTATGCCATGTAGACAGTGGAATCACTGTCATTTGGAAAAGAGTGGTGAGCCATCGCCATAGTCATGTCCCATACAAATTCCTTCAGGTAATGTGAGTACCAAATTTGGATGTTTTCTAATTTTTCCATTTTGAGCACCAAATTATGTGTTAGAAGGTTTAAGATGTTTATGTTCATCAGTTATTAAAAAAAATAAAAATTGTTTATGTTCACAACTTAAACATGAGATAGATAAAGAGGAATAGAGGGGAGATACATCAAGGTGGATAGAGATGTTGATGTATACATATCAAATTGTTCCTTTTTTATTTTATTTTGTTTTACTTAAAACCAATCTACTATTATTCTTGCACAAAAAAGTTCTAAGGAAAAATCTTTCACATTCATGTACTTAAATTTGCAGGAGAGTTGTTACTATGAAATTTTGTTGTCACAAGTTACTACTTCGTTTAGTACTGTATAATAAGCATGTTTCCTTACTTCAATGTGACAACATAGGCTAATGCTCTCTGGGCACACGATTTTTATTAAAATAAATAAATAAATAATCTTTCTATCAAGGATGAATATGCGTTGGGAGTCCTTATTTGCTGCTGTTTTACAGGACAAACCTGGCAGACTTCTTTGGGTAGGCGCAATTAGTTCCTCTGTTACAAAGGAACAGCTAGAAGATGAGTTTTCGAAGTTTGGAAAAATTGAGGAATTCAAATTCTTCAGGGATCGAAACTCTGCGCTTGTTGATTATTATAATTTGGAAGATGCTGTTGCAGCCTTGAAAAATATGAATGGAAAGCATTTAGGTGGGGAGCAAATACGAGTTGATTTTCTGAGGTCGCAACATTCAAGAAGAGTATGTATACTTAATTTTATTTTATTGTTATTATAATTATTATTTTTTGTCATTTTGGTTTTCAGGTATTATGCTGATCCTATTTGTACAGGCCATCCTAGTTTTACTTCCAAAGCATATATTAGAGCTGTATAGACACTTCAATATTTAAATTGAACGTTCATCATACTCTCCTTGTGTCAATAGGAAAAGCCTGATTCTCACGATCCGAGGAATGGACACTTCAACAAAAGAAAAAGGACAGGACGTGCTGAGCGGATGCCGCCAGATGTGACAAGAAATTTTCACGCATCTTCCCAGTTTGGACCAAAAAGGCATCCGGTATTTCCGAAGTGCCATCCTGGTTCTTTCTGAATATTAATGTTTTCATCTACTTGTCTTTGCCTTCATACCGTAAACATATTTAGAACTGATTCAGTTCCGTCTAGAGTTTGTGTTTAACTGTGCTTCCAACTGTCTTTCTGTTCTGTCATGTTTCATGAAGCCATCTCAGATGGTGGAAGGGCGAAGAGGAAAAGGCCAACCAACCAAAATCTTGTGGATAGGATATCCTCCATCGGTTCAAATCGATGAACAGATGCTTTATAATTCTATGATTCTATTTGGTGAAATTGAAAGGATCAAAAGTTTTCCGTCGAGGCATTATTCATTTGTAGAATTCAGAAGCATTGATGAAGCTCGGCGTGCTAAAGAAGGTCTGCAAGGTCGTCTCTTTAACGATCCCAGGATAAAGATATTGTTTTCAAGCAGTGAACTTGCACCTAGCAAGGATAATTCAGCATTTCCCCCAGGAGTTGGAGAACCTGGACCAGATATGTTCTTTAATGAACCTCCATACGGACCTTGGCCGGTGGAGTTAAGTGGTCCTGCTCGTCCAATGCCTCCAAGCAATTTTCATGGACCTACAATGCCTAATGGCATGCCTGGACCAAATATCCCTAGGAGACCTTTTGGGCCACAAGGTTTTGATCCACACCTACAAGGCCCATTTAGTGATACGGCTCACATATTTCATAATTTTCCAGACTCAAATCTTAATATCCCGATTGCTGCAAATTGGAGAAGGCATTCTCCCCCTCCACAAGGCATGTGGCCTTCCTCCAGGCTCATGCCTGGTACGTGGGATAGATTGGAAACAGATCCTTCACAATACGGGCCAAAGAGGCCAAGGATGGGTGACCCGTCATTCATTGATGATACTCCATTTCATGCAAGAAATATGGATAGTGAGGGAGGTGGAGTCCAATTTGGGTTCAGACCACAACTCAATAGAGATGCTTCAAGCATTCTCACAAACGTCCAAGTTGAAATTAATCACTGCCCTGTAGGTGTAAGGGGTCCGAGTGTAGACCGTCCCAGCCATGCTGTGCATCAGGGCCTTCCCAATATTGATAACTGTTGGCATGGTATTATTGCTAAAGGTGGAACTCCTGTTTGTCATGCACGATGTGTACCCATTGGAAAGGGGATAGACTCTCAACTGTAAGATCAATTTTACCTTCACTCGAGTCCATTCATGGTTCTTTTTATCAGCATTCTCTTATTTTAATGTGGTTTTTAAATTTGCTGTTTTTCAGCCCTGAAGTTGTGAACTGCTCAGCAAGAACAGGATTGGATATGCTCACAAAACACCATGCAGAGGCCAGTGGTTTTGACATTGTTTACTTCTTACCAGACAGTGAAGAGGATTTTGCTTCCTACACAGAATTTCTGCATTACCTGGGGACTAAGAATCGTGCTGGTGTTGTGAAATTGGATGATGGGACTACGTTATTTTTGGTGCCACCATCAGATTTTCTAACCCGGGTTTTGAATACATCTTGTTCTGAACGTCTTTATGGGCTGGTTCTTAAGTTGCCCCATAAATCAACAGGCATAACCATACAACAACCACAACAGCCTCATGCCCTGCCATCACAATATGTTGATGGACAACAGTTGCCTCCTTCACAAACCAATTATATTTTACCTCCTCAAAAGGATGATCAGGTCTTGCAAGTGGACTATAGGAGGATTTTACATGAGGATTCGATGCCTAAAGCAGGAGGTCCAAAACCACTGTTAGCCCATGCAGAAGAATCACATTCAATACAACCTGCTTCCTCGGATCACGTTGGTAATCCTGCAGCACCTCCTCAGGCTGCAGTTTCATTGACACCAGAGCTTATTGCTACTTTAGCTGCTCTAATCCCTGCCAGAACGCAATCTACTGCATTAGCCAGTTCTCAATTACCTGTTAGCTCTTCTACACACCCGTCTTCGTTTCCATCTTCTGTAACACCATATGAAGAGATGTCATCACAAGGGTGGAAACAAGAACATCAAGCAATAGCATCTGGTAGCCTCTACAATTTAGGACAAGAGAAGACAAGCCATGGACAGAATCAACTTAACAGTCAGGATCTGGCTTTATCTCAATATTCAACATTTGTGAATGTTGCAAATGGGCCAGAGCACTCAACGCAAATAATTCCAGGTGGCGCACAAGCTCAGGAAACTGCTCTGGACTCGCAACAAATTGTTATTCCTACCAGACCAATGAATAACTTCGTGATCCCATCCCAAGCGGGGCCGCATTCAGTCCCCCATGCTAATCAACAGCATCAGTTTGATGCTTCTCAAAATTCTCAGAACTATGGTATGGCGCATACAGCAGTTGCCGCAGGAATATTTCGTCCACCAGTCCTTCAGCAACCCAAAACCACAGTATCTACTCAGGTTGAGAGCATTTCTCAACCACAAACAAGCATGGCATTAGTAGCTGAGAAGGTAAATCCCGAGTTCCCGAATCAGGTTCCACAGCTACCTACTATTGCAGCACCTATCCAGGGCTCATCAGAGGCCGATACAGACAAAAGCCAGCGGTACCAATCAACCTTGCAATTTGCTGCCAATCTTCTACTCCAGTTACAGCAGCAACAGCAGCAAGGAAATGCACAAGCTTTGCAAGGCTCTGGCAGTCATCCATGAGATGCATTAGTTATCAGGTATTCATCTTCACACAATTTCTTTTCATTTCATTAATTGATGAAGCAAATTCTTTTTATTCAGAACTACGCTTGCCTGCTTAAAATTGTTATACTTTCTAGCATGACTTGTGATGTAGGAGGTTTCTGTTTGGTTTAGATGATTGTAGATATGGTGATGTGTTATTTAGCTCTGTTTTTTTGTTGCTTTACCTCCCATGCCTGATAGGTTTCAAACCATGCTTCTGATTCAATTTCTTTAAGTTTATGCTGCCAAAGTCACCCTATGCACCAGTTAGTGTAGCAGAGTTCATTGAAGGATAGAACTTTATTATGCTTAGCAATCAAAATACTGGAATACCTGACTGCCATTGTAGGATACTTGAATAAGAACAAGGGATCTATCTCGGTACCTGAGCTCCAGATCTACTTGGATTTTAACGCTATTCCCACTAGTTGCTTAGAATTTAGAGTGAATTGTTCTGGCTGCGTAATGAGATGAACTGTGAATGTAATTCTTGGGGAAGTATTTAAACGTGATTATGCTAGGAGTAGTAACCAATCTTTGCCATTCTTATATGTTGAAATTGTGGAAGATCTTCCAGACTTGATGCTTTCGGTATTTGATATGTGCACCCACCCATAGACAGGAAATCTAGCTTTTATGCATTAGAATGTTTAGTGTGAAACTATTAACTTCACTGATTCCCAAATAAGCATCAACTCTATTTGTCAGCTTGAGTAAGGGTTCATCATAGTATCAGATAAAAATATTGTTAAAGTTGTCTTAGCTTCCTGAGGCTAGTTGGGGTTTTTTTTTTTTTTTTTTTTTGGTATTTATACTACATTCGTACTCAGCTGAGCCGAACCGAGCCAAGGTTTGAGACGAACCGAACTGGGCTGGCATGCAGCTCAGGCTTGGACCGATTTTGAAACGAGCTGGGATTTTTAGCTTGGCCCGGCCCAAACAGGCTGTTCGAGCCAAACCAAGCCGAGCTAAATCGCGCCAAACCGAGCTGGCTTGTTTTAGGTTCAGCTCTAGTTTTGCAAACATAGTTGTGAATCAAGAAATGTTGGTGGAAGCAAGTGGAGCTTTTGGAGTTGTCATAGGAGCAAGAATTGAGATTCATTGAGTGCAATGTTCTTGCTACTGAGGTCCTGCTTGCACTGACAATTTGGATGGTGAATTGCTGCATTTAGTTGCAGCATCAACTCTGACTCGTGGATTTCCCGTAGGGAACAAGAGAAAATGCTGTGAGAATTTCTGGGAACAATCATGATTGATAAATGATATCTGGTGATTTTTTCATGTTTCATAGTATCTTGGATGGGACGTGAAACTTTATAGGCTTGGAACTTGAAATTTCTATGGTTCTTTGTATAAACTAGAGAACAACTGGATTGGAGGAATTTAATTTTAATCTGCATGTTAAACCATGATGTTATGGTGTCAAGCTCCCTCTATTCTCTCTGAGTGGTTTAAATTCTCAGCACCATATTAGTCATGTCCGGAGATGTATTTGTAGAAGAGCAGAATGGTTAAACCAAATGCCAAGCCATAGAGAACAAACAATAACAATATTAGTGAATGCAACATTGCAATTCATTCTCTGGTGTAGGTTACCAGGACTGGAGTGACATTCACCCTTCAACATGCTCAGACAGGGGGAAGCATAGCTACACATGGAAGTCATGTTATGCTGTTTCAACAAATGCCATCATACATGGGGTGGATCCTGCTTTACTGTGTTTGGAGAATGGTACAGTAAAGCACTTTTTAGCAGCACAAGAGGGAACCCAACCCTTATAAAGAGGTGAGTACTCATCATTCATGAAAAAAAAAAAACCCAATAGATTTGAATAATTCATGAACCACAGAGTAGATGGGGATTTGGGAATTTTTAGGTCAAGAGCGGTCGCTTCCCAAGGAAATTATTTGAGGCCTTGAATTTTATGGCTGCCTAAGTCATCTTAGATGCTTGCCATCTTAGTTGCTGATATCATATAGTGAATTTTCAATGATGAAATCCTATTGTCAGAGGAATTGATTGATAAAATCCAATCCTTGGTGATAGAATTCACCTTGCAAGACATAGAAGTAAATTGGGTGGGGGTTGGCCCAATGAGGGACAGAGAGAGATAAGTGTGGTAGCTTGGGCATTTCCTCCATCTGCTCCTCTTCTAGGTTTAAACTTTTTAGATCTTTGTTGGATCATCTCATGACAGAGAGAGTTCAATCAAATGTCATTTTGACCATGGAGGAAATTGCTTCTGTTGTCAATGAAATCCTGGAGATATATAACTCCCTTGAGTGGTGCCCCCTCATGTTGTCAATGGAGCCAATGAGGGGGCTGGCAGCTCTAGTAGAGAAGGGTATCTTGAATTCATTATTTACCAGGGAGATTGATTTGCAAATAGTTTTATTTTATTTATAAAATCATGCGTTATCAGAATAATCTAATTAGTGTTTATAAAGCTGAGCTGAGCATCATCATCATCATCATCATCTATGACTTATCCAATTAATTGGGGCTTGGGTACATGAATCCTATTCTGCCGTTCCACTCTATCAAGGGATAGACCTTCAGTTAGACCATTGCTGATCAAGTTTTTTCTTTATACCTCTATCCACTTCCTTTTGGGCGCTTCGCTTGTCCTTTTAGAGCCTTGAACTTGTACCAACTCCTAAACAGCTTAGTTTTTGTTCTCCATTGTACATGGCCAAACGATTTAAGTCTACTTTCCCTCATCTTATTACCTTTGGTACTATTCCTAAGCTCCCTTGAATGCATTCATTTCTAATTTTATCATTCCTTGTATTACCACTCATCCATCTCAACGTCCTCATTTCCACTACACTCATACCATGAACAGGTTCTTCTTTAACTGTCCGGCATTCTGTCCCATAAAGCATGGCTGGTCTTATAGCTATCCTATAAAATTTCCCTTTCTGTTTATATGATTTACCTGGCTTGTCTGAAGCTCTGACTAGGCCAAGTAGCCAAAACCGGACCAACAGGCCAGTAACTTTTTTGTTGAAATAGTGCAAGTTGGTATGAACTATTCAAATCAGCCAAACATAAGTTACCGGTATGTGCAGTTTGTATCATAGTATGGGGACTCGTCTCTTTTTTCTTTTTTTTTTCAAGAAGCCACTTAATTTTTCAAATCTATACAACTAGGCGGATATTGGTTGATATCATTGCATGCCATACTAGTTGGTTGTGGATCGTTTTGTTCATTTACTTTGTTTTCCGTCACTGTTACTGGTTTCTGTTGCTTCTAATCCTTGCTTCATATTAGCAATTTACAGTGTGGATTGATTGGAACTTTGCATTTCTCGATACTTTTGCATTATATAGCTTATCTTGGCTTTATAGAGGATTCTTTTTTTATTATGTATCTCCTGTTATATGCTGCCTAAATGATGGAATGGTCCTATTGAGGCATCACCAACCTGATGTAATTTTATGGCTGGTCACCAATAATTTATTGTCTTTTCTGGAAATTCTTTTGAGTAAATATTGGAGAAGTTGTAGGTTTCACTATATGCTGAAAAGAAAAAAAGGATTGAAATGATTATATTCACGGGTTGCCCTTCAAAAAAATAAAATTATGTTGGATTTTGACCTTTGGCAATTCTCTAAGAAATTACAACCCGAAAGTATGGACATTCAATATTCACTGAACTTTGCAGTCTATGGTGAAAAATACACATCAGTGAAACCATAAAGACTTCAATGAAATCATCCCATGAGACGTCTTACTAGCAACATGCGAGGACAGCATAAAGATATCTCTACTTCAATGGGACCTGCACAACTCCACATCAATTTGTATGCCTGTCCAACACATTTGGGACTAAATATGGTGCTCTATATCCTCGTTGGTTTCATTTGAGCAACATCCATGTCCCGCTGTCCATCTAGTGGCCTTCGTCTATGTTTCGATGGGATACACTCTTCTGGTTATCAGTACTTGCATGATACACTTTGGCAAACACATGGTCATCATTGCCAAATCTCTTTGTCAACTTGGCTAGATCATTACCATCATCTTAGTCTTTCTCCTGGGAGTTTGGGATATTGCTTTCGACTCATGGATTGTTTGCTCTTTTTTGGGGGGCTGCCCACCAGGTAGGGCTGCAACTTGGATTCTGCTTAAACCGAACCTGGTTGACCCAATGCGAGTTTGGGTGAGTTGGTCAAGGTCCTTGGGTTGTGTTCAGGCGGGAAAATACCAACCTGATTTGAATTCGGGTTGGGAACAATCACATGTATTTGGGTTGGTTCCAGTTGGGTTGGGTCAAGTAAAGAGGACTTTGAGTTGGATTTGGTTGAGCACCTCGGGTTGGAATTCAGGTTGGGTTGGTAGGTCAACCCAACCCAAACCACCCAAGTCGCACCCCTACAACCTGGCATCAACCCACCTCTTTTGCTCGGGCTCATGGAATTAGCCATGGTGGAGGCTCACTACTCACATGAACATCGGTCATGCCAACATGGTCCCTCCTGGTATTAACCCCGGCCTGACTACATGCACGCCCTAGAGGTCAAGCATCTGGAGTAGGGGTCACGGTGGGATGGTTGCATTACTGGGAACCCACCAAATGCATGATCACCAGCACCACTTGCATGCCAACACTGTCATGTCCCATGCTGCTCACAGATTCTCCACCATTGGACTAATCAGAAAAGGCATGCTCAAGTTGATTGTAGGCATCCAAGAATTTGGCACCTAACTATGAAATACGAATGCCTCCAGCCATCCATCTCTTAATCATCACTCCTATCCTGAAGGCCAAACTATGTGTTGTGATCCCAGGCTATTGTATTTAGAGCTTGGGCCGGCTTTCAGCGAATTTCTTCAAACTAAAGCCCATAGCGTATTGCCCGTAGAAAGGTTAATATGAGCAATGTAAACCAAGAAGCGTACTGGTTGGCACATCCTAAAGTTCAACTACGAGCTTTTTTTGGACCAGTCAACCCATCCAATGGCCCCACTAGGTTAGATGATGAAAAGCAATCAATGCATTCATAATAAGGACATGATTAAAGTATTACTCATTATTGTTAAAATCCAGCTGTGTTACTAACCATAAAATCCCATTCAGACGCCTTGGACACCGATTTGCAGTTTGACTTGATATACTATGTGCAGAAATGTAGGGGTTCGCATCATATTAATGGTTTAAAAGTCGGCTATATCCTTCTGATTGAAGGGCGATAAAATGGATGAAGTTTTAGTCAACTTGTAACTTCCCATGGCATTTCTTCTGTTGTCATGCATGGATAGCATCCAAGCTGCTATCAGAATCGACATGAATAATAATAATAATAATAAATTATTTTTAAAAAAAATTCATAAAAGATTTTTTTTGAAAAAAAAAAAATCCTCTTTTTTGTATTTTTCCCTTGCCCTATTTGGTCGGGGATGGCTCTACACATGCTATGGAAGGATTCAAATTGAGGACTAAATACTGTGTTCATGTTCTGCACCCAAATGAATAACATTGTTTGACTGGATGCCTAAAGAATAGGTTGTCTTCTGTTCGCTTCACTGTCAAAATGGTCGTCTCCTTCAACCGATTTTTTGATCCGTTGCTCTGCTTTCGGGAACAAGGTGAGAAATCTTACACCACTTCAGTGCTCCAATGCAATCAATCATTGCCAAGCTGTATCCAAACACTGTAAGTTATCATTTTGGAATTAGACGAGAAAGGTGGGGATGCTTGCAGGAAATTAAAACCGTTGGTATCCTGCAGAAAATGATGGGTGAAAGGGGGAATTGTCTCTCTGTCCCGTGGGTGGTGAGGGGAGTGACAGCTGTTCAGTGCTGCGAGCCTTCTTAAATTTCCCATAGGCTTAATGATAGATCACCAGATCAACTTGTCTGGTGATTTCGACACAGGATCATCTGGTGGGCCACAATGGATAGGTTACAGGGCGGATTTTTGATCGGTTGGAGAACCCTGGCCATCAATCGGTTATAGGATTTTAAGGTTGAATGTCGACCCCTGCTCTAACTGTACCTTCGTGGGCCACTAAATTCGGACATCTATAACAAATAAATTCCATCATTTTCGAGGAATATGCTGGCCCATCAGATATCAGTTCCTATCACCTTACATGTGTGCCATATGGTTCTGCGAAGAGGGAGTTGCATTCAACAAACGCCCTCTAGTATTTTCTAGTATGCATTGGGGGAGGGGAATCCCAATCTCCACTTGGGAGTGCCATTTGGAGCTGCCCAACCTGGACTAGAATACTCTGATGCTCAGATATTCGGATGCTGGATGGCTGTCTTAACAACACACCCCCCACATGCACAGGCGTAAAAAATCACGTGATGCCATGGATGATCTGACCAAATTGATTTTTTTGGGAGGGACGGGCTACCAAAATTGGTGTACACAGAGATAGTATCTAATTAAATAGTGGCTCCATTTGTAGTATGGTCAATAGGGACCAATGATTTCTTTTGCCATAGATTGGACGGTTGTATCACTCGATCAGAATAGTTTCGGGTGATGCACAATGTAAGGTGGGACTCACTTGATGGATGGTCTAAAGCAAATCATAGGACCCTTACTAGTATCATTGATATGGACGGTCCATTTCCCTCTCGTGTTGATTTGACATTTAGGATCGTCCAACCAATGTGATTTCTGGTGAGGAATGGGTTATCGGGGGTGGGGCCCACATGATGGTCAATCTAGATCAATGATCTCGCTGTTTATAGTGTGACCAATACGGACCGTCCATTTCCTTATCCATTGATCAGAAAATTGGAAGATTGGGATCATTCGATCAAAGTGATTTGGGGAGAGGGATAATCAAGGGTGAGGCCCACGTGTTGTCTGATCTAGATTGATGATCGGATCATTTGTGGTATGATTAATATGTAATAGGCCATACCCCTAATCAATGAATGGGTGTTCAGGATCATCAAGTGCTTTTTTATAGTGATGGACCTTCAGTGGGGGGACGCACTTAATGGATGGTCTGTATCGATGATCATCCACTTTGCAGTATGATCCATAATGGACCCCACCGAATTGATGATTAGAATCGTTGGGAGGTTTAAAGGCATGGACCCATACGCAGACGGGGATGTATACAGAAACAGTGGGTTGGATATTCCCGATTTCGTGTTTTGTCATTTGCTTGTTTTTGTCTAATTCGGACCGTGGTAGAAATTTTATTTTATCCGTTCTCTTTAATGCAAAATCAAGGTGATTTCATGTCAATGGTGCAGGCAGCCTCAACATGGGTGTGCATGTGCGTGGATTGCCATGTACTATCAAGGCATGGAAAGCATTCGAGCGGCCGTTTTGTCGTTTGTGGATAGCATCCTATCCCTGCGGCTGCACGTCAATGCTCAAATTAGGAAACTTTATACCCTTGCCGAGTGCGATGGACAGTACGAAACCGTCCAAAATGTCGGCCCTGGTTTAGATGGAATGTAAGCCAGAAAGTACTGATTTATTGCGGTTTTCTGACTGGGTGATTGGTGGGGATATAATGGACGGTTGTAGTGAGTACTAACCATCGGTACAAAGTCAACCAGCAAGTCTCCATCTGATCATCCAATAATGACTTATCCAAAGTAGGTCCCACAATTTGGAAGGTTTTAGTTGTGCCACGTGTACCAACTATGGCACTGTAATGTAGCTCCCCATTACTAAATTACTCTCTAGACCACCTGTCTAACTATCAGTCGACATCATGGTTCTAAAACTGTGACTCGATTTGAAAACTCGGCTGAGTGAGTGAGCTGAGTCTCTAGGAAACTTGCACGTCAACATGACACTTTGAGTGGACCGATTGATTTGATTGACTCGAAACAACTCGACCCCTCGTGACCAGGGCCAAATCAGTCAAGAGTCTGCCATAGACTTTAGCCATGGATGTAACCCACGCTCCATGCATGCTGCCCTTGTTTATGTTATTTATTCTATTTATTTTATCTAATCATATTCATAACTATTTTAATATTTAATATTTTGAGTTTAATTATTAAGTTGTGAGTTGAGTCAAGTAAACTCGTGACCCGACCTAGCTGCAAAAACTAGCCTGACGTTAAGGTCCGAATTTGATAATCTTTCGAGACTTTTCAAAAATTTTGAAGGAAAAAAAAAAGGCAGCAGAATCAGTTACCACTCGCGTTTGATTTCTGTATACGATTTTTTAGATGGTTGGGATCACGTTATCATTGTGATGTTTTGTTGTATGACCCATCCGAGGTCATCTCAGTGAATGAATGGTTCGGATCATCATAGGTGCATGCCAGGTGAATGACTACATGTTGTTTTGTATTTGAATTCCAATGTAGAAAACTTTCCTTTATAAGCAAATTGCAATGTGGACGTCTAAATCCCCCCTTACATTTGGAAGTTATTCTAAACCATGTTGTAATTGGAGGAGTGCTGGGGACACTAACCTCAAATTGTTGCTTGTGGAAAGCTGGGGCCCATTTTGTTCATTATAACTGTTCATCTTGTGGGCCTCCCCATGGAAAGGGGCCATGATCCTTCCCATGCCTTGCAAACAGTTTTCAAGTCTAAAAATACCCAAGTGTCCACATCAAATAAGCAGCTGTCCATTGTGCTGTTGGTCATCTATCGCGTAGTCCACAGGATGAATGGTTCTGATCACGTGTGGCCCCATGTGTGGCAAAAGTCCCACGAGCATTCTCTACTTGTATTCGGTTGTGCTAAGCTAATTGCATTGTCCTTCATGTAGGTTGTGGAGGGACCCTTTTTTAATGGAAGCCTTGTCAACTTGTGAGGTTGAAATGCCAAGTGAGAGGAGCCTTTTTAAATTGGTGTAGATATATATATGTGTCTTTGTTTGTCACTCTTGCCATGGTGGGGCCCACTGCGAACATGCCCTCTTACAACAGAAAGCCCATTTATTAGTTGGGCCTCATGTGCACGTTTGATATGGAATTTTTTGTTCTTTGTTCCTATCCATCCAATTTTCTCATGCTGGATGTTTGAGATCTGGACCATTCATCAGGTTCACTCGATGAAATATTAATAGCGGAAGTTGAATGCTGAAGCAGCTTCTTGGGACCCAGTTTGGTGTCATTGGCAAGCTGTTAAATGTTGCCGCAAAGAGTGTTGAGATCTTGGCCCATAATTGCTAATTCCGTTGGTTCTGTTGGTCTGCGATGGATGACTAATAAGGGCATGGAAAAAGAGTGGCCATTTGATGCCGGCTACCACAGCGGGTGTTTGGGGTGCAATGTTGTTGGGTAGGTCTGTCAATGGGTTGGGCTAGGCTAAGCAAAAATCAAAATTTTTGAATAGGCCTCGCCCGAACAGTTCAAAACCGGACCCAGGCCAACCCCAGGCCTTGCCCCGTTGACAGTCCTATTGTTGGCCATGGTTGCTGTGCTCATGTGTTGGCAGTCATGGCCGTAACCTCGAGTGACTGCTTGCCTAATAAGGGAAATTATTATTTTTTTGGCGCTTGCATGCATGCATGTCTGCGCCTCTACCCATTGGTCTCCTTTCAATTTCCATGGTCGTATTGGTTCGGTGGGCTGGACAAAGTGACATTGATGCATACATGCACGCATCTAAGGCTATCTGAATTTTCATATCTTTTGTCGAGTTACTACGCGTTGCCTAATGTTCTATAAAGTGGAAACACCAGAAAAAATAATGCCAATTTAAATTTTGTCCATATCGAGCATAACAGAAAAGGTCCAAGCATCGATGTGATTCGTCCATCATTTGGGGCCTACCTTTGATTGCACATCCCATTGAAATCACTTTGACGGAAGTTATGCAAATCCAAATGAAGGGCTCCCTCTGCTAGTAAAACAGAGGGAACCATTCTGCATTAGTTTCTATGAAAATGGGCAGACAAGCATATGATCTGAACGTTGGATGGTTGTATCTTTGGAATGATCTGAACTTTTAATAGAAGCTATGGTTTCATAATCATGCTCACCTTTGAATCTTGGATTTGAATATGAGCTAATAGATATTTATCTTCATACACAAGCACTCGTTCAACAAATGCTTCTTATGATGGCCTGGGTAGCGGTTAGCATAGAGTCTAGAACATAAATGGTCCAAATCATCATCTACATGCACTTGTGGTAACCCCCACCCCTCCAAATAAATAAAAAAATAAAATCCAATTTATGTCTCTAAATAGAAATTTAGATGTATAAAAGGGCTCAGACGTACATACCCTTGTGTCCCATTTGGGAGCTTATATTTCGAAGATTTGTCCAAATTAGTACCTCGTGATATTGACAGAATTATTGTGACAAGAAGACTACTGAAATACATACATTGACCATAAATGAAGAAATTTCGAGCTTCTAATGGGCCACAAACGTAAAGATCACAATTAATTGTCCATTTAGGTGGCCAATGTTTGGACAATTCAGATCGTTCTATTCGTATGATTTTTGTGTTACCGTTAATAATTATGTTGTTCTAGGGTATCATCAGCATGCCATGTGTAGCGGATTAGTATCCTAGGAACACCTTTGTTACGTGTGTACCTCTCTAGCCTTTAAAATGGACCAAAAAAGGCATTCCACCTGTATTACACCCAAATTACACTTTTGCTAGGATTTCAAATACCTCTTATTAAAAAAAAAAAAAACTAGCCACTTGGATGGGGTGATATTTAGATGTAGTCATGGCTGTTTTTTCGTGTGCAATCTGGGTTGTATGTATTCTATCTGATGGCCTTTGTTTATCATATTGGGGGCCATTTGGGCAGACATAAATTCATACCATAATAAGGTACAATAATTTTATAGTGGATCATAGCTCTGCTTACTTCTTAGAGCTATGATCTGGTACAAGGCCCACTTAAAATAAAATGCATTGATCCAAACGTTCTTTGATGACCTTCGTAAACTATTCAGGAGTGGATTAGGTGTTAGCTGGGTAACACCCGTGGGGCCCACGTGTTGCATATCCACTCAGTTCATCCATTTTTCCAACCGTTTCAAATCTCAGGAGGATCACACCTGAGGAAACAGTGGGGATTGAACGCCCACCATTAAAATCTCCCCAGGCCCACTGTAAGCAGATCTGTAATGTTTATTTGCCATCCAACCCATTGATAAGGTCAAACAGGCCTGAATGAAAAGAATACAAAGATCAGCTTGGATTCACCACTTTTTCCAGTGGTGTGGGCCACCGGAGATTTGGATCTGCTTAATTTTTTGGATAACGTCCTAAAATGAGCTGAAAAATGGATGGGCAGCGTGGATTTACTACACATTCATCAAGGTGGGCCCACATGGTAAGGGTAACACCTAATCCACTTCCACACCATTCATCTCAACACAACAATTGAGAGAGAGAGATTGCCAACCGAACATGTCGGCAGTGAGTGTGTTCATGCTCCGTAACTCCATGGGCAGTTTGATAGAAGTAAAATTGTGTTCACATAAGTTTGAGAGAGAGCCTGTCCATTGTTTCTCAAATTCATTTATATATGAGAACCAAGATAAATAAAGACAATGTGTCTTCAAAATATGACTTTGTGACATCTCTACGGAAATAACAACAATGTGTCCACAAAATTCAATCGTATTTGCAAAAAAAAAAACCAACGAATAACAAAGAGGACAGCTTATCCTTTGTGTACATGGAAACTTTTTAAGTGTATGGCACACCCAATGAGATTTGCCTGATTTTAGATGCATGAAATCTGCACAATAAGGGTCACGTAATGAAATGGTCCGGTCTAACATTTGTATGAAGCGTCTCTACACACGAGGAGTGTACATTTGATCAAATGCAATCACGCACACCCTTGTGCCACATATTCCCATGGGTGAGACTTTGTCATGGCCCAAATGCTTCCCAAAGTGTGTGGCACCCGATTCACAACTCTCTTTCTCAGTGAGTTAACCAACCATCTAAGTATAGTATTGGGTCTCGCACCAAAGTAAATCCGAATTCAATCAAACAAGATGAAATAAAACATAAACCAAAACCTTAGTTTTTCTTCTCTATAAACTTTAGGAACGTTTTAGAATTACCGTAATCTTGATTACAACATCACGCGCGCATACGCGCACACACACACACACACTATCATAACCGGAATAGGAAACAAATCGTTCACTTACGCAGTTCTGCGCGCGTTGTCGATCTCAGTGTTGATCAATCGACATTGATCGAGCAAACCAAAGCTTGAGTGATCGAACTAGTAAAAAACTATCCAAAGAGTAAACAAGATTTTTTTTTTAATATTGTCGATCAATCAACCTAAATGTTCAATCGATCGAGCATGGTCTAAAACTATCCAACGAGCAATCTGTCTATTTCTGGTGATGTTCGATTGATCAAGCAAGGTCGTCGATCTATCATTTTCCCTTGATTCTGCATAGATTGAAGACATCCATTCAACAATCCTCACCATGGATTCAATCTGCATGCCACATTACTCTATTGTCTTCCCCATCTCTAATCGACTTCCATCATAGCTTCATTGTCACTTCTCATGTACACTCCGCATTCATTAAGCCTTCATCAGGCCCATAGAAGTCGCATAGAACTTGAACTTTTTTGTAAGAACTATCTTAGTAAGCATGTCGGCCGGATTCACGCTTATATGGATCTTCTCTAAAGTCACGCCACCTTCCTCGAGCAGCCGTCTAATAAAATGATGACAAATATCAATATGTTCAGTACATGAGTGGTAAACCGAGTTTTTAGCTAAATGGCACTTTCTCTATCACGATTAATCGGAACGGCCTCCTACTACTTAACAAAACACCTTCTTTGAATGCCTCCATTACCAACATATACTCAACTTTGGTTGTGGAATGAGCCACTACAGACTGAAGCTTAAACATCCAATCAATCTCACCACCGACTAGAATAAACGTGTAGCTGAAAGTCGACCTTCTATTATCCACATTACCCACGTAATCGGTATCCACATAGCTTACCAGCTTGTCTTCTGACTCCTCAAACCTTTTGTATCACTGCCTATGTAACGTCCTGAATTTTCACTATTTTGAATTTCCAAACACATCCTTGAAATTTTTTTTATATAGCTAGCTTACTTCATCGCTTACTAACCTTTGATGCTCGAAGTGAGCCTATACGCGGGTAGTACTAGTAAAGAACCACACAAATTTGATTAATCAACCATATAAAGATAACAAATTCAACCGCTCACTTAAACATCGAGTTTAGCCCCACAATTTATTCACATAGTGTACAAATCTAGCCGACTTGTCACTAAGTAATGAAGACAATCATAACTAAATAAAGATCTACTCAAAGTCAAGACAACCATGGGTCGAATCCTAATTAATGAATCAAAGTGACCCAATTATTTTCACATAGGTGTTGAACTTCAACTTCACCCCATCGCCTCTTGTATCTACGTTCAGAAGATCAACGTGAATTGCATGTCTCGGTCCGACATGATTTTCAAAGGGATGTCATGGAGTCGCGATATCTCCCTGATATACAATTTGGCTAGGTCGTCAATGGAGTTAGAAGCCCGAATCGAAATAAAGTGGGCCGACTTCATCAACTAATCCACAATTACCCATATAGAGTCGTGTCATTTTCTCGCCTTAGGCAAACTGGAAATGAAATCTCATTTCCACTCTACCAATGGCATGGGCTATAGAAGGCCTGGCGGTCGGCAATTGTAAGACCCGTATCCTAGCCCGTACTGTTCCGTAGGCTTCCGCGGTCATCCCGGTCCAATTCTGAAGACCCGCAATCTGTTATCAGTGTTTTCGCGCGATCCTGTGACGCGTCCTGTATTACAGAATCGGCTCAACCCAAGACTTGCACCCTTATGACCGCGTTGTCGCTGCGGTTCCAACGCCGCATCTTGCGCGCCAGGGCGAAACCCAAACTAGGAGATGTGGGCCCGCGCTCAGTTCGAGAAAAATGCCGCGCGCTGTAAATATCAAGAGAATCTCTACGATACATCACATCGGTCACATCAATCAAGTACACATCACTCCCATCACTCACACGCATCCCCAAGTACACCTACCCTCCCCAAAAGTCAACTTCTCTTACAACAAAGTACTCTCCTTACATCACTCACCATCCCTCTCATCCCATCACTCCACCTCACCACTTCTTTCTCTCCCATTTTCTCTCTCATCATTCCAAGAAACTCCCATGGGAGCAACACACGTCCAAGCAAAACTCCATGAGAGGCTTTGTGTGGCCCACTTCCTATCTCTCATCCCCACCCTCTAAAAATAATCTCAACCGCGAAAGTTCATCCTTTGGAGCTCTAGATCGTATTGACGGAAGAAGGAATAGGAGATCAAAGGTGGGTGATTTCATTACTTGAATTATGATTTGAGGGTTCGCATATGTGGTACCCATTTTAATGTATATGTTGTACCAAAGAGGGACCCATAGTGGCAGGGTCCCTCCGTTACTCCAACTTTCATCTCTCTCTTTCTCATTTTTTTTGTGATGGTTTGTGGGCACCACGATTCAAAGGTGATCCTAACCGTTGGATCGTGAGGTCCACCTTCTTGGACTGTCCAGCGGACGGATTGCTGCTCTTCCATCTGGACTGGCCCAAATGAAGGGAGATATAAGTATCAGCTTGATGCAGGACCCACCTTTGTATCCGAGTGGGTGCGGGCCGTTCATTTTGCTGGACAGCCAGCAGCGCTGGCTGCTGTATTGACGACATTAGTGTGGTGGGCCCCATCATGTGGTGTGTGTTATCCCAGTCGTCCATGGATGTGGACCCCTCCATTTGCATGTGCTGAATGTACACCGTCCAGCAGCTGTTGTTGTTGGACATTTGTAAAGCATAAATATCAGCTTTCTCCGAAGCCTGTGGGTCCACACGTGTGGATCCCACATGAGGTACGTGCCCTGTCTAAGTCATTCATCTATCTTGACGGTGGGGCCCACCTTGGTTCACGTGCTACGTATCCCACCATCTAGGACGGTGCAATGGGCTCTAACGTGATGTATGTGCCTCAAATCCACACCGTTCAGACCTATGGACAGTGGGTTGATCACGGGGTATGCGTTGCATATCTAAACCATCCATTCATTTCTGGTGGGCCCACATGTGTGGACCCACCCAGTATATGTTTCATCTTACCGTCCAACGTGGCTCGCCTTGAGTGTATGTATTTCTCACGTCATCTAGCTGACGATGTGGTCCACTGGCATATGTATTTTATCAACACCGTCCACCTGTTCTCCTGAGTAGGACCGTGGGACCACTCCACACGTGTGACACGTGTGGAGGTGGGGCCACCTTGATGTATGCATTCTACTTTCACACCGTCACCATATTGTATTATATATACATGTCGTTCATCTAATTGCAGGATGCGGGACCCACATCTAACTGACGTCCAGCAGCTGTTGAATTATTTTTTGTTACTATATTAAATAATTATTATTATTATTATATATATTATATAATGTTGTGGTGGCCCACGTGGGCCCACCTTTATGAATGAATTTCATTCGTTCGTCTACATGGGACGTGCGGACCCACCGAGTTATTGCTTCATCTATATCGTCCACTCATATTGGCCCCTCCATAATGCATTGTAAATTCAAGCCGTCCATCCATCTGGACAGGACCTTGAGATCTACCCTGATGTATTTATTGTATCCACACCATCCATCCAATTGGCGAGCTTGTCTTAAGGCTTGAGACTAAAAATATAACAGATCCAGTTATCAAGTGGACCACACTGCAAATAACAATGGATTGAACACCCACCATTAAAACCCTTTTGGGGATTGCAGAAGCTTTAGAACCAATATGATATTTGTTTCTCCTCTAAATCCAGGTCTTTATGACCTTAAGGATAGATTGGAAGGAAAATAAGCATGACGGTGGGGCCCACTGAGGTTCAACAGTGGAAATCAACATCACCACTGTCATTTTTGTAGTATGGTCCACATGATCTTTGGATATGATCCATTTTATTTATTGATTTATTTATTTATTTAATGCTCTATAAATATATGAGATCCAATGTTAAGGTCCACAGTGGGACCTCTATTGATGGATGATTAGCATGGCCCATTCGATAGGTTAATTGATTCGGTCCGATGTAATATATGAGATCCAATGTTAAGGCTCACCTGGATATAAATGAGGCCCATGTGATTAGGCCTATCTTGATGTATTTTGTGGCCCATTTTTTGGGCCCACCTTGATGTATTTGTGGCCCATTTTTCGGGCCCACTTGAATGTATCTTGTGGCCCATCCGTCAAGCCCACTTTGATGTATTTTGTGGTCCATTCAAGGTGCCCACCTTGATATACTTGTGACCTATCTATGAGGCCTACCTTGATATATTTATGGAGCTCATTAGTATGGCCCAATGATGTGGCCTATTTGTTGTACATGAGGCCCATTGGTGTGGCCCATTAACATGGCCCAACTTGATATGACGAGGCCCATGTGCAGAGCTCACCTGTTATGTATATTGGGCCCATGTGCAGGGCCCGCCTGTTATGCATTTATGGCCTTTTTTGGCGTGGCCCATTAAGTTGTATTCTAGGTCCATATGATGCAATACAGTTGATGTACACAAGGCCCAGATGCGTAGCCCATTTGATGCATAATGGACCCATGTGTAGGGCTCACATGTTATGTATTTAAGGCTCATGCGTAGGGCCCACCTGTGGTGTATATGAGGACCATAAGTGAGGCCATTGTGATGTGTTCGAGGTCCATGTGATGCGGCCCGTTGGTGTGACCCATTTGATGTATATTAGGCCCTTTTGCGAGGCCATGGGCCCACCTTATGTTTGGCTTCGTGTGGGCCACTCATTGGGAGAAATGTTGGTTGAATGTCCACGTTGTGACCTTCTCTTAGGCCTTGTTAGGCCATTCTCATCAATGCTGATTGTCGATTTCGATTATCGTGACTGATTTGTCGATTCCGATTATCATGACCGATTACCTATTCCGATTATCATCATCGATTACCGATTCTGATTGATATGACTGATTTGCTGATTGCCAATTAGCAATCGAGGCCGATTATCATGACCGTTTGTCGATTTCGATTGACGAGACCGATTTGCCGATTTTGATTATCGATCGATTCTGATTGTCTTGACCGTTTGTCGATTCTGTCGATATCGATTATCGTGGCCAATTGCCGATTATGATTGTCGTGGTCGATTGACCGATTATCGATTGAGGCCGATTATCGTGGCCGATTACCGATTATGATTGTCGTGGTCGATTGACTGATTATCGATCGAGGCCAATCATCATGGTCGATTGTGGATTCCAATTGTTGAGGCCTAATGTGATGTATATGCGGCTCGTATTTAAGGCCTATTATGATATATTCTACCCATGTTTAAGGCCCTATGTGATGTATATGAGGCCTATGTGATGAGGCTCATTTAGTGTATTTGAGAGCCAGGTGATGAAGCCCATTGTGATGTATATTAGGCCCATGTGAGAGGCCCATCGTGACGTATATTAAACTCTTGAATGAGGCCCATGGTGTTATATATTTAGCCCTCGTGTGAGGTCATGGGTCCACTATATGTTAGGATCCATGAGGGTCATTCCTTGGGGGCAATGTTGGTTAAATGTCCACATTGTCGAGGTCAATTGTCTATGCCGGTTGTTGATACCGATTATGAGTATGTGACAGCATATCATCATGATGCATGCCCATATGCATCATCTGCATATTTGTTATGAGATATGGTTGATCATTGCATATGTCATTGAGCATGTCGTTATGAGACTCCCTGATAGGCGGAGATTATCTCACATGAGCGCACAGTATGTGTAGGATTGATATCTGACTAGATATTATGACTCATGCATCCTGCATTGTGTGCTGTGATTACTATACACATGAGCGACATCAAGGTCGTAGCCTCCATAGGCATATCGTGGATGGCCAGATGGGACACCGAAAATGTTTGGTTCTAGCATACGGGCGCCATAAATGTCCCTGAGTGAAAATTTCTAAACCTTTGTGGCTAGGAGACGCCCCAACGTCGAGATTGAGTGGATATATATGAGCACATGATGGCCGTATACCAGTAGGCCGCGTCTCCCATTATGTCGTGGTCGGTTGGGAGGGGATGTGACCTTACCCGCCTGAGTGAGGGGGCAATGTCTAAGTTGAGTTTGACCAGCTTGAGGAATGTATCCGCTATCGATGAGCCGGGCTCGATATTGGCAGGCGGATAATGAGGTATCTTCCACTTATCCAGTTATGCACTCGGATATGGGCGGCAAGCTGACGTAGAGTATAGTAGACCCCAGTGATGATCCCAGAGATGAACCATACTGATATATGGACTTATTGAGCAAGAGTTGCATACTCATTCATTCATTCATTCACTATCTACTCGGGCTGGTCGTGTGCAACTATTTGTTACATGTACCTTCGCAATGGCTAGGATTTCGGTTAGGGCGCGCGACTAACCTGAGATCAAGAGTTTACCACATCAAGTCTGACTATCCAAATTTAGGTATGAGACTGGTTTGGATAGAAGTTTCCTGTGATGGACCCCATAGCCTGCGATAGTACATACTATCATCCCGACTTCACACTCCAGTATGGTCATTTCATTCGCACCGCATGTTGCATTGCATCCGCGACATATAACAATTTGGATTATTATGTTTCTACATTTATATGGTATAGGTACGGCTGACACTATATTATGTTACTCATCAGGAATGTATATTGTATCGCATCCTCTATATCTGATATTTGGCTCCCTATGACTCATCATTTGTATAGTTGATTCATATTGCGTATTCTAATATTGTATGACTCATGGACTTGTTAGTATTTCTGTTTACTCTGTTATCTTATGATTTGTGATCTTGTCAGTATTCCTGTTTACTCTGATAATTCCTGATCTTGTCTGTATTTCTGCTTATTCCGGCATTGTATGAATATGGCATTGTATTGAATACCTAGCACATACCTTGTGCATACACTTACACCACCCTCTAAGCTTTTTATAAGCTTATGCACGATAGATGCGTGCAGGTGATGTTAGGTTGCAGCAATGTTGAGCTTGGAGCGTACAGTGGTCTTCTGGAGCTTGATTTTTTATTTATGTATTTCCTTTCAGCATCGTACCGAAATTATTACAGTAGTGGATATGTGATGATAGTGTTGCCTTTATGAATTGGGTAATCTTGTGGTTATGCTTATTTTGAGTTAAATGTACAAAAAAAAAATCTCCTTATAGGATCTCAGGATCGGAATCTGGCATATGGATGCTAGGAGCCGAGAATGGGGTACTATGGAGGCTGTCGGCACCGGATTCGGCGATCAGGATTCATGTGAATCCGATTTCTGGGTTTGGTGCGTGACAGCAATGTTCAACCTTAACCTGTTGGCAAGTGAGGCATCGGGACATGTAGTCTGTTATCTGGCCTTTCATGTTGTCCCACTAATAGGCTCGTCTTAAATCCCGGTACATCTTAGTGCTCCAGGGTGCATAGCCAACATAGAATTGTGAGCAGCGTCGAGGACTTCTCTCCTCAACTCATGGAGATTTAGGACACATAAACAACCATGGTATCATAAACCTCCATCAGAACCGACCCTCCAATCATATCCCTCATCACCTTCCGCCTTTTCCTTCATCTTCTTCAGCGGTTCGTCCTCTCCTTAGGCCTCAATAATCCGATTATCGATTAGTGGCTTAACGTGGATGTAGGCTATAGTCTCATACGATTCATCCATCATTAAGTTTCAACTCAAAGTCTCACATGAACTTTACCATGTTCCACTCCTCCACTGTCAGCGAGGCCAAAAACTCCAAGACCTTGTGACTCAAGGCGTTAGCCACTAGGGGTGCACATTGAACCGATAGAACTGTGGAACCGGACCGAAACCGACCAAACGGTCCGGTTTGGTCCGATTCTAGAGTGCACCGATTTCAGTTCCCGTTCCAAAACTCGAAGAACCGTTTAGTTCAGTTCAGTTCATGGTTTGGGGTATGTAGAACCAAACCATCAAACCGAACCAGGAACTAAACTAAAATTTAAAACAAATAAAAAAAAATAAAACCCTAACTCCCTAACCAGATCCGACCTTGTTACATGTGGCTGGCCTCTCTTGGTCTCCCTGTCACCGGTCCTCTCTCTCCCTCTATCACTGATCCTCTCTCTCTCTCTCTCTCTCTCTCTCTCTCTCTCTCGCCATTCACCACCATCACGACATCTCTCTCTCCATCTTTGATTTTCAGAAAAGTCCAGAACCGTGGAACCGATCCTGTTTTCACGATCCGGTTCCGGTTCGGTTCTAGGGTGCTACCGGTCCAGGTCCAGTTCCAAAATTCCTAGAACCGTTAGGAACGGTTCGATTCCGATTTCACCCCAAAACTGGACTGAACTGACCCGTGTGTACCCCTATCAACCACTAGGTTGGCCTCGTCTGGGTGATAGGATACCTCTAAGTTCAAGTCCTCTAACGTCTCCATCCAGTAGTGCCGCCTCATGTTTAAATCTTTTTGAGTGAAGATATATTTGAGGCTCTTATAATCACAAAAAATCTCAAATTTTTCACCATAGAGGTAGTGCCTACATAGTTTTAAGGCAAAAAATAATTGTTGCCAGCTCGAGATCTCGTTCTAGGCGAACTTGGTGTCCTTCTGAGTGGAGTTGGGACAACGGCCGAGCTATCTTTGAAAAATCTTTGATGAACTGGTGATAATAACCTGTGAATCAAAGGAAGCTTCTCACTTCCGTAACTGAACCTAACTACTTACAATCTTGCACTACCGCCACCTTCGCGAGGTCTATAGCTATACCTTCCTTTGAGACCACATGCCCTAAAATTTTAACTTTTTCTTTCTAAAAATCAAAATTTTGAAATTGTGCAAACAATTGGTTATGCTTAAGTGTATGAAGGACTGCCCGCAAGTATTCTTCGTGATCCTCCCAACTCTTTGAGTATACTAGAATGTCGTCGATGAACACGATGATGAATCTGTACAGATAGGGCCTAAAGACCCTATTATAGGGCCCATGAACATTGTTGGTGTGTTTGTGAGCCCAAATGGCATGACTAGGAATTCGTACTGTCCAAAGCTAGTCGTGAAGGCTGTATTCTGCACGTCTTCCTTCCTGACCCGTAACTGGTGATACCCGGACTGCAAATCTATTTTTGAGAAATATTGGGCGCCTCTCATTTGATTAAACAAGTCGTCAATCTTACGCAATGGGTACTTGTCTTCACTATGACATGGTTTAGCTTATAGTAATCAATGCATAGCCGCAATGAACCGTCTTTCTTTTTCACAAACAACATCAAAGCTCCCCATGGCGAGACACTTCGCTAAATGAAGACATAATTCAATAAGTCATTAATTTGAGTCCTCAACTCCTCCATCTGGCATGAGGGCATGCAGTAAATCGGTAAGGAGATATGTGTGGCGTCCGGCATTAGGTCGATGTTGAAGTCAATCTCTCACAAGAGAGGGAGCCCAGGTATAGCAATGAACACATCTATGAAGTCTTGGACCACATGCATGTTTGTTAATGAGGGACCATCATACCCCTCTCGTAAAGAAGCATAGCAATGAATTCGGTGTGGGTAGCTGACCTGGACTGGGAATGTGAAGGAGGTGCCCTTGGCTTTGTGGATTGTCACTGACCGAGCTTCACAATCAATTTATGCCTTCATTGCAGTCAACCAGTTCATGCCGAGGATGACATCATAATAGAAGATTTTTGTTACGATTAAGTTGATGTACACCTCCTTGCCTCCCAAGTCTTCGGGGGCAGTTATAACAGATTTCAGTAGCCTTCGAGAAGGTCCCAGCGACTGCGATGACTCTTACTCCCAACATAAGGGTGGTGTTCATGTTTAAACGCTTACTTGTAGCACGTGATATTATGGATGTTGTGGACCTAGTGTCCACTAAAAGGAATACGGGGTACCTCGTATGTGGGTCGTAACCTTGAATGTTGTGGGTGTACCGACTACAACATTGGCACCCTCTGTCGCCATTGCATGAACTCGCGCCTATTGCGCAAGGTTGGGCAGTTGCACAGGCCGTCGAGGTGGCCTATTTTAGTGTACAGGAGGGCAGTTGAATTATTATGCAGATCCCATTGCTCGTTGAGGGGGAGCTAACATTGCTTGTCGTGGCTGGCGATTAATGCATTGAGGAGGCATGTTACCGTTGTCCCTCATTCCGGAGAAACAAAAAAGTGTCATATGACCCACTTTCTTGCAGTATGTGTATACACGATCAGGTGGCATCTGGAGAGCTAGGGGAGCCATAAATCTCAGAGGCGAGTCCATCTATTTCCTCGTCTCGAAAATTGGCACCTAAATATAAAGACTCTGGTCTTAAGTTCTCAAGTGTTAACTTAATAAAATGCACATATGTCCTCATTCTAATTCACATTAAGTCCATACACAAATAATCATAGTTGCGTAATTCAACTTAACAGAACCAAAGTAAGGTGTAGATAATAAAAATTAATAAATATAAGGTAAACAGTCAAAGTACAATTGAAAAGTGGTACCCGTCCAATGATAATTACATAAGCCACAATATATATACTCAGGATGGTTAAAGTGTAAAGTTTTCAGTTTACATCCAATCCTCCAAAATATAAAGGTGGTAGCACAAGCCGATCTAAGCCTACCTGTCTAAGGTCTTATTGGTACCTACATCAATTATATGAATAGTTGGTGTTTTAAAACACCGTCCCAAGTGAGAGTGAGTAGCTAACTCAATGGTTCCATTAGTTCTAAGTTATACATATTATCAATTCAATCAGCACAGGTAATGATAAAATAATAAATCAAACGATTTTTAAATACTCTTGTTAAAGTGCATATGAAGATATGACATGATGCATGCTCTTTCTAAACAACACTCCCTCCCAAGCGACTTCAATACTTATTTCGTATATGCTGACACTTCCTCACAGGAGGCCCAACGCCAAATCGCAATTCCTATCTAATATAATGCAGTGAATGCACATGTTAGTTGAATAGTTAATAGGTTTCATTCATCTAGCATATTGAGGAAGATAGGGTACCCTCAGTTTATCATGGTCTCAACTGAATCATTGGGCTCAGGTCGGCCGAAGAGGCTCCTTTCCTGTGTCATTTGATCCATATTTGGGTTAATCACCCAGACGACAACTCCGTAATCAATGTGAGGCTAACACTGGCCTGGCCAACTGACCCGACCAATCACTAATTAAGGACCTGGATGACACAACCTGGACGCACAAGGTTAGGTGGCCCATCGACGAGTGAAGGGTGCTCATAAATGATATAAGAGTCGTCACCCAAATACAAATGTGGAGTGTCCGTAGCATCATTACGGTTTAATGTACTAAGTTCATAACTTTCTTGGTTGCTCATTGGTCACTACGAGGAGGATCGTTAGCTCAATGTAGGCCGACAGCTTAGACACGATATCTCATACCACCATGCTCGGCCCATGAGTCTTGTGGATTGTACCACTAATGGTGGATGTAGACTTATTCAATGGAAATGTGGTATCTTAGATTCTGTTCGGTGTCGTACACATTGTAAACATAAGCGGTTAGTTGACTTTTAGGATGGTTCAATCGACTTGGGGCACTCCAGCTTGACCAGCATTGGGTGCGAGCATCCCGTTTAGTCCAGTTGCCGTCGGTCATCCTTGTTCAACTTGGGTCGACCTAACAAGTCTAGAGTGGCCGACTTAACTTGAACCTACCATTAGTTTGAGCGGTTAGTCGAGTGACCCAACATCGTAGACAATTCTAATATCACTATGGACCTATTAACTCATCATGCAATCATTGCGAGGTTTTATAAGAATCATATATTCAACAACGCAAACACTTAGGCATTTCATCAAACATGTGAGCCTTAATAGAGTAATACACTCACGAGAGTATTTAATCAAACAGGTGAACATCAATAAATCAACACATTCAATCGAGCATTTAATCAAACATGTGAGCATCATTGGAATAACACTTTTAATTATCTAGGCATTTTATCAAACATGTAGGCATCCATCAATAACCAATAACACATACTACAATCAAACATGAAATATGGACATATTAGCTATTTACAAACCATTCAGCATAAGACATCATTAACTGGGACCCTCAGGGGTCAATAAATGAAAACCTAGGCATAATAGTCCGCACCTTTGCAATGATTCGCCCGACTCAAAGCGCTCCTAGGATTAGAGTTGTAGGGAAAATCCACCAAAACCTAAATAATCATACAAACCATTGTAAGGACTAAAAAACTTAATTCAAATACTAGATTAGATAGAATCTATTTCTTACCTACAATCACCGCTGGAAAAGTTCCAACGACGGCTCTTGTTATGGCGAGGCGGCTGAAGAGTGGATGAGAGGGTAGAGGTGCACCATCACTCACACCTCATGCTCTCTCTCTTCTCCTTTATCTTTTTTCTATATCGCTTTCTCCCTTTTTCTCTTATTGAATTCGTATGAGAGGAGGGAGTGTCCAAATAAGGGCCTTATATAGTGCTAGAAGTTGTGCAAATTACCCCAATAGTCCTTTATTCATTATACTAACCCTGGAGGGGGTTGTTTCCAATCAATAAGACCCATTAGGAGGCGTATAGGTCAATATAATCCATGAAATAGGTGTCTAACAATGCAATCTTTGTTTAGACATAAATATACGATGATCGGGCGTGCCAATCAACAGGGAAGGCTGTAACTTTGGATCGACGGTCATAGACGATCAATTGGGGTAGTGGTTATACAAATATGTGTGGAGAAATATCTTTAGTCAGTACCCTAAATTTGGTCATGAACCGACGATCTGAAAGTTACAACTTCACGAAAAAATAATGGTCTAGTTTCACTTAAATTTTGAGTTTTCACTTAAGGCATTCACACATCTCATGCACTTGGCTTGCGGGTCTAAGTTGAGAAATTTGAGATGCGACCTCGCCTCAATGTCTCACGATAGACGTCAAGCCCAATAAAACGAATGTCTTTCTATAGTCTCAGGTTTAATGGTCTACTAATGAGCAGTCTAGAGCTTGTTTGGATAATGAGGGCATTTCTTGAATGAATTAGGCATCTAGATTTCTTATGCACAATGATTATGGTTTGGATTAGTTAAGTTTATAATGTGGTCTATTCGATGAAAGTCACTTTAAGTCATTGGTTCTTAGGCTAAAAGGATAATTGGGTCACCTTGGTTTGTTAATTAAGATTTAACCCCTAATTGTCTTGACTTTTGGTAGGTCTTTATTTAGTTACGGTTATCTCAATTAGTCAGCGATAGTTTGACTAGATCTAGATCCCATGTAAACAAATCACGAGGCTAAACTTGATGTTTAAGTAATTGGGTGGATTTATTGGCTTTTTATGGTTGACTAATAAGATTTGTGCGGTTCTTTACTAGTATCACCCACGTATAGGCTCACCTCGATTATTAAGGGTCAGTTAGTGGCAACGTGAGCTAATTATAGCGAAAATTTTTCAAGGGTTTTAGAAAATATAAAACATCAAAAATCTGGGACGTTACACTCCTCATCACGATAGGTGAGTGGTAAATACTTCTCGAATGAGCGCGACTCAAACTCATCTCATATCCATACAAATTCAGCCGGTATGGACCTTAGTACACTATCCCACCATAAGTCTACTTCCTTCTCGAACCCGTAAGTAACGAGCTCGACTTGTTCCACTTTGGAGCAATGGAGGGGCCAAATCATCTTGGAGACCCGATTTAGCCAATACTCAACATCTTTGGGTTGGTGTGTGTTTGCAAAAGTGGGTGGCCTAAGCCTCTAGAACCACTCAAATAAATTGCTTGTTGCAACTGCGACGGGAGTCTGTGCAGGCTGCACTGGCGGGGCCACATTCAGTTTGTGGGCGATAGCTCCCACAAGTGTAATTAGGATTTGTTGTTGTTGTTGTTGCATGAGGAGCAGCATCTACCCCATCATATATAAAGTCAAGGCTTCCTGAGGTGCATGTGGAGCAGAAGACATGGCCTGAGCTTAACTGAAGTCCGGTGGCGCACTAATGGTCGCCCCAAGTGTGGCATCTATGGCGCTAGATGGGTCTATTAGCCTAGGGTGGCATTGTCTTATCGAGGGTAGTAATTGCTCACCTACCCTTTTGAACTCTAGGCCTGATTCGGGTCCCGGCCGTTCACTATACGAGGAGTCACTTTCCTCAAACAGTTCGCCATGCAGGAGGCAGACAAAGCGACGACTTCCCTCGGGAAGCATGTATGCATCAAGTTTATGGGGCAATCATGTGAAATCATGTGCAAATATAATTGTAAGTATGCCATTCAGGGGTAAGGATATACACGAAAAATCATCACATAGCATCAAACATTCACGAAAATGAAATAGTGCATGGTGTTTTCATTGCAACGGATAACATTTAGTACATTAGTCCATTATATTAACTGTTACAGCCAAAACAACTACCATATCAAATATACTGAAAGAAACTAAACTCTAGTCATTACATATTTAATGCAAATAAGAGAGAAAGTGAACCCTAACTAGCTTGGGTTAAGTACCCAAGCGTCAAGCGGCCAACAAGGCCTATCAATCTTCAGAGTCAGGCGAAGGCGGGGGTGCTCCTTCCTTTTGAACGCAGCATAATATCTCTTTCAAGATGCGGTACATCTTCTTGTTCCATTTCTCTTGGCCCCTTTCCATTGCAGCCACCTTGGCCTCGAGCGTGTCCAAGCACTCTTGTACATTTCGAGGGGCAAGAGGCTCTTCACCAACCCCTTTGGCCTCTGCCCTGATTTCCCCCTTGTCTTCATCTCCTCCCCTACTCCCTTCCTCTTCCTCACTCTCTCCCTCTTCATTACTCTCTTCTTCTTCCTCCTTGGCCTTATCCCTAAACTCTTCGATCCGAGCCATACATTGTTTGGGGTCCACCTTCATACGATTTAAGATGTCGTTGTTAATCACCTTAATCAGCTCGGGGTTGTCATTCGTTCCCCTGATTCCATATTGTTGCACTATCTTGCAGACTAGGCGGCCAAATGAGAGCCCCAGGGTTTCACAGGTCACTATCACAACCTTGATAATTTGGGAGAGCACAATGGTGGGGAGGCACACATCCTCCCCATCGGACCACCTGATAGAGAAACTTTATCATGTAGCAGGAGCACTCTATGTTGTTATTAGTCCTCAGGTACACATTGTATGTGCATATGTGGTGGAGCAGCCGATATTCCGAGATCATGTTCAAAGCCATAACATTGTTATCTCTCCTCTATTCAACTAATTGGCCGCACAATTGGAGGATGCACTCATCCCATTGTTGTTTTTTCTTCAGATTTTCCTTGTTAATGTGCACTTTCTTACTGGGCATGTCAAGTGTTTGTGAGATGGCCCCCACATCAATGTGAACAATTAGTCCGCTGTAACTAATATCAAACCACAAGAGTTCGAGTTTGGGGTTCTGTATTCAGGCGTAAAATGCCCTTACTAAGCCCTTGTTGCCATGATAGTTTCCCTCGAAGATGTGCTCCCACTCGTTGTGCATAAGACGATCGAATAGTTCGTGCTCGCCGAATAAGTTGTCGTCCATGGTGGCCTCAAATACGACCTTTCGCTTTCGAAATCTTCCTAGTTCTGCCCCGAGTCGAGCGGAAGGTGCCGACGAAGCTTGCGGGTCATAGTCTCTCTTCATCCTTCTCTCGCGACTCGACCCCGCATCATTGGGGCCGCCCTTTTCTTCTTCATGAGGGAAAGAATAAAGGGAATAAAAAAGATGGACGAAAAAATCATAATGAATGCCATTTTTCTCTAAAGGGCCTCGTAGGTGAAGAGATTTCTCCTTCTTTTCTAGGGAAATAGGTTTAGAAGGGAGGAGGTATGTGAAATGGTGGGTTTTAAAAGAAAGAATATAAGTTTAGGGAATGAGGGATTTTGAGGGATTTTATATATATATATATATATATATATATATATATATATATATATATATATATATATATATATATATATATATATATAAGGAAGATCTAGGAGAAGATGGATATAGGAAGGAAGAAGATTTGGGAAAAATGGATTCGATGGGGAGGATTTGTTGTACGAGATGGGTTTAAAAAGGGGTTTTGGGTTTTTTAGGGAGAGGGGGTAGAGTAGATTTGAAATGGGGAAGAAATGGAGTTTTGGGGTTTTAATAGGCCAGACGTGCAAACCTAACCCATAGAAGGTCGGGTCCCGGCGATGGCATGCCGACTCGGCGGTGGCACTACTAGAGTCTGTCTGTGGTTGGCGGCAGTGCGCCGATTCGACAGTGTCACCGTTGACCACTGTCCCAAATCGGCGGTGGCACTACGGCCCCTTGGCCAAAATCGGTGGTGGTGCACCAATTTTGCAGCAGCACCATGGCCCCCTGGCTTAAATTAACGGCGGCGCACCGATTTCGCAATGGCACCATGGCCCTTGGCCTGGTTCGGCAGTGGCATGCCGATTCCGTGACTGCACCTCAACCTGCTAGCCCATTTGGCGGTGGGGCTCCATTTCCACAGAGATGCACCCCATGCTACTTAATTTTGGTGTTGGCACGCCAACTTTGGCTATGGTGATGCAGGTTGTCGTCCCAAAACACCCTCTCTTGCGTTTACAACTAATCATAGCCTACCTTTAATCATAGTCGGGGTCTTATTTCCGCCACAAAGGTGACATTTACTCCCCCGATGCCTAGGGCATCGGCTTAATATGAACTTTGCCTAGTAGATCCGTCTCGAGGGGGGGGGGGTGGTCCCTACTCACTTGCGTATACTTTTCTCAGCTAGGGGACCGCTATAACTTTGACCTTTGACTACTCGAAGGCCTCATCCTAAGATTTGATGTCACTAAGTTTCGATGAGCCCTACCTATGTTAATGAGCATGTCTATGGTAAGTCCATAACCCACGATCCAGTTTAACTCCATACTCATGCTTTGATACCAACTTTATGCCCTAGATCTCGGGGGCCGAGTGATTACTTGACTCTCGATATTCCACGTATCATTCGTGCTTTGCGAAAGTAGGTTCTATGGTTCATTTTTACTTGGCATGTGAGTATTTGAAGAATTAAAATAGTTCATGCAACGTGCATGAGAATGAATGCAATTCTAACTCAGAGTATGACTAATAAGAAGATGTATAAGTCTAATGCATGGGATCGTATCCAAGCAAAATACATATGGTTCCCAAAACATTGAATATCTTAGCCCAAAATCTCATTGTTACCCCTAAAGCAACTTACAGTGGTCCGCCCAGCAGTTGGAAGTGTGAGAGCTCCTCCTCCAAGTCCATGGATGTCTCCTCCAGTGCGTCGAACTCCGTGGTACCTATATCTATGATCGGGTCTAGTTGGTGTTTTAAAACAACATCCTAGAGTGGGAGTAAGTGATCAACTCAGTAGTTCCATTAACATCAAGTTACACATGTTATCAATTCCACGAGCACAGTTAACAATAAAGCAACACAAACATTTAGTTCTTAGTTGCTCTTATTAATACATGTGCATGTTGTTATAAGATGATGCATCCCTCACAATCCAACACTTCCTCATAGCGACTCCAATGCCACATTTACAAATGCTAACACTCCCTCATCATGCAACCATAACGACCAAGTCGTCACAACCTATGCTAATGTGATGCGATAAGTGATCATGTTAGCCGAGTATTTGATTAAATTCATTCATCCAGTAAGAGTGGGGAAGCGAAACACATTCACTTAAGCAATGGTCCTAAGCCAATCATTAGGCCCAGGGCGACCATAGCGGCCATGTACATACGATCCTTGATCCCTCTGGGTTCGTCACTCTCAGTTGAACTCATACGATAGACGAGGTTGTGAACCAAATTGCTCGTAGTCACTACGAGGAGACTTGTCACCCCAGCGTAGGCCGATTATACAGATACAATGTCCCATACCAACATGCCCGTCTCCCAAGGCTCGGGGATCGTATCCCTAATGGTTATGAGTAGGCCTCTCTAGGGTGCAAGGTGCTTTAGATTCAAGCGAGCGTGATCATACATGGTGGACACACATGGTGGGTTATCTAGTAGAATAGTTTGGATGACTCCGACAAACTTCGACACAATCGGCACTAGGTGCGAGCAGCTCGTGTAGTTCGACTATTATCAGTTGTCCGTGTTCGGCCTGGGTCAATCGAACTGGCTAGGGGCAGCAGACCCAAATAGGGTTTCCCTCAGAAGTTTTTAGGCATTTTATCGAATATGCGAGCGTGCTACACGAATCACCGCAATTCACATGTGATAAGATAAAATTTAATGCACATATAGGGGAATAATATGAAGCATGAGCAGGAATTTTCAGTTATTTCGACTTATCCTATCATGCAAATTAGATGTTCAGGCTACGTCATGCAAATTAGATGTTCAGGCTACGTTACGTAGAATTTACAATTTATGAAGGGAAATCAATCCAACAAGTACACACTGGTTAGCATGCGATCATCTATTCACTATATAAACCATTAATTGTGACATAGGTTCAATAAGCAATAACCTAAGGGTAATGGTCCGCACCTTGAAATGATTCATGGGTTTTTCGGTCCTCTCCTAGAGTCAGGGTCTCTTAGATCAACATGCAGGTGCCCTGTGCCAACAAGCTTAACTTGCAAGGATGCATACAATCCACCTCTAAGGCCCAGATCACAAGAAGGGTTCAATAGTTATCTATTCTTGTCGCTGTGCTATTTTCCTATGGCATGGCCCGGTTGTGAGCTAGGCCGGGGCTGGCAAGAAAATCTCCCCAATCAGATCCCCCAATATCTCATTTCTCCTCCTCTCCTCACTCCCTCTCCCTATTGTAATTAAAATTTCATATGGGCTTGAGGGAATGAAAATCTGGGCTACTTATAGTCCCAGATATGTGTGTAAATGGCCTTGGGGGCCTCTTTTCTATTGAACTTGCCCTTAGTGAGTTGTTTTCAGCCTACAGGGTCCCTTCGAGGGCCCGCTAGCTCATCCGCACCAAGGGGCATGTGCCTCACCATAGGATCTATGATTGGTCACAATCGTGCGGAGATGAGATGCTTTGATCAACCATGGGGGACCCCATTTGCAATGATTGGTCATCTGTGATCGATCAGGGATGTGGCTGTATGGATGCGAGTGAGGAAATATCCTTAACTCGTGCATTGAGTTTGGTCATCATCCGATGGTTAAAAAGTTACAACTTCACGAAAGAGCGGGGGACTATTTCACTTAAGTTTCAGATCTCCATCTAAGGGATTCACGCGTCTCAAGCGCTTTATCTTCATGCCCAAGTTGAGTGGTTCTAGGCACTTTCTTAGTTTGCCACCCGCGATGAGCCTCAAGTCCAGTGAGGTGGACGATTCTCTATAGTTTTGGGCTTAACGGAACTACGATGAGTTGTCTAGACCTATTTTGGTTTGTTTGGGTGGTCCTTAGGAGAGTCGACCTTCGAGGTTCACTTTGGTTTCCAATCTTACTCAGATGTAGCTATGTTTGCTATGCTATCCTTCCATGATTTGTAAAAGTGGTCGTTTGACTTTGTCCACCTTTATACTTCGCACGCCTACTCTTTGTAGTCAGCTTGACAAGGTCATGGGGTGGATCCACTAGTGTACGCCCTACAATCCAGCGTCATTTTGGCTCAGGTGTTACCCTTATATAACATAAATTTGCCAAGTATGCATATCAAAACCCAAACTTAGTAGTTTGCCACACCTGTTTCACGTGGTGTATCAAACACCCTAGCTCCGTGGGGCCTACCATCCGGTATATGTTAAATCCACTCCATCAACTTAGGTGAGAACCCTTGCATTAATATAATGGGAGATCAGCTGGATAAAAATTTCATAGGCGCCGCACCAATGAGAACAGTGTAAAATTGTCGTAAAACCTTAAAGTTTATGCAGTGTGGCCCACATGATTTTTAGATCAGGATTGTTTTCATATCTTCCTCTCATGATTCACACCTAATGAACAGAATTGATGAAATAAACACGTCCTGGTGGTCCCACACACAACCTCTGGTTAGCGTCGCATGCCCATTGTTCCTTATGGTGTGGTCCACTATCTGGCCGAATTTTGGCCACAGGGCTTGGCATTAAGAAATCCATGCGATGAACGGAGTGGGTGTCACGTGGACAACATGGTGAAGCTGACAGAGGTTGAGTGTTTTCCGTGATGGGTAAGACAGGAGTTGCATAGAATTCCAGTCCACCAACACTCCTTCGAACTTGCTTACGAGCTGGTGAGCGGACACTGATTGTATGGGCGCGGCTTCGATGGATCCTCGTAGGTGGGTGGATCCATGACTGTGGGTCCACATTTATAAATGTGTTTTCATTAAATTCATTCCATCCATACGTTTTTAAAGTTCATTTTAGAGCACTATGCATAAAATGAAACATAGAAAAATCTCAGATGGACCGCACCATAGGAAGCAACCGTGATTCACCATTGAAAACTTATTGTGGGCCATAAAAATTTTGGATCAATCTAATATTAGTGTGGTCCCCTCATATAGGTCTTTGTGACATTATCAACAGGTTGGATGGAAAATAAACATTCTTGTGGACCCCATGATTTTTTAATGGTGGATATTTAATCACCACTGTTTCTTGTGGTATGGTCCACCTAATATTTGGATTTGCTTTATTTCTAGAATCATTCCATAAAATGATATGTAAAAACAAATGGATAGCTTAGGGGCCTGTTTGGTTTTCCAATTACCAGGATAGTTGGGTGTAAAGACAACATAATACGTCTTTACATGTATTAACAATGATTGTTTTAATACATGTATTTTGTTTTCCCACACTTGTTTTTTAGTATTTTTTTTGGTGTAATAGACGGAAATTCAATAGGAACATGTTTGGATGGACAGTGCAGTAGTTACATCATTCCTTTTTTGCTCTTATGGTGTCTACCATTTCAGCTCTACAACAACTGTAATCAGTTGCTTGATGTTTGTAACACTACTGAATATACAACTTCCCCTTTCAGCAATTTGGTCAACTCTGGAATAGTCATCGTGGGACCCAATCTTTGCATATGCTTAATTTTTTTATACAGCACTATGTGGTGGACCACAAGATGATCTTTGTGATAGATTGTCTGGTCCATAACATATATCGAAATGTACCAAAACGTATATCAGCACTATGTGGTGGACCTGTTTCAAACAGACGTGTCTCACGATTGACATTGCAACAACTTAATCTAGATGGCCAGCATACCGGCGGAATAAAAGCGGGTACACGGGTCCCTTCAAATTTGGATTTTAAGAATAATGGATGATCGTATACATAATTCAACTGTGACATGGATAAATAGACAAAGGATTCATAAGTAGACATATAGGGGTCAAGGTGTATATGTTACACTTCAAAATTTTAAATTTAAGTGTATTAGCGTACTCGCACCACTAAAAATCTGGATGTGGAATCAGTAACCCAATGTCAGTACCAAGTGCTTGGTACTAATCCTTACTACGTGAGGAAATATGGGCCATACCGTAGTATAATATAACGTACTCCTGTAAATGTTACATGTTAGTAATGAATTATGAAAACCACCTACAAGTTAACCCATAAATTCTTAAACATCCACATAACCTGTTCAAAGCAAACCATAGTCCTCCAGAAATTGTATAACAGTCGTATTAAAAATAACCATGAACCAAAAAGCTATAAACTAGTGCCACGCCATGAGCTGAATGGTGAGGATTAAAAGTAGGCAACTGAAGATAATCTTAAGGAGGGCCTCAAATGACCCTGGCATTTCTTCAACGCCATCTCCTGGTGTGTCATTACCAGTACACTTTGCATAGTAGTAGGATGGTGACGGGGAGCGCGTTACTGAAAGGTTGCTGCAACTGGCAATGCAAGGTTGTTCAGTGTTTAACGTCCTCGTCTGATGGTCATCCTCGATGTCGGCCACCGGTTCATTGTGTTGCTCTGCACAGTCGCAGAATGCAATCCATTGAGTATATGCCTCCGACGTGGACTTGTATCCTCTGAAGTGGGCCATGAAAAATCCTTCCACCTCTTGGCGGCACTCCTCCCATATATAATACAGTCCGGGTCGACGTCCATTGAAGATGACATACATTTTCTTGCCCATCTGCAGACTATTGAAATACGAATAAGTACAACATGAAGATAATTAATATTAATAATCAAACATAAAATAATTTTTATACACTTTACCATTACATCAGATCACTGATAATATAACGAATCTGAGAATCTGAGAGCATACCTGAAGCAATGACTTGTTTAGTAAAAATTTGATACTTATCTTATACAAAGTGCAGATATGAGCAAGATAGTCATATGGAAAATAATATATCAAGGAGATTAACATCATATAATGCAAGATGGGCATCAACAAGTAATGCAAGTTAATACGCATCAACGATGAGATTATTAAAAACACACATCAAGATCCAAACAAAATAATAAGTAAAATATTATCTAAAATAAGTAACATTTTTTCAGCTAGTTAACAAAACTAGCCTTATACCAAAAAAAAAAGTTTTGTCCAGAAATCACTTGGCTGACAAGCCAAAGAAAACAAAAACCCATCAACGGTAAGGTGGATGGCAGTGCAATCAGTCCGAAGACTGATATAGTGAAAGCAGTATCAGCACAAAGTCCAACCTCCTATGCTTAAGGAGTGAAAGGAACGAGGCAGATTGTTGTTCATCTTTTGATAGTATCTTCATGGCGCGTAGGATCTCGTGATCCGTGGGGCTTTCAATTTGCTCCAAGCAGGCACAATCTGTGACATATGTACCAAATCCTTCCCTTGGTGTATAGTTATAGCTAGTGACTTGACAGCTTCTGCAACGTCACTCATTCCTTTGCTAATGACGTTACGTGGGCAATCCTGTCTGGCTCTCTTCCTAGAATTGGATGTTCTGCCTGTGTTCACCTAGTTGTTCCCATTGACATTCAGACTACGGGTTGCGACATGATCACCATCAACACTTTGAAATAACTACTGGATGTTATGTCCACTGTCCCTTACATCGTCACTCAATAGCACGAGTGTATTGTCGTTCAGATCAACTGATGTTGTCGGCGTAATGTCAGAATCACGAGACCTTTCCTTTCGCACAATACTATGCATATTTCCTGTGGAAGCACGTGATCTAGTAGCGCGATCATTTCCAAATAAGAAGGTGAGGTCATCATACCTTCGCACAGCCTTCCCTTGAACGTGTTGTGCATAGGGATGTGACTATTGACAACAACCAAGAAAAATCTTTATTAGTAAACAAATATCGATGAGATATTCTTTAAATAAACATTGTGCTAAAGTAACTGACTGGTTCAATATAAAAAATAATCTCACCCGTATGTAATCCTCCCAGACATCATCTGGGGTCGTAACTACCTTATTGTCCTCATCCCAGCCAAACCCACTGGCATTGAGGGTGTCCCGAACCTCAAAATACAGCTGTTTCACTGTTCGGAGGCGATTACCAACATGCTTTTCCTGTACTGATATCCCTAGGGCACTCTTGACAATTTGCACAACCGTTTTATAGGTCTCCTTCTTAAAACCGTTTGCACTCTTGCGGCCATTCGTCACAACATCCATCAAGGTATCAATGAGGCAGTCATCCATTTCATTCGTCCACCGCATTACACCACTAGACACAACGTTTTCATCGAGTAATTTTGATTTATACTTTCGCGGTGTCCTTCGTGGTATGACACACTGCTATTGCCCAGATTGTTTGGTGGGGGTTGACTGGTTGTTCTACCTATTTAAAGACATTTTCTCGTCACTATTAACTTCAATTATCTACAAACAGTATAATGGACACATTTAGTCTAACAGTACAACATTACATATAAGTCATAGGAAGACAATAAATGAATAAAACTAAAATTTAATACACAAATACAGAATATAATATACAAAATAGATAGTGAGGACCATCTTCTTCCAAACATCCAAAATGATGCTAAGACATGCTTATAGGTATCTTCGTACAATCATGTGATGTTATAACCTACTACAAAACGACAAAATATAATTTCAATATCAAATACCACGACTCACAGGATGAGATTCATTCTACATCCTCGAAGAAATATTGTCTCGAAATGTGGCTTATTTGTCCTTCTCACGTTGTGTTACATTAATTGAGCATGATGATAAGTCTATACTCTCCGTTACATCTGTACATGAGACTTCATCTTCTACCAAACCATCTCCTCCAGATAGACGGATGAAGTTGTGTAACACACAACATGCGATGACTATCTTCACTTGTGTTAGAAGGTTGTATGGTGGAGTTGATTTGAGGATTAGAAAGTGAGCTTTCAATATTCCAAATATTCTTTCTATAACGTTTCATAATTGAGCATGCCGATAGTTGAATAGTTCTTTCATATTGGTTGGAACGCGGCCCGTTCGGTATTCATTAAGGTGGTACCGTGCACCGCGATAAGGAGTCATGAATCCAGGAGAATGAGCATAACCAGCATTAACTACGTAATACTTACTTATAAATAATTACAGGTAATTATTAATATATTTACTCTGAAGTCATGTTATCAAGATGTTCGATCATACAAATATACATGAAGTACCATCAGGGATAGTAAAGTGATCGGTGGAATGTGTCAATTCACCGAGTAAGACGCGTGCATCAGAGGTTGATCTCTCCCATCTAGCGAGCACATATATGAACTTCATGTCAAATGTACATGAGCCTATTACGTTCTGAGAAAGGACCCCTTTCCTGTTATGGTAGGTTGCACTTTCTAATGCCAACACATAAGTGTTGAGGCATAAAAATATGTCATTGTATTGGTCAGAGAATTCTATGGTGTGGATCTTTCCAGGGATATTTTAAGTGTTTTGGTAAAAATCCATGTCCAGGGATAGTTTAGGTATTTTGGTAAAAATCCATGTCCAGGGATAGTTTAGGTATTTTGGTAAAAATCCATGTCTATGAATAGTTTAAGTATTTTGGTAAAAATTCATGTCTAGGGGATAGTTTAGGTATTTTGGTAAAATTCTCTGTTCGGAGGTATTTTAGTATTTTGATAAAAGTTAATGTCCAAGGGTAGTTTAGGTATTTCAGTAAAAAGCATTGAAAATGGTAGTTTGGTAAAAAAGGGTGCACAGGTATCATTTTAAGGGAGAAAGGTTATACACCACAATTTAAGAGGAAACTTGGTGGACACCATGGTTTAAGAAAGGAAGATGTTCATATGTGAAGGGATAGGTGGTGGTGAATAAATACTCCACTCCTACTCTATTTGAAGGGTTGGATCGGATTGGATCAGTTGGTGGGATAAAGAAATGAGAGAAAGAGAGAGAGAGGGGAGTCCTTGCGCGGGCCCGTGCAACTGAAGTTGCTTGCGCGGACCCGCGCAACTAAAGTTGCTTGTGCACAGCTACGCAACGGAAGTGAGTATGGCCTTTGTGCCACATTTCAAGGGAGTTTGGAGAAAACTCTTTGCGCAGGACTGTGCAACAGGAATGAGAGTTTTCCCATGGTTCATATGCCTTAGAAATGTTGTTCGAGGGATGCTTTCCTTGCCCGGGACCGCGAAACCAACGATTCCCTATGCGGGATTGCGCAACTGTCCGGACTTGCGGCCATGCACAAACAGATAAAGAAGTTGTTTTCTTTCAACTGTGTTGCTGGTGGGGCCCAATACAGCATCCTTTTGAGAAATCCACATCGTCCACTATCTTCTCCTTGAAATTTCGACCATGAATGATGAGCTTTGATCATCTGTCAACGTGGCCCACCTAGATAATCAAGCTACTAAAGCAGACGAACGTTTTTCTTTTGATCATTATAGCGGTCATTAAGAAGAACATCACCATGAAAACTCAACATGGTTTTGATGGGTTTTTATCCCTCTACCTGACAGACGGCTCAGATCCACCTTTAGCTATGTGATGGTGGTCCACTACGAAGGAACGGAAGCTCTGTGATGTTCGGTGGCCCGTTTACTGGAGTTGTTGGAAAATCCACTCCGTTCATTGGTCTCAGGGCGAAAAACCATCAGGAATAGAGCGCTTTTGGAGGAAAATTAGCACGGCCCACTAGCCTATTTATTTCGCCATCCATTTCATGTTCAATGGTCATAATTCTACAACAGCCTGCATGGTTTCAAAATGCCACATTGCCAAGGGTTAAATCTCCCTTCTGTATACAATGGACGGTACAGATCGGCGATTTGAATGTGAAGTGGGCCGCACTGAGAAAATTGTAAAGGGAACAGTGAAAACGCTGTGCATTTTCCATATTTGAGAAGAAGAAGTCGGTCAGCGCTTGCTGACCGACTTTAAGAATTTCCATGCACGGCTAGTGCTCGTGCACACCATGTACATGTGTCCTAATTTCACCTTGAATTATCAGGATAAAAAAATATACTATAAATTTAGGACAGGAGTGGATATTGCATAATGTGATTACAATTGAGCGTACCTGAAAGTACGTACTCCAATTATGATTGGAAAGGATCTCGTTTGGTATATCTGCACTTGGGAGTGTCATAAACCTTGGATATATTCCGATAATTGCATCCACCACTTTACTAAAATATCAGTTCACGGTTTTTTCAGATCTTATAAACCAATGTCCAATGACACGGTTTCTAATATTATGCCCTACTGTGTAAAGGAACATGACAAGTTATTCATCCATATTTACATGTTTTCCATCGGGAAGGAGATTTCTATCCCTGAGAAACGAGCATAGGTTGAAAAATGTGGCCTTGTTCATTCTTAGTTGTGCTATGCACTCACTGTCACCCGCTCTTATTATCGCATTTATTATCTTCTTTCTTTCAACGTCCCCAAATCTTAAGGGTGTATTAAATAAAATATTTCTGCAATATTCCCCCACTCCAATAATAGTAGTTGATGCATCAAGTGTAGCTACAAAGGCAGTCATTTCCTCTTTCGTCCATCCTTGACCCTCCATGTTTTGATTTTCTCTTATATAACAAACCCAATGAAATGGAATCAGCACTAATGACACTTTATAAAATGCCAGTTTTCATAGGCGAATGTAGTAGTAAATGCCCTTCCATATATACATTTGTCGGTACTATGTATTGATATATACATTTGTTGGCGACACATACATATAGAGACGAAGGTTGGTGATCATTACTAGGTTCTCCAGAGGTAAAACAATATCTTGAATGCTATACTCTGAAATAGTCAAATACTTATAGTTGGTGGTTTTCCAATGGATGTAGTCAGATATTATCAGAAACTACATACATCTTAGTTTTTGTTTGGTTGTGGCTGCACTTTTTATCTTTGCCATGACCTACCTTTTTTCTCTTTTTTTGGCTATAATAAAATTGAATTATCCTATTTTCAGATTTTCTTGAGTACCAATTTTTATAACAGATGAGGATGGATTTTCACAACAGATGAAAACTACCATTCTAAACAATAATATAAGAGATGAAATCTCATGACAACTAAGAAATGAAAAATCCTTCAACGGTGCCTATTCCACTGAAATCAAACAGAAATAATTCAACCCATTGAAAAAACCAACTAAACAAGCATGAGATTGAAATTTTCCAAGAATCAAAGACATAATTGTTATGTGCCTTTTCATCCAAACCATGAGTGGTGAAAAGCATGTCATGCTTGCACTTGGACCAGAACAATGCCTTATGGACTAAACAAATACATGCTGCATTTTCTAATCCAGAACCCATTTCTCAAACATTAGCGGAATTTAAACATTGAAAAAAAAATTTGCAGGATCAAAATATCATCAACTTTAAAATCCCCCAAAACCACACCAGTTTCTCTACAAAAACCTAGATTTAGGGTCCAAAAAGTTGCGAGGAAGAACAACCTTATGACCACATAAATTAAAATTTTCAGTGTCAACAACCATTGAACAAATTGCCAAAAAGGAATTCAATGATAAAAGTTATTGTGATTACTATTATATGTATCATGGGTCCGTTTTAATTATAAATTGGTCATACATTTGTCAAAACTGATCATACAATCACAATAAAAAACAAAACAGAACTCAACAACAACAAACAAAGAAAGAATTTCATTATCTATCTGTAGAGTCATGACCAAAGAAGCATAGGGATCATTACCAGGGATTATTACCAGTGCAACCAAGATCACCTACTTGTTTACACTGGTCTAACCTTCCCGAACTTTGTTTGAGTGTGAATTTTTTTTTTCATAAACCAAACCAATATGTTGATGGTCTTAACTGGTCCAATGGGTTCGGGATAAGTGCTTTTACTAGCATGTCAGTTTTTTATGAAATTGAACAAGTTATCAGCCCTGTGCATGATATGAAATGAAATACTGTAACTGTACATTTTTAATTCCTACAAAATAACTGCTTAACAAGTAAAAAAGTTTAGTTATTGTTTTCAAATAAAAGGATCAAAAGTTTTGAAGTTGTCATCTGATATTCATGAAAAACACATGCACGAATGCCAGGCCATCTACCTGCCAACCGATGTGGATTGCAGTACATCTGTACGAGATGCAAGCCATTCATCAGATGGGCCCCACTGTTTATATGTATCTGCCCAAAAAGCTTATCGACCACCCCAAAAATAATCCATCTCTCTTCAATGTTTTTGTTTATATATGAAAATCCGACAGAAGGTAAACAGATGATTTTTAGTAATAACTGTCAAAAATATCAGGCAAGAAAGAAGTTAAACATAGGGTAGACAAAAGGTAAACAGAAGACTCAACGTCCGCTTGAACATTCCACTATATGACTGGTAACGAATAAAGAAAGCATGTAGGACCACCTCATTCTGGCATCATACGCCTTTTGTGGTTTATCCAAACGGTCCATAAAAGACAAAGTCTTTTTAAAAACTTCTTACTAAGCAACCGATCAAGAGCCTGTCCTACTCAAAATCGTACAGAGGCTTCGATGTAGCTTTAGCATTTTATTATCCAAAAAATCTCTACAAAAACATATACAGTAACAACTCAGATTTCTGAAATTCATTAGAAAATCTCAAAAACATTTATAAAAAATCCTCTCAAGGCTGTAAAATACTAGCAATCGGAGCATACCTGTTTGGATATCGGATGGCCATTGTGGAAAGTCTAATGGTGCGCGTACAGCGACCCAATATCTGATGGTTGGTAGAGGAATGAAGGTAATTTCTCTTAAAATCAAGCTATGGCGAGTGAGGTTGTCTACCGAGAGAAGAGGACGAACCTTAGAAACAAAATTCCTGCTCCCGACAGATCACGCAGCGATGAAGGTGGATGTAACGTCGTCTACCACCAAGATCTATCCTTTACAGACTGTCGAGAAGAGGGAGAGAGACGGTTAGCATATACAAATAACTTTGAAGAAGATAACCATGCGAGGATGGCAAGCTTCCAACAAGATCCAGGAACGATTTCTGAAAACGTTATCGAATGAAACTGGATCTTACTTTGCTGGTGAAAATCTCCTTCAAGTGTCGTTGGGAATGAGATGAAGTTCGCAAAGGCGAAGATGGAAATATAAATAGGAAGTAACTGTTTATTCGTAGCTTGGATAGCAGTGGTGTCCCGCGGACCACCATATTGTTATCAGTCTTGTAGACAGGCGTCAGATGAAATCTCATCAAGTACTTATAATGTGCAGGATTTGGTGACTACCTTACCGCCGAATCCATCCAACTGTGGATTCACTTATAAAGGCAGCTGAATACGTTAAAATTCAAACAGGTGTGAAAAGTTATAATTACCCTTTTCACTTGATTTGCTGGTATTTGGTAAAACCAAACAGGCCCTAGATGTAAGGAAAATACATCAGGGTGGGACCGACAGTCAGGGATCCACCAAGGTTGCCCTGGATTGCATACCACCCTACCAGTAGCGAGTCTGTGGCCCCACTATGATATATATTTATCCACTTTAGCATGTTTTAAGATATGAATACAAAAATAAGGCAGATCAAATTCTCAGTTAGACCACACTACAAGAAATTGTTGTGATTGAACGCTTAACATTAAAAATTCTTGCGGGCCACAAATTTTTTAAATCAAGCTGATATTTGTTTTTTCCCTTCATCTAGGTCTATGTGACCTTATCAACAGATTGGATAGAAAATAGCATTACAATGGGCCCTAGGAAGCTTTTAATGGTGGGATTTCAATCACCACTGTTTTCACGTGGTGTAGTCCACATGAGATTTTCATCTAACTGATTTTCAAAAATATTCCCTAAAATAATGATCCAAAATGGGTGGACCACGTGGATAAAACACATACATCATGGTAGGGCCATAGAGCAACATCTAATGGGGACGCTATGAGTGGCAGTGTCAGGATATTGGAATGCGTACTGAGTTATTACCAGTTCTTGGTTGGAATCGGATTGCATACTAAGTTACTCGGTATGCTATTATTGTGCCAAGTAAACTTAGTTGGGTCGACCGTGAATGTATGTGGTTTATACACGTAGGCCATCCATTTTTTTCAGCTCATTTTAGGGGCTGATTCCTGAATTAAAGCATATCCAAAGCCTAAGGGGTCGTTTGGCTCCGTGGATTGGAGGGGACTAGAGGGGATTGGAGGGGGTTTCAAATCCCCTTGGTTGTTTGGTGGCATACAGTAATTGAGGGTTTCAAATCCGGGGGGTTTCTAGTCTCCTCTTTGAAGTGGTTTACAATCTAAGGTGAGATCTTGGATTACACCCAAGGGGGTTTTTAATCTCCTCTTTGAGGGAGTTTGCAATCTAAGGTGAGAGCTTAGATTACATATAAAATCATTTCAATAGTTGCAAGTGTAACACGTGTGTCACTGTATACTATCATTCTATTGGGCACATGACCCACTAATGATGATCAACACCATCCAAATATTATCCATGTAAATCAGCACCATCAAAACATTGTCCAGCACGGTCCAAACATTGTCCATATTAATCAACGATTAAAAATTGTTGGTTAGTCACTTAGACATGATCTTGTGCTTGCAGTCCATCTAAAACTTAGAATTTCATCGTTTTTAGACAAAACATATATTTCATTGGGCTTATCACAACCATGGTGTCAAAATTTATATATCTCACTAATTAGGGATATTAAAGTTGATTTAGTAATCAAATTTAAACCTCTGTAAATATACCATGCATAGGTATTTTTGAATTAAAGTTGATTCACACTCTAGAGTGCTAAACACACTGGGAGACCCAATCCAGGGGTTTCCAATCCTGGGGTTCCGAATCCACGCCACCAAACTGGCCCTATGTGGATCATACTAAAGGAAACGGTTGGAATAATGATCCACATTGTTGAAACCTTTTTAAGCTTTACATTGATGTTTATTTATCATCTACCCTGTTCATAAGATCACACAGACATGGATGAGGGGAAACACAAAAATAAAAAATCTAAGCTTAATCCAAAACTTCTGTAGCCCCAAGAATTTCTTAACGGTGGACGTTCAATTCACGCTGTTTTCTGTGGTGTGATCCTTTCGGGCTTTGGATATGCATTATTTTTGGGCTCATGTATTAAAATTATACGGTAAGATGGATGGACAGAATGGATAATATACATAAGTGACGGTGAACTTCACAAAGTTTACTCTGTACGCAATCCAATTCCTTCTGGTGGATGCCGCACACAGTGCATGTTAGCACACATCCAAACCAGAGCTATTTGCTCCCTTCCACCTCTATCCATATTCAGAGAGAGAGAGAGAGAGAGAGAGAGGAATGGGGTTAGAAGATTTGGGAGATTTGGTCCTCAGCATCATCTTATCAAAAGTAGGCCCAAAAAATGCTGCTATGATCGCCTGCGTCAGCCGTCGATTTAGGGCTTCAGCTTCCGACGAAGGTCTCTGGCTCAGATTCTGCTCCGAGGAACTCGATCTCTCCTCTCCCGAAGATCCGTACGGAAAACCTGCGTCTTCCTTCAAGGCACGTATCTCGATCTTAATCATGTTTTCGCACTGTTCGATGAAATTCAGCATACTTTCGTCCATCTCTTTTTGAATTTCTGGCCCGATTGAAGTGTAGTGAAACTGAGGTTGCCACTTCGAATCTTGCTGTTATTTGTCTTTTCTGAATGCTGTTAGTGTATGATGTTTTGAAGTTGTGCTTTTGCTTCAAATAAATTAGGGGTCGTTTGGATGCCTTAATTTCTAAGTGGGAATCGGATTACAGGGCGCGTTTGGATGGGTATATTGCATGTAATCAGATTGCAGGCTGCAATCCGATTACAGCTTTTAGCTGTAATCTGAAACATGAGAAAATGTCAAATTTCATATTACAGGTAATGGGATTTCAGGTAACGGTTCTGATTTTTGAAAAATCTTAATGAAGGGAGAGTTGCGGATATCTTCCAACGGCTATGCAGGGAATGAAAACGGAAAAAAATAAAAATAAAATGAAGAAGAAGAAGAAGTAAAATAAGAAGATATACACTGGCTCCTCTCTCTCTCTCTCTCTTTGTTTATTGTTGCTAGGTTGAAACCTCTCATACGATTTGGATGGCTTTCAAACCCCTAAATGATGGTGCAGTGTTTTAGGAAGGTGCGGCTACAGTGGATCCCCGGATCCACTGAGGTGGGTGGGATCCCTGACTGTGGGGCCTACCATGATTTATGTAGCTTAATCTACGCTGTCCATCCCTTTTGAAATCTCATTTTAGGGCATTATTCCAAAAATGAAGCAATTCAAATCTTAGATTGACCACACCATATGAAACAATGATGATTGGAACCTCCCATTAAAAACTGCTTGGGGGATACTGAAATGTTTATTTGCCATCCAACCTTTTGATAAGGTCACAAAGACCTGGATGAAGGGCCCATACAAATATAAGCTTGATCCAAAACTTTTATAGCCCACACAAATATCAATTGAAAGGTTTAGATCCAATTATTCTAACCCTCGATTGGATGGCCCGTGACCAATATATAGATGAACGTTATTGATTGATGTATATGTGGGCCATATCTATCTAACAGGTAGGTACAATTTTAATAAGATTTTTTTCATCATATATTTGATGGCCATCGATTAAAAGACTTGTATCTGCTGATTCTAGCCGTTGATTGGAGCATGTTTATAGATTTTTGCTTTACAAAATTATTTGAAGTTATTTTCTATTTGAATTATTAGAGACATATGTTTAAACTCATTAGTTGCTATTAATTTGATGTTGGTTTATTGTGAATTATTTATATTCAATAGTTCCTCATCATAAAAGGAAATTTGAATTAGTGGGCCCACTTTTGTGGTCCACCAAATGATTTGTTTAGCATAAGGATTGACCACAGGCTTTGTTGCGCTGGGCTTATCCCAATGATCTATCTTAAATGAAGATTTTATATGTCATTGGATTAAATTTAAAGGATTTACCATTCCAAGCTCTATTGTCTGCAAATACCTAGTTACAGGCTGTAAACATATTTCAATTTATCCAAACACAAATAATTATTTACCTGTAATCATATTATAGCTTAAAGCGAAACAAGATAGGCTGCAAACACTTTACACCTATAATCAGATTACCTGTAATGATTTTATAGGCATCCAAACGACCCCTTATTGGATTTCATTGTTATTGGGGGCGAATTGGTGAAGCAGTTTTGAATTTGTTGATCCTTATTTTGATTGCAATTGTTGAGAGCAGTTGCAACCTTTGCCACTAATCCTCGTTTTGAGAGAGGTAGGGAGAGACAAAAGGGGAATAGAGAGTGAAGGAAGAAGGGGGATTGTAGTAATGGGAACCGAGAGGAGGGTTGTTGGAGGAGTGACAATCCACCAGGGGGAGTCGGGGGGAAAGTAGATAAAGGTTTTTTTTTTTTTTTTTGGGGGGGGGGGGGGGGGGGGGGGGGGGGAACTATGAAGCGAAAGTGGGGATGAGCTGCCAGAAGAAGGGGAGGTGGATGGCTGGATGAAAGTTAGAAGAAGGAAGCAGGTGCCACAAAAGAAAGGGTTATGTAAGGAGTTATTGGAGCTCCCAACCCATTTTATTGTTGGTTTCCCCAAGGGTTGGCTTCCAATCAATTTCTCTAAGGCCTTCGGCGGGGCGGGTAAGGTTATGGAGGTGATGATACCGCGAGATTGGAAATCTTCATCTTATTGCGGGTCCACCTTCGTTCGAATGAGCTTGGAGAAGGAGGTGGCAATGGCTATTAAGTTGCTACCTGGAGAGTTTCAGAGGGAAGAAGCTTTAGGTTTTGAAGGCCTAATTCGGTCCTGAGGTAAAAAACAGAGAAGGTGAGAGAAAGGAAATTGGGAGGAGAGCAGAGGGGAGAAGGTGGAAACTAGGCAAGAATTGTTTCGAAAAGAAAAAAAAGGGGAGATTGGCCAAATCAGAGGTGAAAAATCTACTTCTTTTGGGGATGCAGTGGTTGGGGAGAAACATCCGCAGCGGTTGTAGGGGGAGAAAGAAGCAGATGAGGAGAAGTGGATTTGGACAGAGGGCTTCGACAAAGACCATATGGTTTTTGTTAGGCCAGAAGTGATCGAAAACGTATGGAATACTCTACAATGGTTGCTGGAAGCAGAAACCTTTGAAGATGGCCATCATATCGCGAATTAAGATTTGGCTTGAAGAATGTTGTTGTTTGGTTGATGCAGATTTCACTGTTAAGCTTATCGGGTCAAATGAGGTATGGATCTTTGTTAAACTAGGGGCGAATCTGGATTGAGTAGTGGTTGCAGGAGCCATATTTAAGGATGGGCTTATAAGGCAGACCAAGAGATCAATAGAGAAATTCTATTTCGGATCGGAGGAGGTCTGGTTCCTGATGTAGGGAATCACTCTGGAGCTATGGTTCAATGAAGTGTTCCTAGCGGTTGGATTGTGCTTGTGAAGTGGTTGTGATCAATGCTATGACGAAAGATGGAGAGGAGCTCGGGGTAGCTCGGGTATGTCTAAAGAAGAAGTGGGCAATGATGGACCCTGCCATTGTCAAAGTAGCAGTCGGGGTATAAAGTTTGGATTTGAAGGTGGAGAGGGAGGAAAGCTGGGGGAATTCCACATAGGTGGGGAGAGATCTTGAGGAGAAGAGAAGACGGAGGTTCGGAGGCCGAGCCTCTAGTTGCTGAGACGTGCCACAAATTTTTTTTCTTCGGGTGGAGATGACACGTGGGGTTGGGGTTGTTGTGGGAGTACCAGATGCCGAATTTATGGTTGCTAAGACACGTGCCTCGATTGTTGGTAGCAACTTTTGGGGGGGAGACAACGGTGAGATGACACGTGGGGTTGGGGTTGTTGTAGGAGCACTGATGTAATGTTTCGCCTCTCTAGGCTTGATGGTGGTAGTAGGTCTAGATGCCGAGCCTATGGTTACTGAGACGTGCCCCAATTGTTGGTAGCAGCTTCAAGCAATGTGGAAGGGAGAGAGTAGGGAGGAGGTGGATGGGTTGGTCTGAACCATCAATGAGGTGTCTCTTTCGATGGTGGCTCTTAATACTGTTAATGGAGAGTTATTTGTATTCGACGTGTGGCAAGGAAGCGATCGAGTCCATGCAGGGGAATGTCCGGGGATGTTGACATGTGGTGGGATGGGCCCCACAACCCCTCACTCTCATGTTACCCCTAGCACGTGATTGAGGCGCTTTATCTAGAATGACTATTAAGCAACCGCACGTGTGAATCATTTCCACCCCTTGTTGAAAACGAGATGTAGTTTGTTTGTTGAATGCATCTGGGGCAGAGGAAGTCACATGTGAAGAGCTTGATTCGGCTTCCAGTCCCTCCGTGCTAAGGAGCTGCATGCGCAAGATTGGATGATGGATTGGTGGAGCTTGTGAGCAGAGAGGTGTTTGTGTTCAACGCGTGGTAGGGAGTCAATTGAGATTATGCAAGGGAGTCTTCGGGGATGTTGACACATGGTGGGGATGGTGCTACGCCCCCTTGCTCATGTATTGCTCCCATCACATGCAATTGTGGTGCTTTCTTTGGCACGATTATTAAGTGACCGCACGTGGGAATTATTTCTACCCCTTATTTATTGAAAATGAGATGCGGTTCCTCTATTGAATGCAGCTGGGGTAGAGAAAGTCTCTTGTGAAGAGCTTGATTGATCTTCCAGTCCCTTTGCACATAGGAGCCACATGCAAATACTTACAGTGAGATTGGATGACAGATTGGTGGAGCTTGAGAGCGAGGAGGATATCCATGTGGGTCTTATCTTTGAGGAGTAGTGGGATGATTAGGCAAACTTCGGAAGAGGGATGACAATTGATAGTGAGGAGAAAGTGGATGCTGTGGAGGGAATGGCGTTGCGTTGGGGACTCTGGCTATTGAGGTGGACATTCTGGAAGAGGCTTTGATTATAACTCCGTTATGTGCTACAAAGATGAGAGATTATGTAGGTTTGCTATTCGTTAGTCTGATTTAGTCACTACAATAGGGAGGACAAGATGTTTTTATGGGAAACAATGATTTAACTGAAGCACAATTTCGTTGGTCCAAAGACGAATTGGATAGGGTTGGAGGCCCGATGGGACTATCCTTTGGGACTCGGGATGGGGATGTATACATGATATTCTAGTTTGTTCAAGGTAAACGAGCTCAGAGACAGCAAGAATGTTAGGAGGTGAAGGCCAGAAAATCTTCTAGAGGTTGGAGGGAACTTCTCAGGTGAGTCAACTAGCCTCTTCAATGGGTTTGACATTGTGCACTCTGATGCAGAACATGAAAATTAGGTATGATATGCAAGATTTTAGGCTTTAGATCATAATAATTTAGAAATAATCAAAATAATTCCACATCCCACATAAAGTCAAGCATTCAACAAGGGGAATCTACGAGGGTCCAAGCCTATACATGTTAGGGCTGAATCAATTAAAAATTATAGACCAAACAATGCTCAAAGGATAGTAGATTCATTCACACATGCAAAGGATTATTTCCCAATCCAAGGGATTCTCACGTTTCAATTCGTGAAAACCTAGGGTTTCAAAAGTGGAATAGAACTTGGGGATTTGAGATGGTCTAGGGTTAGGGTTATGGAAACAAGGCAAAAGAGGAGTGAAATATATACGAGAGGGAACCTGTGATCAGCCCGCACGTGTGGACAACAAACTGGACTGACGCATATGCATGAATGGCGGCCCGCACGTGTGCGGGGCCCACGAATCTGGAATCGGTCAGCTAGGGCCTGGTCAGCCAGGGATGGGCCACCTTCCCTCCAATTTTCAGGCCAAGCGGATGATCGGTTTGAACATAGTGCTCCATTAAAGTTTCAGCCCTTCTGCAGGGCCAGATTTTGAAAATCTGCTGTAGGGGAAAGATTAGCTGCAAACGTGGTTGGATTTAATGAGGGGATGGCTATAAGAGATGAGGAATATGGAGGGTAGGAGATGAGGGCAATTTGGGATGGGTGTGGCTTCGCACCACGGTAGTTAGCCTTTCAAAGAAGGGAGGGTTTCGCACCCAATTAGGTTTCCATAACTCAGAGAATTAGAGAAGTAGGAAAATACACAATTTTATTAATCATCATTAATGAAAAAATTCACAAGGGGTTGTCTATTTATAAGAAAAACCTATATCCCAAAAGCCGTGCCATGTGCACATACTATTACTTAAAGACGAAGTAATAAAAAATAACAACTAATCAATGCAATCTAAACCGTACATGATGTTCCTAATAACGGTAATAAGCAAAACTCAGTCCTAGGTCACCTAGGGTAGTGGGCTACAATCATGAGATCCATTGATGGGATCCACATGATGATTGGGTCCACCCCAAGGAACCAAAATAGTCCTCTAACTAGGAGGCCCTTCATGGATGTCGTCACTGATCCAGATCGAAGGTGGGGCCCTCCTTGCGTACATGCGTAAGGGGGGCGTGCGTGTGCGCAAGATGTCCCCATTAACTCTCCCCGGCTGCGAAGATTTCACCACTGGCGAAACAGAACTCCTGAACCGCTCCAAGATGTTAGGATCAAGTCTCTAAAGCTCCTTAGTGAGCCACGTACTGTCTGAAGTTGGGCGTGACTTCTACTTAATTAGGAACTTTTAAAATCCGCCGTCTGACGTCAATATTATTTGATGGTCCAGAATATCTCCATCTCCGCTCTAGGTGTGGGAAGGGTAGGTATGAGAGGTAGAGGCGGGGAAGAAGGGTTGGGAAGAGGCCATGGATCAACGAAAAGGTTTGGGGAATCAGGATGGTGGGGCGAAAGGCTGGACAATATATCAGGGGTTCCTCGAAAAGTAACTAGATCCTCCACATAGAATGTTGAACTAATGCCCATGGAAGGTGGAATATCTACTACATATGCATTGAGACCATTTCGTTTTATAATTTTGAATGGTCCAGCACTACGCGCGTGTAATTTACGAATGGCTCCCTGAGGGTACCACTCCGACCTGATACGGACCATCACAGAGTCTGCAACGTTGAATTCCTTAAAACGTTTATGCTGATTTGAAGAAAGTTTGTAATGTTCATTACTAATAGTGATCTTTCGTCTTCTTTCTTGATGCAATGAATGAATGTAATGTGCGAAAGACTCTACACTCTGTTGGCCTATGGAATAGAGACATAGGCACTAGTTCGATAGGTTTCCTAGGTTTATAACCAGTATCGACTTCAAAAGGACTTAAACCTGTGGACCTGTTGACAGAATTATTAAAAGCAAACTCAGTTATAGGTAGTACCGCGTCCCATGTCCTGGTGTGTTCCCCCACTAAACATGTGAGCAAATTCTTTAGGCTCCTATTGACCACCTTAGTCTGATCATGGGTTTGAGGATGGTAGGTAGAAGAAATTGGGGCCCAATATTCATCATGTGCCATAGTGTCTTCTAAAAATAACTCATGAATTGCACGTCACGGTTAGACACTAATTTTGGGTAACCCATGTAGTTTGACGACCTCACTAAAGAACAATTTGACAACATGAGATGCATCAGAGGACTTCGAACAAAGAATGAAGTGGGCCATTTTAGAAAAACGATCCACGACAACAAATATGGAATTATGCTTTCGAATAGTCTTGGGGAGCCCAAGCACGAAGTCCATACTGATGTCCTGCCAAGGGGCGAATTGTACTGGCAAAGGTGTGTATAGCCATGTGTTCTACTTTTTCTGCTTTGCCAGTTGACAAGTATGACACTGCCCTATAATTTTGGCCATGTCTCGCTTGAGGCTTTGCCAATAAAACCTATCCTCCACTAGGGCAATGGTCTTGTGTTGACCAAAATGACTCGCGAGGCCTCTTGAATGTAACTCCTAGACAAGAAAATCATGGAGGGAAGCGCAATGTATGCACAAGCGGTCACTCCTGAACAAATATCTGTCCAAAATCAGATACTCACCGTTAGCTCCTGACAAACTCTCTAACAATGATGCGTACACAACTCCAAAATCCGAGCACTTAGAATAATCTTCTTTGACACGCTCGACGCCCGCAACTTCGACACTTATGGAATTGAGTAACACGACTCGACGACTTAACGCGTTGACAGGCTTATTCTCTACACCGGCCTTTTGCTTAAGCACAAAAGTATACTCTTGAAGAAATTGGACCCACTTGGCGTGCCTAGGGTTTAATTTCTTCTGAGAGTTCAGTTATTGTATGGCCTCGTGATCTGAGAATAAGACGAATTCTTGTGGCAATGGATAATGACGCTAGTGGCTCAGTGATTGCACTATCGCATAGAATTCTGTCATATGTGGAGTATTTTTCTTCGCCTCATTCAGTTTCTCTCAAAAAAAGGCGACAGGGTGCTCTTCCTGACTAAGTATTCCTCCTATGCCGACTCTTGACGTGTCGCATGCGACTTTAAAAACTTTCGAAAAATTCGGAAGTCGCGTGACTGGAGCTTTGGTCATCCTGACTTTTATCTCCTTGAAAGCCTTTGAGGCTGCCTTCGTCCATTGAAACTCTCATTTTTTTATGCAATCTGTGATGGGAGCCATAATGGAACTGAAGCCTCGAATGAACCGCCTATAAAAGGTAGCTAAGCCGTGGAAGCTGTGCACCTTGTGAATATTGCGAGGTTTAGGCCAATTGACAATGGCCTTAACTTTCATGGGATAAGCCAATAAACTTTCAACTGACACACCAATACCTAAGAATATAACACTACTAGACATAAACGCACACTTCTTTAGGTTGGCATATAATTTCTCAACTCTTAAGGATCCCACAAATCCACCTCAAATGTTTGAGGTGTTGTTCCTTGGTAATGCTATAAATTAAGATATCATCAAAGTAGACGACTAGGAACTTCCCCATGAAGGGTTTCAACACTTGGGTCATCACACGCATGAAAGTACTTGGGGCATTAGTTAGCCCAAAAGGCATGACTAGCCACTCGTATAGCCCATCCTTCGCCTTGAAGGTCGTTTTTTACTCATCACCTGGGCGCACACGGATTTGGTGATAACTACTTTTGAGGTCAATTTTTGAGAAAGTAGCATTGGCCATCATATTCAATATGTCATCAAGATGCGGTATGGGAAACCGATACTTGACTGTGATTTTGTTGATGGCCCTACTATCAACACATCCTCCATGTGCCATCCTTCTTAGGTGTAAAAAGGGCGGGCACGACACACGGGCTCATGCTCTCTCGAATGAAATCCTTTTCTAGGAGCTCATCAATCTGTTTTTTCAACTCTGCATGCTCCTTTGAGTTCATTCTGTAATGAGGGAGGTTTGGTAGAGTCACCCCATGGACTAAATTAATGGCGTGCTGTATGTCCCTCATAGGAGGAAGCTCATTCGGTAGATCTGCAGGAAAGACATCACGAAACTCATTCACTACCGAAATAGCCTTAGCGGGTAAGTCTAGACTAGCCTCTGGTGCACTTTCCCTAGCCACTAGGGCGTACACTATCGAGTCCGCCTCAGTCTCTCGCTCAAAGTTCTTGGCATTTAGAATATGGAGAGGCTTAAACTTGGACTTTGATTCCTTCAATTCTTTTGAGCCACTCACACTACTTTGTGTGTTGGACTCCTTTCTAGTCATGTTCTTGGGTGGAAGTGGATTTAGCTTGACCTTCTTGCCCTCAAACCAGAATGTACACACATTTGAACGACCAAATATGGTAACATCCCTGTCATAGAGCTAGGGTCTACCCAGAATGATATGACTAACATCCATGGGAACAACATCGCGCCAGAGTGTATCTTTATATGATCCAAACTAAATAGGAACAAGACAACAGTGCGATACTGGAATGGAAGTCTCATCAACTCAAGAAACTTTATAGGGTTGAGGATGGGCTTCGAGCTTCAAGCCCAAACGGCTCACCATAACAGTTGATACCACATTAGCACAACTACCACTGTCCACGATCATCTTGCAACTCTTATCCCCACACTTTGCATAGGTATAGAAGATTGTGTTGTGGCGCCAATTATCAGTATTCTTTGCTTAGGCAAAGGTGCAACACAACTGCCAAGGTCACAGACTCTTGCTCTCCCTCTTCCTCATCACTAGGGGTTTTTGCTAGGCTGCTAGCTCATACTCGTCCTCCTCACCATTACTTTCTGGGGGCATTACTTCTACTTGTACATCAATAAGGAGCACCTTGGTGCCTTCTTTCACGCCGCACTGGTGAGTAAAGTGACCAAACCCCTGACACTTAAAACACCTAGTTGCTCCCAATGTTGTTAAATAGCATATACGATCGTGTGTGATTGCATATGCCTGTGCACATGCGATCGTGTGTGATTGCATATGCCTGTGCGCATATGCGGTCACATTTTTTTATTTTTTTAAAAACATTTTTCAAAAAATTTTAAAAAAATATCAGAAAAATATGGATAAATTAAGAAAAAAATGAATAAATTATTATATGTCATTGGCCCTTGAAATACAATTAATTTAAGTAAAATAAAACCAATTACATAATGAATTAAATATTAAGTCATTATTCATCAACAATTCTACATTCTACAATATAGTTAACATTTAACAAATATAAAATATCAACATTTAACATTCAACACTACATATACATCAAGAATCAACATCAACACACTTAGTAAACAAAATGAAGAAGTTATTTATTTATTATTCATCTAATCATATACTATATACATTGATCTAGTTGCCATTGTGGCATATCACCGCCAGGTCCACCACCACCACTACCACCATCATCATCATTTGAGTCATCTCCTTCTTCCACAGACACTTGTTCTTCTTCCGTTTCTTCATCATCTGTATGTACTAATATTTTATCAACATCCAATGGTGGATGATATTCAGCTTGATCATCATTATCACCATCTCCTTCTTCCATCTCCTCAATCTTTTCAACGGGTTGATGGCTACTACTCGCCCCCCGGCTGCCCCCCATCATTTGCCTTCGAGTGGTACTACCTTCACCAGGTGTCGATCCGTATGCGGCATCTTCAACTTGTGCCCACGTTAGGTCCTCTCTAGCAAATATCGGGTCCTCCATCTCTACGAGCCACTCATTATCTGCATCCAACTCATCTAAGCAGATAGGGTCAAAGAAACCGGGTTTTTCTTTCTTAGCTTGGAATTGTTCTCGCAATTTTTGATTGTATTGAACGAAAACTAAGTCGTTGAGCTTTTTCTGCTCAAGGTGATTCATTTTCTTGGTATGAATTTGCTAAAAAGAAAGCGCATTTGACATTAGTTATTTAGGTAATTAATTTAGCTCAAGCCTTACATTAAAAAATTGAAGTTTACAATTACTAAACAATCTAAACTTACCGCCTCGAACGTGCTCCAATTGTGCTCGTAACCACTGGTAGAACACCTGAGTTCAAGAATCCTCATAGCCAGCTTCTTTAGAGATGGACCCTTCCTGTTCAGGTCCACTCCATAGGCAATCCACCAGTCAGTTGAGAAAAACAATTGAAGTAGGTTAGATACACTTTGTAGAAAAACTATTTGTAAGACATTAAGACTGACATTCATAGTAGTACTTACTGGGTAATTTCATTGTCTGATACCTTATTACGATATTCATTGAGAATATCCCCTCACTTTTTGTGTAGAAGTCTAGTAAAGTTGAGATCTTGTCCTGTTCTCCTCTATCTGGAATCATTCTTTCCAAGACAAATAAAGCTAGCCATATGCATAGTTAGTGCTTCTGTTGGATTAACATAAGCGAATAAATAGGCTAGGTTAAGGATGTAAGCAGCCGAATACAATGGAGATGACATTTGACTGCCCCATCTTTTATCTATAATATCTAAAATTGGTTTGTAATCACGGTCTCTATAGTTAAAATGGTCCATGATCTTATTTTTCGTCCTCTCCAATGCATCATATATGTAGCCCATTGCAGGCTTCTCATCCCTGTCCACCAATCGCAACATAGTGACTAAGGGCTCAGATGCTTTTAGCGCCTTTATTACTTTTGTTAAAAAACTTTGAGAAAGGATTGTTTGTTGAACCTGTTTCCTTTCAGCCTTCTTTGACCAAGGCCCACTTGTAAAATCAGTCGATACTACAAAGCTTCTAAATTCTGATTTTTTTACATGTAATCTTTGTAGTGTTAAAAAAGCTGTAGCGAAACGGGTGACTGCTGGATGTTGCAAGTTACCTCCAATGTGTTTTCTCATTCGACTGAGAAGAAGGGCGTGTTTGTATATAAAGACCGTGATTCTTCTAGCCCTTGCAATCACATTTATAAATAATCTACCTATATCTTCTAACATAAGATTAACACAATGGGCTGCACAGGGGGTCCAAAATAAACGTTGCCTCTTCTTCATAAGAAGACTGGCCATTACATACGAGGTTGCGTTGTCCGTAATTACTTGTATAACGTATTTCTCACCTATTTCTTCAATTACATTATCTAGTAAGCTAAACAAATATTCTCTTGTGTGTGAATGGCCTAATGTATCCACGGACTTCAAGAACATTGTCCCAGTTCGACAATTTACCAAAAAGTTAATGAGAGACTGACCGGATCTATCTGTCCATACATCTGCCATTAGTGAACACCCATATGTTTTCCACGATTCCTTATATTCAGTTATGAAGGATCGTGTATATTCAACTTCAGTTTTCAGGCATGTCCCCCTTATTTCATGATATAAAAGAGGTTTAAGTCCAGGTCCAAATTGACCTATAGCCTCAACCATTACTTTCAAGCTTTTCGATTTAACGGCATTGAAAGCAATGTTGGTTTGGTAAAACCACTTAGTAATATATTGAATAGTGGTTTTCTTATCTTTTTCTTTATACCGATTCTCTAAAGTTGTTTGAGCCGACCCTTTGCCTCTACCCCCTTGGTCGATCACATTCTCGAGGTGTGGTCTACACCATTTATCCATGGGCCCATGCCCTCGGACTTTTTTTGAGACTGTTGATTATACTTGTGGTTTAGACCGGCCTGTCGAAGTAGGGGGAGTGGGACTAGCTTTGTTTACATTAACTACGTTTATATCTTCATATGCATCTTGTTCCAAATATTCCTCTTGATGTAGGGCACTATCGCATCTCTTTCTTGACTGTTTTTCTATATACTCCATGATTTCTCTTCGAATTTCTGGAGTAATTTTGTTGTATGCTTTTGTATTTGACCCTGGTAAATTCGCAAGGTGTTGCTTGTGCCTTGCAATGCCACAGGAACTCACATACCCACATAACTCATATACCGTGTGAGTCTTTTCCGTAACACTACGATAGTGCCCACACTTTCAACCGGAGTCATTCGACTTGAGTTTCAAAGAGGAAGATTGGGAAGAAGACGTTATGTTGGTGGTGTGTGTATTGATTGCTAGTAGCCTAGTACTAAAAAGTAAAAACTAAAGTAAGAGACTAAGAGTAAAGAGACTAAAGAGATGTGACTTGGGAGAGGGAGAGAGAAAGAGAGGGAAAAGAAAAGGAGATAGAGGGAGAGAGAGAAAAGAAAAGGAGATAGAGGGAGAGAGAGAGTTGCACACTTACACTAGTAGTAATCTAGTAGAAACTAGAAAGGGAGAGGGAAAAGAAAAGGAGAGAGGGAGAGAGAGAGTTGAGTTACACTTGTAGAAAGGGAGAAGAAGAGGGAAAAGAAAAGGAGAGAGAGAGAGAGAGAGAGAGAGAGAGAGAGAGAGAGAGAGAGAGAGAGAGTTGAGTTACACTTGTAGACTTGTAGAAAAGAGAGGGGAGAGATTTATACGCAAACAAAATTATAATTACAAATTTAAAAAGAGGTTCCAAATTCTTCAATCTTTACTTCTTGTCTAAGTTGTTTTCTCTTGACTCTTGACTTGAGTCCTCGACCCTTGACTAGAGTCTTGATCTTTGATTCTAGAATTATGTAGAATGTAGACTTGTAAAGTTGTATTGTTGCAAGTTGTTAGTTGTAATACTAAGTCACCAACATAATACTAACTTGTAACAAAGTAACAAACAAACTAAAAAAAAATGTTAGAAGTTGTTAGAAGACTTAGAACTTGGATATTATGAAACTTTAAGAGAGAATGAGATAGAAAAAGAGATAGATAATAGATTAGAAACTAGAAAGAGAGAGTAGTGGGTGTGTTGTGTGAATATTTATAAATTGGAAAAATTAGTAACTAGAAAGAGAGTTCAATTCAATGGATGGAGAGCTTGGTTGTCTTGGAATGTCTCTTGAATCTTTGTGGACGTATGTACTTGTCCCTTGATTGAAACTTTAATCTCAATCTTGATTTTTGAAAGAAATATGGATGGAGGAGTGGAGCTTGAGGCTTGGAATTGTGTAAGAGAGTGTAAGAGAGCAAAATAGAGAGAGAGAGAGAGAGAGAGAGAGAGAGAGAGAGAGAGAGAGAGAGAGAGAGATTGAGCTTTGAGTGCATTTAGGAGTGCTTAGAATCCCTTTTTATAGAGAAAAATAGGATTTTTTTTTTTAAATATATAAAATTTCCAACGGTCAGAAAACAGTTAGATTGATGCGATTGCATATTATGGCACATGTGGCATATGCGATCGCATATGGCATTGTCGCATATGTGATCAGTGCACATATGTGGGCATATGCGAATGTGCGATCGCACATGACAACACTGGTTGCTCCACTTCTACGCAAGCTAGACCCGATAACCTCTTTACCCTTATCATTCCTGAGCTTGGACTGGGAACTACTGGAAGGTTTGTTTTGGTATCCAGTGCTAGGCTTGGCCCCAGAAGGGTTGGCTTTAGCGCCAGAGTCACGAAACTCAAACTGCCTTCCCATAGATGCTTTGAGGTATTGCTTGACCTCCAACACTACTAGATGCATCTGTTCACGAGTGTCTGTCCTTGGCGAGCAACTCCCTCCTAATGTCAGAACGTAGGCCCGTTTTAAATCGAGTAAGGGTGAGTACATGGTCTTCATCAACTTCACAATGGGTCAAGTACTTTTCGAACTTCTTAATGTATTCAGCAACACTCATCGAACCTTGTCGAAGAGACTGCCCTTCCTCAACCAACTTCAAGTGGTAAGAAAAAGAAAGGTATTTTTCCTTAAGTGTTTCTTTCATCTCTTCCTAATGGACTATTGAGAGTTCCCTCGCACTTTATTTCTTTCGCTCTATTGTAGCCTAAAACCTCTTTACTTGCCCTACAAGCTTCATCTTGGCAAATCAGACTCGACGAGCATCCGAGATTTCATACCACTCAAAGTAGTGGTCCATATCCGCCAACAAATTTAGAAAAGCTTTAGGGTCCAAGTGGTCATCAAACGTGGGGGCATCTACTCTAACTCCTTTGAGGAGTTGCGTATCGGGATCATATTGGTCTTGATGTCCCTCACGGGGTGGGTGCACGCCCATAACCGATTCCTTGGCCACCTCCATTCCTTGGTCTATCCTCTTAACCACTTGCCTGAGATTTGGCATCTTCCCCAAAGGTGGGGTTTGCCTAGGCGGATGTCTCTAGTTGGGTAACATGCACAGTAAGTTGATTCAAGCGTTGGTCAATACGTTGTTCCAAGTGCTTACCTAAAGACTCAAACTGTTGGGTCATTTTGTTCATTGATTCTTGCAATTGCTCCATGTTTAATGTAGGGTGTAACCCAAAGCCACGACCCGTACGTGTGGGCATACAACCACTAACTCAACTAAAAGATCTTCTAATACGACTATATGCGTCTAAGTGAGACTAAATGATCCTATGAGACTCTATATGAGGGAAACTACACAACTCTACCAAAATTCAACAATATAGCTGTCAAAATAAAGGGATAACAGAAAATTTCAGCAATGTGAATTGCTAACTTTCTGATTACAGAAATTTCAGCAGCTTATATCAGGAATTATAGACCTCTAAACAGCTCTATATGATGAGGCTTGATGCATAATAGACATAAACAAACTAAACCCTAAACATGCAATGCATTCCCCTACAAGAACCCTAGGCTCTGATACCAAATTTGATGCAGGACATGAAAATTAGATATGATGTGTAAGATTTCAGGCTTTAGATTATAATAATTTATAAACAATCACAATAATTCCACATCCACATAAAGTCAAGCATTCAACAAGAGGAATCTATGAGGGTCCAAGCCTACACATGTTAGGGCTAAATCAAATAAAAATTATAGACCAAATAATGCTCAAAGGATAGTAGATTCATCTACATATGCAAAGGATTATTTCCCAATCCAAGAGATTCTCACGTTTCAATTTGGAAAAACCTAAGGTTTCAAAAGTGGAATAGAACTTGGGGATTAGAGATAATCTAAGGTTAGGGTTATGGAAACAAGGCGAAAGAAGAGTGAAATAGAGATGAGAGGGAACTTGTGATCAGCCCGCATGTGTGGACAACAAACCGGCCTGACGCACGTGCATGGATGGCGGCCCGCATGTGTGTGGGGCCCACGAATCTGGAATGGGCCAGCTAGGGCCTGATTAGCCAGGATGGGCTACGTTCCCTCCAAATTTTAGGTCAAACGGATGATCAGTTTGAACATGGTGCTTCGCCGAAGTTTTAGCCCTTCTGCAGGGCCAGATTCTGAAAAATCTGCTATAGGGGAAAGATTAGTTGCAAACGTGAGTGGATTTGATGAGGGGATGATTGTAGGAGATGAGAAATATGGAGGGTAGGAGATGGGGGTGATTTGGGATGGGTGTGGTTTCGCACCACGGTAGTTAGCCCTTCGAAGAAGGGAGGGTTTCAAACTCAATTAGGTTTCCACAACTCAAAAAATTAGAGAAGCAGGAAAACGCAGAATTTTATTAATCATCTTCAATGAAAAAAAGCCCTATATGGGGTTGCCTATTTAGAAGAAAAACCTGTGTCCCAAAAGCGGCACCGTTTGTGCATACTACTACTTAAAGACGAAGTAATAAAAAATAACAACTAATCAATGCAATGTAAACTGTTCATGATGTTCTTAATAATAGTAATAAGCAAAACTCAAAGTCCTAGGTCACCTAGGGTAGTGGGCTACAATCATGAGATCCAATGATGGGATCCACATGATGATCGGGTCTACCCCAAGGAACCAAAACAGTCCTCTAACTAAGAGGCCCTCCATGGATGTCATCATCGATCCAAATCAAAGGTGGGGCCCTCCTCCTTGCATACATTCGTAAGGGGGGTGTGCATGAGATGTCTCCAGCACACTCGGGGCTATCTGTCTTTCACATCCAGTTTACTGGCGATACTCTCCTCTTTTGTGATGCTTCTTAGGTTGCTATTGAGAACCTCAAGAAAATCACCCGTTGTTTCAAGGCCATCTCTGGCCTGAAGGTTGATCTATCTAAAAGTGAGATGTTGGGCATCAATCTTACTCATTTTGCCCTTTCCCATCTGGTAGAGGTTTTTTGATGCAAGGCAGACTCCTTCCCATCTACCTATCTTCGTCTTCCCCTTTGCATTGGAAAGCTGACCAAGCATCTATTGTATGTTGTCATTGAACATGTTGAGCGGAAGCTGTTGACTTAGAAGAGGTGATACTTGTCCCTTAGGGGTCGTTTAACCCTTATCAAAGTGGCTCTCTCTAACCTCCCCTCTTATTTCCTATCTCTGTCGTTGCCCTAAATTGGCTTTATGCAAGCTTGAAAAACTCGGAAGGGAATTCTTATGGTTATGGAAAGGTGATTCTGATGGTCATAAATTTAGTCTACTCAGTTGGTCCGAGGTCTGTAGCTCTTTGACGGGGGTGCATGTATCTGGGATTGAGCAATCTTTAAGTGGATGTTATGGCTTGGAATGGGTCAGACTGTGTGCCAAAGGATTTTTTTTTTTTTTTTTTCTTGTTATTCCTTTTGTTTTGTCTTTCTGTTCTTGTTCATTAATACTTCAAGTAGTGTTTACCGTATCGGTATCGCGTTACGTATCACACCCTTAGGATATAGATATGTATCGGTTATTGCACAAAATATATTGTTTGTATCGGATAGTGTATTGCACTTTTTGGGAAAGATGGGAAAACATTGGGAAATGGATCGAAATTTTCAATGAAATTTCAGGGATTGTTAAAAAACACCTTGATACACACTATTAAATCATAACATCATAAAAAAGCGCACACAATAGGTTTCCTTTTTATAGGGTCCTATGCTATGCACTGTTTGATTGAATTGATGCAACTATATTCAAAGTGAATTTATAACAGTTATAAATGTAAGAAGACAATTCGAAAAATCAGAAAAAATACATGAATCAGTAGATCAAGCATCATACATGTTTCATTTCGTGTTTGGAGTGTAAGATTGCATCCAATTTGGGAGAATTTGGAGAAATTTTGAATTTTCCCCAAATTTCCCAAAATCGGACTACCTACCCCCAAAATTTGAAATTAGAGTGTATGTGATGATGATTTCATCAAACACTCCTAAATACTATGAAATTGGACTCAATTGACTGTTGTTAGAAGTGGAGTTTTGAAAAAAAAAAATATTTTAATAATTTTTTATTATTATTTAATTAATTAATTAATTAAAATTTTTTTTTCTGAATAATCACAAAAACTTCATGAATCGGTAGCTCAACCCTCATACATGTTTGATTTTGTGTTTGGAGTGATCACAACCAATTTGGGAGAAATTGGAAAATTTTTGAATTTCTCCCAAATCGAACCACCTACCCTCAAATTTCGAAATCAAAGGCTCAAATCCTTGATTTTTCATGTAAAACATGAAGAATCAAGAATTTATGATGGGTCTCCACTCATGGCTCAGTGGTAAACTCTGTGTGATTCCACTATGAGGTCATGGGTTCAAGAACCCAATTGTGCGTGTGGGGGTGTAAGAGTGAGTGTGTTCTCACCTTTAAAAAAAAAGAATTTCTAACCTTTTCATGTTGATTTTGTACGATTTACAGAAAAAAAAAAGGATTGAAATGCAAAAACACTCATCAAATGAGAACTGGCCCCAAATCCAAAAAAATCTTTATCTGGCTTTGAAATCGACGTTTTTCTCCCAAAAGATTGTAAAGGATGGACCGAAATCCACCTACAATCTGTTTAGAAGACAGCAGAATGAAGGAAAAAGTGGAAAAATGACTTCTGTTTTTTTTTTTTTTTTGACAAAATTGGTGCGGCTCCTGTTTGATGTCAACGATATCTATTGATACCATGGATTTTTTCACAGAGAAATTTACCGATATCTCGTGATTCATTGCGATATCAGTGATACATTGATGATACAACTGACCGATACTCAGGATTTGAGATGTTCTAGGCTAGTTTTGTAGTCGCCCACGTGCGATGCCAATAATATCGGCTGATATTATCGATAATGTAATCACCGACTTCAAGTAGATGTTATGGCTTGGAATGGGTTAGACTGTTTGGAAAGAGCCGTCTAAAAAAAAAAAAGAGAGGGTCAGGCTCCAGTCCCTGTTTTTATACACTGGAATTCATTGTGTGCGCTGTATTGTATGATTTACAATAAATTATGCACTCCTTTCATGTTATCCAATTACTTCTAAATATGGCATCTCTCTGTTTTTTCCCAAACTTTCTGCAGGTGACATATAAATTATGGAAGGAAGATTTTGGTATGTATCCTTGGCCTCTAGTGAGGAGAGCTAAACAATGTTGGAGCACACTTAAAAGTTGGATGGCTGCAAACTTTCCAGAGGCTGGCAATACTCTGCGGAAAGGTGCATCCGAAGCTGAAATAAAGGTGTTGGAAAATGAGCTGGGGGTGACTTTACCTCTTCCTACTAGGGTTCTGTATCGCTTTTGTGATGGCCAGGAAATCGGAGGTCCGGAAGAATTTTTGGGCCTTATAGGAGGTTACTTCTTTTATGACCATGCAGTAAATGTATACTTGTTACCTTTGAGTGGGGTAATATTTGAAACGAGAGAGTTACGTCACGGTGGTTTTCCAAACACATCTAAGTATGTTGTTGTGGCAGCTTCTACTTATATGGATAAGTTGTTCATCCTGAACTGTGATGATGGTCAGCTCTACGTTGGTACTGGAAACTTAGCTACAAATAGAGAAATGATACCATGTGTACCTGATGCATTGATAAGATCAGTGCATGATATGAACAGTTGTCAGCTGCAAGACGCCATCTTGCTGTGGTTAGAAGAACATGGCAGGCGCTTACAAAGTGGTACGATTCGACTTCGTGAAGAAGGAAAAATCCGTAGTATCAGTCTATTCCCGGAAACATCGCCGTTCTGTTCCATTGCAGTAACTAATGGTGTTCAGGTTAACAACAGTCCAAAAGTTCCTTAGTTTAACATTTCAATTCTGTGCTCACCTGGATATAATAAGTTCCGTATGATATGATGCGCAAACAGTGAAAAGCTAGTGAACGCAAAGATACATTTGGTTGTAGTTCTCTTTTATGTTGTCACTTGCCTTGGTCAACACATACTGATAACATGTTTTGTAGTTCCTGCTGGTATCATTTATTCCTTTTGTCCTTGCAAATAATACAAGATTCTGGCTATATGAAGTTACATCATTCAAATGATCATTTTTGTTGTAGTTTTGGACTAAGATATGCTTATGCTACCACCAAATGTGTGTTCTTTATTTGATTTCAATGCATCTAGAACATTTCTTCTATCAAGTTCCATTCTTTCTTGAAAATTGAGAACATCTTATTTCCTTCCACCTGCTATTTTATTCTTTTTAGCTTAATGTTGATGAATAGTCTCACAAGTTGAGTGGCTTTCCTGCTTGAATTGCGCTGTAATGGTGTTTTGCGGACTGTGATGGAATAGGCAACAGGTTTCCATGGATGTTTTGTACATCCATGCGGAAAATCTGAAAACTTGGACTTAATGTGGGCTTCATTCTAATGTCTAAATCAACTGAAAGTTTACCAACTACTTCATCGTATTGTTTTTGGAATTCTTCCATTAGTGTTTGCTAAATGATACTTAGAGGGTTTCATGCTGGCAGCAATTTATTTTTAAAGCATACAAAACCTACTTCCTGTTTGCTTTGCCTTAATGCATGTTCGTAAGCATAACATCTTTGCCTAGGCATTTTAATATTGACCTCTCTACTTAATGAGAAGTTCAAAGGTTATGTGAAAAATTCTGCCATTCAAAAACAGAATAAAAGGAACAGAAATAAAAGAAAATGAAATTTGTTACTTGAATATGCAATTATTTTGCAGAAACAAAAGCTGATTGCCTCGCTATGAACTTTCTTACATGAATGTCAGCACTCCTCGAAACCTTGCCCTGATAGTTGGTGCTTTGGAGCAAATGATGGGGAATAGAAGTGCAACTACACTAGAAATTGAAATTGCATAAATCTGAAAGCCGCCACCAATTGACAAATCAAGCCCCTCGAAAATATGTTCCATCCGCTCCAAAATTAAGCAATAAGTTCATAAAGTAGCAAATAAATTGGCAGTGACGTGGTTACTCCATGCCATGTCTAAGGCATCACACCCTTGGACATCAGATATGCCCTTAATGGCGATAAATTTTAAATTCATTGAAATATCATCAACTGGATGTTTCTCATAGAATTAAAACTGGGTGGATGAAGTGGGGATGTGGCTTTGGAGTTTTATGTGATCACTGATCACTGCATGCCAATCAAACTAGAGGGGACATTTATAGAATGGATATAAGACTAGCCATGCTTTATGGGATAGGATGTTGAGAAGTGGTGACTCTTCAATCTACACATGGAAAAGTATTATGGAAATCTAGATTATCCAAATCACCAACTCAACTATTGATGCAGAATAACCCAGGCCAAAACTTACACTGCAAAAATTATACTAACCATCTGATTTCTTCATTTGAATTCAGGCCACAGGCTATCTTATTTTTAGCCATTGATTTGATAGCCATTACTTCAATGGTTAGAATTTCTTGTTCAGCGCAAATCTTGTAGATATGTTCCATCCACGATGGGCTTAACAATTTGGCTGGTTAGATACAATGCCATGTATGAGGAGGATGAGTCATCGCTACTAAACTAACATAGGAGTCTGACCATGCTTGAAAGCTTTGCTAAGCACACTCTTAAAATCAAGGGGAGTTATTTGATACTGCGACAGTGTATGACACTTGATAAACAGCCACTTAGAAATGTACGCATGGCATACAATAATTCAAAATATTTTTTTTTTTTTGAAGGATGCAAAGAAATTCATTAAAAATGAAAACAGAAATACAAAGTAAAGCAAGAAAAGAAAAGACCGAACTGAGAGAAGAAAGAAAACCTAAAAACTATACAAGTCTAGACAACAAGAAAACAAAAAACACTTCTAGGTAGCAGTAGATAGGGGCAGTATATCTAAGTTACATGGGACAACTAACCACTTGCTCTAAAAGCTCGTACTGATAGAGCGTGGCAAATCGATCCCTTTATCTCATAGCTTAAGTCAAGCCCTCAGCCGAACCCCCTCGTGGGCCCCACTTCACATGGATCCCGCCTCACACGAGCCACCTGCCTCACATTGGCCGCCCACCTAGAGTGTGCCCCTGCTTCACACAGGCTAGCACAGTGTGTGAAAATGCCCCTGCATTAATCATCCCCGGTGAAGAGTTTTGAACATGAGACCTCCGCTCTGATACCACTTTTGATGCAGGACAGCTAACGACTTGCTCTAAAAGCTCAAATTGATAGAGTGTGGCAAATCAATCCCTTCATCTCAGAGTCCAGGTCAGGCTCTTGACCGACCCCCCCTCATGGGTCCTGCCTCACATGGGTCGCCTAGCCCGATTGTGCCCCCGCTTCACACAAGCCACCTCACTCAAGCCCAATGTAAAAATGCTCCTGCATTACAAAGAGGTTTAGATTGGACAACCATTCCTTCAGGTCCCACATCAAGTGCAAGAAGACAACAGTAGAAAAGGAAGCTCGATCTTGGAAGCATCGGAAATTCCTTTAAATAGACTAAATTGTGAAACTCGCTGTCGCTAAGTTACAATCCCAAAATCAGATTCATTGAACAGTCTTAACCTTTGATTACTTGTTTATGAAATAAGATCATTGGATATTTTTTCATTTTTAACTGTCCAATAAATGGAGAGATAATTCATGAGAGTGGAGAGATCGAGATGGATGTTGCGCATAGAATTCAAGCTGGGTGGAAGAAAATGGAGATGTGCCTTCGGAGTTTCATGTGATCATCGTGCCCCACTCAAGTTGAAAGAGAAATTTTATAGGATAGCTATAAGACCAGCCATGCTTTATGAGAGCAGTTAAGGAACAACATGTTCATAGGATAAGTGTAGCTAAAATATAGATGTTGGGATGGATGAGTGGCAAAACGAAGGAATGATAGAATTAGAAACGAATGTATTCAAAAGAACTTAGGAGTAGCACCCATGGGTAATAAGATGAGGGAAAGTAGACTTAAATGGTCTGGTCATGTGCAATGGAGACCAATAACTAGGTATGTTAGAAGTATTGAGTTGATACGAGTTGAAGGCTCTAAAAAGGCAAGGGTAAGGCTCAAAAGGACATGGATGGAGGTGGTAAGAAAGCCTTAATGATCTATGGTCTAACTGAAGTTATGGCCCTTGATAGAGTGGAACAACGGAATAGGATTCACGTAGCCGACTCGAATTAATTGGGAGAAGGCATAACATGATGATGATGAACCGTCCAATAAATGCTCACCAATCTAGAGTTAAATGTGTAATTTTTGGTTTTTGATACATCTAAATTGGGATACCGATAATTCCGATATCTTAATTTGAATTAGTTGTATTCCACATATTTTTAAGTAATTTCTAAGTGTATGTGTATCATCCATCACGCTGCCAAAGTATCAATCTCTAAAACGGGTTACATTTGGTTATTTTTGTACTGTTTTGAGTTCTAAGTGTGTTGTCATGTGTCTTTTAGGGCCCGTTTGGGTAGTAAGTTGCTTAAGATAAGCTACTTATGCCACAAGTAGCTTGTCTTAGTTTCTACTTTTCAAGAAGATAAGTGTGTCTGGTAAACAACATACTTATTAGCTTCTCCTCTCTTTCGTCTCTTCTCATACCTCTCTTCAACAACTTACGAAAAGTCAAAAAGAAAAAAAAAAGTTAACTGAAGCGATTGATTACTTTTAAGCAAAAAAGTTACTTATAACTAATCATAAACCAAACTTATCTGAAATAAGTCACTTATCTACTGCTGTAAGTAGAAAAAGTTACTTATTTGGTGGTATCCAAACGGGCCCTTAGCATCTCCTAATGTTTCATTGAAAATTCTATCATTTCCCTAATGGTTCCCTTAGACTGCAGTACATTCCCCAATAAATGTGGTATTTCTTGTGTGACATCTTGTGCGATGTTGGTATGTTTCCATATCTCAAGGGTAAGATACATGGTACATACGTAACATAAAGTATTAGTCTTATTAGGGAAATGGTTGTGGAGATTTGGGGTGGATGACGATGGTTTATGAAACATGTTGTTGGTAGAAAATATAGGGTAGATGATGGGGGCTGGTTTACTAAATCCTCTTCTATTTATAGATCTTTGGGGGCTTGGAAGGCCAAATAATTGACTACTTCAAGAGGAAACATGTTCATGGTGAGTTACAACACTCACATTCGATTGTATGAGGACGTTAGGTGTGGCGATTCTCCTTTATGTTTTTGCTTCCTAGTCTGGCCATATTGCTTGTGTGATGCCCATTTCTCAATGCTTCTTGGTTCTAGGAGGTTGTGTGGTCTCCTTCTTGTCATAGGAACTTGCATGAGGATGAATTGGAGGACATGGTGAGACTTTTGGACCTTTTATAAAACCAGGTTCCATCTACATCTGATAGAGATGGTTTGGCATGGTGGTTGGGGAGATCGGGTTGTTATTCTATTAAACCATTCCATGTGGGCTCTCCTTTTCCTTGGGCCTCATGCAACCCGAGGGAGTTTATTTTCTTGTACGTGGGCTCGCCTATAGTCATCACCTTTGCTCGGTTAGTTGCCAAAAATCAAGTGTTGACAATTGATAATCTTTGGAACAGACATGCTCATCCTTGATGTGCATGTTTTGTGCCTTTAGGACACCGATTTTGTGGATCATTTGTTGATGTGTTGTATTTTTACAACAACGGTGTGGGAAAGATTCTTTGAGCACTTCTTATGCTACTGGGTGATGCCGACTTCGATTGCATCTTTATGTGGCACAGGGTGGTTTCAGCCATAAAAGGATTATCTTGCGGAGGCTCTTTGATGCAGGACCGATGCATGAACCAAATATTATGTGAGATCAAACAACAAAATTAAGGTAATTAACAAAAGAGCATAAAACTTGCCATTATCATCACTGATACCAACCATAAGAATATCATGCATAATCCTAGCCTAGGTTACCAACATTGTAGCACAAGATCATTAAATAAAAGAAACTAGGATCTAATGGATGTAGGACATCCAATTAGCATAGGGTAAAGCTTTTTTTTTTTTTTAAAAAAAATTTATTTATTTAAGTAGAAGACCTAATACACCCTAGGGTGAAATTAGGGTTAAAAGAGATTGAGAAATGTAGGAATAAATTGGGTGAATTGGTTAAGGGGATTGTGGATTTGGGTATTGGTTGAGGGGAATTAAGGTTTTAGATGAAGGGAAGTTAGGGATTTTGGGAAAAAGATAAGAGGGTTTTGACTTAAAAGGTGATGGGAAACTGATGCGGACACCAGGCCATTCAAAGTATATCAACGCAGGAGACGTGCATTACCCGTGTCAATGTGGTTAGATGACGGATACGGGTCGGATCTCTAGAGGTCGAAGACCTTACACATGTATTCGTGACATATGTAAGTTGCTTAGATGAGACATTTGGACCATTGGATCGCGAGGAGGGCGTGACCGGACCATTGGATTGTCACGGCCCACCTTCATTACACCACCTTCACGACACTATCATCGGGTCCTATTGGGCATCTTAAATTTACATTTAGTTTAGGAACATTTGAATTAATTAAGTTTTGAGATAGTTTGTGCACAATTTTGTGCTAATTTCTTTTTTTTGAAACTTTTTTTTAGTAGGGGTATTTTGATAATTTCATTTAATTACGAATTTATAAGGGTTGCCCTAAACCCATTGCATGTTATGTTATGTTTATGAAAGAAAAAAAAGGAGAGCTTTTTGCTTCTGACGATCTCGTATTCGACTTCCAGTGATTGGAAGAGGGCGTGAGGCCTAAGTAAACGATTTCTCATCCCCTACTTCTTTCTCTCTCTCTTTTCTCAAGGCATTCTTTTCTTTAACCCTATTCTCTTCTTTTTCTCCTAATCTCAAAAGATTTTCATTCCCATATAAAACCCATTACCCAAATCTAAATTTGAAGAACTACCATTTTATTTTTTTTCTGAATTTTTCAGATTTCTAATCCAGGAAATTCCTATTTTTCTGGATTAGAAAATCCACTTGGATCGTTAGACGGACCTATTGCAAGACGAAAGTTCTATCTTTCGCCGGATCCAATTAAATTCAGATTTTAAGATTTAATACTTTGTATTTGTGATGGATGGCCCTAATCAATTCTATATTGACCTTATTTCTTTCTTGTGTTTATGATGTATAAATCAGGCTGATATTTATTTGTTTTTTAAGATTGCATGAATCTGCCCCTTTCAAATATCATGCTCATTTAAGGCTAGATTAGGCCGTCCTACATCAATTTTTGATATCAAAGCTTAGGTTTCTTGTATTGGGTCGTCTTAGATCGAGTTATCAAGAGTCCAGATTTTATTTTATTTTATTTTATTTTCATTTTTCTAAGGTTTCATGCATCGCATATAGAGTCTAGATTTGAAATTTTCAGATTTGCATTTAAAAAAAAAAAGAAAGTCTAGATCTGATTTCTTCCACATTTGCATCATTCTAAAAGTTAGGATCTTCAGTGTTCATAGTCTTGTGTCAAAACAATCTCTTAGAGTCGTGTTTTAGGAAGCCTAAGTTGAGTCTTATTGCGAATGCCCACTCGAACTGGTAGAGGATTTGGTCTACACCCGATTTTCAATATGGAACAGTTGATTGAGATGATGAACACGATCAACCAACGTTTGGCCGCTGAGGCGCAATATTTGAATACGAATAACCGTATGGATCAGATAGAAACGTCCCTAAGAGAAATCTCCGACATTGGAGGGGATGATCAGTCTCACGTAGGGGGAGTAGTTGAGAAATGGGTAGGAAATCGTGGTAGAGGTCTTAGAGCACGTGGAGCACGTGGCCAAGGGGTAGATGTGGAGGGGCGCGGAATTCGCAGCCCGCTGTCGAGTATCAAGACCGTTATGATGTCGATGAGAGGGTCTTAAAGAGTGTTAAAGTAGATGCTCCTAGTTTTGATGGACATCTTGACCCAAAAGCATTCCTTGATTGGTTAGCGAATATGGACCATTATTTCGAATGGTATGAGATGTCTAAGAACTGACAAGTGCAGTTTGCGAAAATAAAGCTTGTGGGTCAAGCTAAATTATTTTGGACAAATACGGAGCGTAGGATCGAGAGATCAGGAGGTTTCCCAATCGCGCATTGGGTAGAGATGGAGTTATTTCCCCTCTTACCGTCAAAAGCTCTTAGATCAGTGGCAAGCATTACGCCAAGGATCTATGTCGGTTGCAGATTACATCACAAAATTTGAGGAATATATGATGCGGTGTGATATTCAGGAGGATCTCTTAGTGACGCTGGCGCGTTTCAAGGTGGGTCTTCGCATGGATCTGCAATGTGAGCTTATGACCCATGTAGTGAATGACTTGGATCAGGCTTACCAAGTTGTACAGGAGTCAGAGCTTTACCTAAAGTCTCTTGTCACGAGGTGCTTTGAGTCTCGAGACTCTACTGTTAGATCTGGTTTTCAGAGAGCCAAACCTAACATTGGAAGTCAACCTAGGGTGCTGGCTAGTGCACTGCCTAAGCCTAAGGATGATAAAGGCAAAGGTGTCCTTGGTGCCAATCTTGGTAGTGGTAGTCACTTGAGATGTTATGAGTGCGAAGGTACAGGTCATTTCGCATACCAGTACACGACAAAGACTTGCGGGAAAGCCTTAGTCATAGACGAGTCAAATGAAAATGCGGATGACATGGGTGATTATGAAGTTGAGGAATATCATCCAGAGATAGGTGTTAGTAATTATGAAGAAGAAGAATCAGAGATTGCACCACTAGTTGTAGTTAGATGTGCTTTAGCGCAGTGCAAAGAGTGATGATTGACGCAGAAGCACAATTTTCTACACATTTATCAAGAGCGGTGACAAAAATTACAAAGTCATTGTGGATAGTGGTAGTTGCACCAACGTGGTCTCAGCTAGCACAATCACTCGTTTGGGTTGGAAGCCCATCCCTCACCCTCAACCCTACAAGGTTTCTTGGGTTGACACGTCTTCTATACCTGTCCCAATAGTGTTTAGTCCTCATCCAAATCGGTTCATATAAAGACATGTTGTGGTGTAATGTTTTACCCATGGATGTAGGTCACATCATTCTAGGGAGGCCATGGTTATACGATAGAGATGTCACGATTTTTGGTCGCTCGAACGTGTGTACATTCAAGCATGAGGATAAGAAAATCAAGATTAATCCGTTGCCACCCAAGGGCTACATGGATAAGGCTAGGGATGTGAAAACGAGTGAGTCAAGGAAGGATGTGAGGAAATCTATTCCGAAGTCTCTACATATCATAAATGCAAAAGAATTTGAGAAAGAGACAGGATGATTCGACGGTGTACGCCTTAATGGCTAGGGAGGTTACACCCGAGGTTCATGTAGAGTTACCCCCTAAGGTGACTTCGGTTCTTGAGGAGTACAGTGATGTATTTCTTGAGGATTTACCGGATGAGCTTCCACCTATGCGGGACATCCAGCATGCCATTGATTTCGTCCCGGGGTTTTCTTTACCGAACCTTCCTCATTACAGGATGAATCCTGCAGAGCATGCAGAGTTGCATAGACAGGTAAATGAGCTCCTGCAAAAAGGTTTCATTCGTGAGAGCATGAGTATGTGTGCCGTACCATCGCTATTAACGCCAAAGAAAGATGGTACGTGGCGGATGTGTGTGGACAGTAGGGCCATTAATAAGATCATGATCAAGTATCGGTTTTCGATTCCGAGGCTTAATGATATGTTAGACATGATAGCCAAATCTATCATTTTTTCTAAGATAGACCTCAAGAGCGGGTATCACCAGATACGTATACGCCCTAGAGATGAGTGGAAGACAACATTTAAGATGAAGGATGGGTTGTACGAGTGGTTGGTCATGCCCTTTGGCTTGATTAATGCACCCAGTACTTTTATGCGTGTGATGACCTAGGTTTCGAGACCCTTTATGGGGAAGTTCTTAGTGGTTTATTTTGATGACATACTCATATATAGTACCACTAAAGAACTGCATCTCGACCACTTGAGGCAGGTCTGTAGTGTGCAGAGGGCGGAGAGGTTATGTGCGAACCTTAAGAAATGTTCGTTCTTGTCTGATAGGGTCGTCTTCTTAGGGTTTATAGTGTTGTCTGTAGGGATGCGAGCAGATCCAGAAAAAATCAAGGCCATAGTTGACTGGCCTGAACTGCGGAACATACATGAAGTAAGAAGCTTTCATGGCTTAGCCACATTTTATCGTCGGTTCATTCGAGGGTTTAGCACTATTATGGCTCCTATTACTGATTGCATTAAAAAGGGAGAGTTCATACGGTCTAAGGTCGCAGCTAAGGCATTCAAAGATATTAAGGGCAAGATGATAGAGGCTCCCGTCATACGTCTTCCAGATTTTTCTAAAGTCTTTGAAGTAGCGTGTAATGCTTCATGCGTAGGTATAGGAGTACTAAGCCAAGAGGGTCATCCAGTTGCCTATTTCAGTGAGAAACTGAATGAGGCAAAACAAAAGTATTCCACATATGACAAAGAATTTTATGCGGTTGTGCAGTCGCTACGTCATTGGCGCTATTATCTTCTACCGCAAGAATTTGTCTTGTTTTCTGATCACGAGGCTTTGAGGTATTTGAATTCCCAAAAGAAGCTTAACCCAAGGCATGCCAAGTGGGCAGCGTTTCTTTAGGAATATTCATTTGTCCTGAAACATAAAGCTGGGATCGAGAACAAACCAGCCGATGCCCTTATTAGGAGAGTGACATTGCTCAACTCCTTGAGTGTAGAAGTTGTTGAGTTTGAGCAATTGAAAGATGAGTGTTCCATGTGTCCGGATTTTGGGGGAACATACGTGTCACTCTTAGGTGCCCAGCATAGTTCGGGTGAGTTCGTGTTGAAAGATGGTTTCCTTTTCAAAGGAGACCGACTTTGTATTCCCCACACTTCCCTCTGGGATTTCCTTGTTTGGGAGCTTCATGCTGGAGGTATTGCTGGCCATTTTGGTCGAGATAAGACCATCGCCCTAGTGGAGGATCGATTTTATTGGCCAAGTCTCAAGCTAGACGTAGCCAAAATTTTAGGGCAATGTCGAACATGTCAACTGGCAAAACAAAGAAAGCAGAATACTGGATTGTACACGCCATTGCCAGTGCCACACGCATCGTGGCAAGACATTAGTATGGATTTTGTGCTTGGACTTCCCAAGACAATTAAAAAGCACGATTCCATTTTTGTGGTCATGGACCGTTTCTCAAAAATGGCTCAGTTTCTCCCTTATTCTAAAACCTCAGATGCATCCAACATAGCTAAGATTTTCTTTGAAGGGGGTAGTTCGATTACATGGTTTGCTTAAGACCATAGTGTCTGACAGGGATGTCTGGTTTACTAGTTATTTTTGGAAGACATTATGACATATGATGGGTACGAGACTCTAGTTCTCGTCTGCCTACCATCCTCAAATTGATGGCCAAACTGAGGTTGTGAATCGAAGTCTTGGAAATCTACTACGATGTTTGGTAGATGAGCACATTAAAACTTGGGATTTGGTCCTACCAGTCACCGAGTTTATATATAACAGTTCAGTTAATAGGTTTACGGGTTTGAATCCATTCGAGATTGTTAGTGGTTACAAACCTAGACTACCCATAGATTTGTTACCTATGTCAGTCACCCAGAGGACCTTAGAGTTAGCCGATGCATTTTCCCATCACATTCATGAGTTGCATGCAAAGATTAGGAGGCGGATAAATGCTAGTAATGAACAATACAAAATTTCAGCTGACTTACATCGTAGAATTCAAGAATTTAACGATGGTGATTATGTAATGGTTAGGATGAGGCCAGAACGGTTCCCACAAGGTATCGTTAAGAAGTTACAAGCACGCAGTGCTGGACCATTTAAGATTCTGAAAAGATTGGGTCCAATGCGTATGTGATAGATCTACCACCTCATATGAGGATTAGTTCAACATTCAATGTGGAGGATCTAATGCCTTGTTTAAGCCATCCCATAGACCCTAATTTTATTCCAAACCATTGGCTAATTTCTAAATTTTTTTCCCAACCTACACCACCTATGCCTGCTATACCTGAGATAAGAGAAGAAATTGAAGGAATTGTGGATGAGCAAATTGTTTCCACTCAAGACGGTGGATTTCAGAGGTACTTAGTGAAGTGGAAGAACAGACCATCATCCGACTGTACATGATTGACAAAAGCGAAGTTGAAGCGACTAGATCCAGATTTGTTAGAAAAGCACAAGAGTTTCATCTCGCCGGAGTCGAGATCTTCTCAGCCAAGGGGAGTTGATGCGGACATCAGGCCATTCAAAGTATATCAACGCAGGAGGCGTGCGTTACCCATGTCAATATGGTTAGATGACAGATACGGGTTGGATCTTTAGAGGTCGAAGACCTTACACATGTGTTCGTCACATGTGTAAGTTGCTTAGAGGAGACATTTCGACCATTGGATTGCTAGGAGGGTGTGATCGGACCGTCGGATCGTCACGGCCCACCTTCATTATGCCACCTTCACAGCACTATCATCGGGGCCCATTGGGCATCTTAAATTTACATTTAGTTTGTGAACATTTGAATTAATTAAGTTTTGAGATAGTTTGTGTACAATTTTGTGCGAATTTCTTTTTTTTTGAAACTCTTTTTTAGTAGGGATATTTTGGTAAGTTCATGTAATTACGAATTTATAAGGGTTGTCCTAAACCCATAGCATGTTATGTTATGTTTATGAAAGAAAAAAAGGAGAGCTTTTTGCTTCTGACGATCTCGTCTTCGACTTCCAGTGATTGGAAGAGGACGTGAGGCCCAGGTAAACGATTTCTCATCCTCTACTTCTTTCTCCTTCTCTCTTTTCTCAAGGCATTCTTTTCTTTAACCCCATTCTCTTCTTTTTCTCCTAATCTCAAAAGACTTTCATTCCCTTTTCATCCTCACATAAAACCTATCACCCAAATCTAAATTTGAAGAACCGCCATTTTATTTTTTTCCTGAATTTTCTAGATTTTCAATCCAGGAAATTCCTATTTTTCTGGATTAGAAAATTCACTTGGATCGTTAGACGGACCTATTGCAAGACGAAAGTTCTATCTTTTGCCGGATCCAATTAAATTCAGATTTTAAGATTCAATACTTCGTGTTTGTGATGGATGACCCTGATCAATGCTATATTGACCTTATTTCTTTCTTGTGTTTATGATGTATAAATCAGGCTGATATTTATTTGTTTTTTAAGATTGCATGAATCTGCCCCTTTCAAATACCATGCTTATTTAAGGTTAGATTAGGCCGTCCTACATCAGAAACCAAAAGGGTCAAGGTGTTGCTAGGTTGGATGGGTTTAGGTCTTTTAGGGTTTGGATTGTTGATGGGCATGTGAAAGTGAGGTTTAGAGGAAGAAGAAAATCTGAGATGAGAGAATTGAAAAAATTTGAAAAAAATACCTTGATGGAATATGGTAGGGTGATGTCGTGGGGTTAGATGGAGACCTTGCACCTCGTTGATAAAGATTAGCCTCACACCGATTTCCCTTCCAAATCACATGGAAGCAAGGTGTCCCATATCGGTTACGTATTGGCCGTATTGGCCGATACGTAACGGTATCGGTTAAGGCCGATACGCGTATCGGCCGCGTATCGGCCGATACCAATTTTTGTGCCCGTATCGGCCGATACGGGCCGATACGGGTCCGTATCGGACCGTTACGGGGGCGTAACGGTCCCCCGTAACGGTCAGAAAACGGTCATATTTTTTTCTCTTTTTAAGCACTTTTCTTGCTGTTTTTTCCAAACTTCTTGCTTCCAAACTGTTTTTCACTCCTTCTAATAGTAATTTCGACCAACCTTGGCTAGTCTTTTGGGACAAAAACACATTATATTACGGATTTGGTTGAATCAAAGCTCGGTGGGCCATTTTTCAGAAATTCTTCAAAAATAGGTATTTACTTTCTTTAATATGTTTTTCTGTTTTAATCATGCCATATGATGTGTTAATCATAGTAGAACATGATAATGTGCATTTTACAGATTTGGGGTGCCATTTAATATTTTTTTTATATTTTTTTCTATTTACGCATGATTTTTGGGCCCTTTTTTTAAAATTCAAAAAATCAATTTTTAATAGTTGTTTTGCTGTTTTAATGATGCCATATGATGTGTTAATCATAGTAGAACAGCTTGATGTGCATTTTACAGATTTGGGGTGCCATTTTATATTTTTTTTATATTTTTTTCTATTTACGCATGATTTTTGGGCCCTTTTTTTAAAATTCGAAAAATCAATTTTTAATAGTTGTTTTGCTGTTTTAATGATGCCATATGATGTGTTAATCATAGTAGAACAGCTTAATGTGCATTTTACAGATTTGGGGTGCCATTTTATATTTTTTTTATATTTTTTTCTATTTACGCATGATTTTTGGGCCATTTTTTTAAAATTCGAAAAATCAATTTTTAATAGTTGTTTTGCTGTTTTAATGATGCCATATGATGTGTTAATCATAGTAGAACAGCTTAATGTGCATTTTACAGATTTGGGGTGCCATTTTATATTTTTTTAATATTTTTTTCTATTTACGCATGATTTTTGGGCCCTTTTTTTAAAATTCGAAAAATCAATTTTTAATAGTTTTTTTGCTGTTTTAATGATGCCATATGATGTGTTAATCATAGTAGAACAGCTTAATGTGCATTTTACAGATTTGGGGTGCCATTTTATATTTTTTTTATATTTTTTTCTATTTACGCATGATTTTTGGGCCCTTTTTTTAAAATTCGAAAAATCAATATTTAATGGTTGTTTTGCTGTTTTAATGATGCCATATGATATGTTAATCATAGTAGAACATGTTAACGTGCATTTTACAGATTTGGGGTGCCATTTAATATTTTTTTTTATATTTTTTTCTATTTACGCATGATTTTTGGGCCCTTTTTTTTAAAATTCGAAAAAACAGTTTTTAATGGTTGTTTCGCTGTTTTAATCATGCCATATGATGTGTTAATCATAGTAGAACATTTTAATGTGCATCTTACATATTTGGGGTGCCATTTTATATATTTTTTATATTTTTTTCTATTTACGCAAGAATTTTGGGCCCTTTTTTTAAAATTCGAGAAATCAATTTTTAATAGTTGTTTTGCTGTTTTAATCATTCCATATGATGTGTTAATCATAGTAGAATATGTTAATGTGCATTTTACATATTTGGGGTGTCATTTTATAAATTTTTCTTTGTATTTTCAAATTAGTGACTTTATATTTTTATTTGCTTATATTGGACAGGTTTTGGAGCTTCTTAGGGTTTAGTTAGAACATAAAATTATCTTTATTAACATAGGTCATACACTCATACTCATATCCTAAACCTAAAGAAATGTCTGGGTCTGGCCAACAACAAGTGAGTGAGGATATTGGATGGCAACATTGTGAGAGGGTTGGTGGTACTAGGCACCAAATAAAGTGCAAGTATTGTGATAGGATAGTGTCTGGAGGAATTACCCGTCTCAAACAACATTTGGCACATCGAAAGGGTCAAGTTGCGCCATGTATCAGAGTACCGAGAGAGATAATGCTATTAATGCAAGCTAGTCTGGATGAGTCGAAGGGTAAACGTGCTGCTGTACAAAAGAAGAGAGATGATAGTTTAGAAGCAGCTCGACAGGAGGTGTTTGGTCCTGAATATATGGGCGTTCGTGATGAAGATATTATTGATTCTGACGAAGATTCAGATCGGGAATTAACCATAGCTAGGAGAGAGCGTGCGTCTAGCTCGTGAAGAGGAAGAACGTCACCGCATGTTTGGCACGCATGGGTCAGTGCGTGATACAGGAGGGGGCAGTGGGAGTGGGAGTGGGACAGGGAGTGCAACTGGAAGTGCAACTGCTTCTGCAGCTGGGACTGAGGGTAGGGGGGGTAGGTTTGGTGGGTTACGACGTATATTTGGGAGCCGACGACAGACATCTTCACGTGATGCCTATATACATTTGGATGAAGAAGTAAATGAGCCTAAGAGACCCTCTATTGATCCAATCCTGTTTAGGAAAGAATCAACTAAACAAAAGAAGATAAAACAAATGTGGAGTAGAACTTCCGTTGAGAAATTAGGTAGAGCAGCAGCAAAGTTATTTATACATGCTAACATACCTCCTAACGCGGCCAATTCTCCATATTGGCAGGTGGTAATTGATGCAGCAGCAGAAGCAGGTGAAGGAATAAAAGCTCCCACGGCTAAGGAGATTAGGGAGAAATGGACAGATGCAGAGTATGTGGATGTGAAAACATACGTGGCTACCTTTAAACCTGTATGGCAAGCCAGAGGATGCACGATCATGTGCGATGGTTGGACTGGCCTAACCAGACGCAGCATGATCAACTTTATGGTGTACTGCCACTTGGGAACTATATATCACAAGTCAATTGATGCCTCAGAAGTAACAAAAAATTCTGATTATATTACTGGACTAATGGATAAAGTTGTGGATGAGATTGGAGAGGAGAACGTAGTTCAGATTGTGACAGATAATGAAGCATCATATAAGCTTGCAGGACATCTGTTGATGAATAAGAGAAAACATCTTTTTTGGTCACCATGTGCTGCCCATTGTATTGATCTTATATTGGAAGATATTGGGAAGAAGAAGAATGTTAAGGAAATGGTCGAAAGGGCAAGGGAAGTAACGACGTTTATTTACAATCATAATCAAGTAGTCGCAATAATGAGAAAGTTCACGAAAGGACGAGAATTGTTGAGGCCTGCGGCGACTAGATTCGCGACAAACTTTATAGCATTAGAGAGTTTATCCCAGCATAGGGGAGAGTTGAGTGAAATGTTCGCTTCCCGACAATGGCTCAACACAAAACATGGGAAGAAGACATCAGGGACACCGGTCGACGTTGTGAACACCATACGGGACAACAAATATTGGAAGAAGGTTAAGGCGATCCTAAAGGTGATGGAGCCACTAATGAGGGTACTCCGTCTTGTTGAAACCGATGAAGCACCTACCATGGGCTTCCTATATGATGCCATGGATAAGGCAAAGCTTGCAATTCAACGTGATTGTAGAAGCTGGGAGACTTATTGGAAGATGATCGACAGGAGATGGACAAAACAACTCCATCACGATCTTCATGCAGCAGGTTATTACTTAAATCCTAGGTATAGATATGCCCAATCATTTGTTGCGGATGATGAAGTTCGTGTCGGGCTAAAAAATGTGATAAAGAGATTAGAACCTGACTTAGATCTGCAAATAAAGGCGTTGAATGAATTAGATACATTTGGAAATCGCCTTGGTAGTTTTGGAGATGCTCTTGCACAGCATGCAGTATCTAGGTTGCAATCGGCCGAATGGTGGATTAATTTCAGAGAGAGTACGAAGGCTCTCCAAAAAATTGCAGTAAAAGTTTTGAGCCAGACAACATCTTCCTCTAGCTGCGAAAGGAATTGGAGTTGTTTTGCGCTCATTCATTCAAAGAATAGGAATAGATTGCAGACTAGAACATTAGATAGACTTGTCTTCATGCACTACAATATAAAATTAAGAATGCGACGACATCATAGGAGCATTACAGCTGCCGATGACGGAGACTACTGTCCAATAAACTTGGACAATATTTATGATGAGGATGACCCACTTCTACCTTGGTTGGAAACAAGGGAAAAACAAATTGAAGAGGATAGTGAAGAATTGGAAATTGATGACCCAGAAATACGCAAAGCACAACAAGAGAGTCGTGCAGATGTGTTGGACCCAGTAAGAGGGGCAGCGTTTATGACACGTACGGAAACGCCTCGAGATCAACAAAAGAGTACGAGTAGTGGTAGCGTGTCCGTGTCGGATGATGATGACGATGACCCCCCTGCCTCTGGTGCTGGCACTTCTGGTGTTGCTCAACGCCCTATTCAGTCGTCTACAGATCGCGATGCCGATGAACATCGACGAGGTGGTACACGAGGTCGAACCTACGAGTGTACCGAGTCACGATACAGCCAGCAGGAGGGTACATCTAGTGGTGCACCGCGTCCGGGAGGTCCGGAACATCAGCAGGCTCATGGTCTTGGTTATTATGATGGATATTCTTATGATCAATTGGATTATAATTATGATGGTTATACTGAGCCCGTTCCATCACATTCATGTTGGAGTAGCCCTCCCGATCAATATTCATATGATTATAGATATCCAGATCCAAATCCAAGTTACTCATCACAGCAGACGCACTCTCAATCTCAAGATTCTCAACAGCCTGAGTATGGTTACCAGCATGGCTATTCGACGGGCACTGGTGGATATCCTTACTCAGGGTCAGAGTCGTTACCTGGTCAGGATCAGTCATCCTCTGGTTTCGTTGATCTAGTATTTCCTTCTGGCACTGGATATTATGGATATGCAGAACCTACACCTATTGGACAGCCTCAGCCTGATGGTGACGATGACGATGATGTGGAGGTCGAGCAACCACAAAAAAGCAGATTTTCATTTTGGTGGTGACTTGTGATTGTGAGTATATATTTGTATTAAGGTAAGTATTTGCATTTTGCAGCAGACAGCTCACAAGTATTATTGCAAGAAGCCATGTAATTATGCACACACTTGACACTGCCGAACTTGTATTTAAAATAGCTCCCCTGACAACCAATCAAGTAATCCTTAATCAAGTTGCAGGGGAGTATATCAGACACTACTAATTTTATTTTTTTTAATATTCTTGACTTGAGGATGACAGGTCATAGACATGAATCACAGTCACCTGCACACTGCACAGGTATGTTCGAGAACGAGAAATTCCTCAAAAATAATTGCAAACACACACCTAATGTAAGATATTTACATATTACATTCATTCTAATATATCTATCATTGGTAGTAGATAGTTAGAAAATTAAATATATGAATTTTGTAGTCAAATTCAGGTTATCTGGTTCATAAATTCATCAGACAGTCCGATACAACTTCTCACCAAAGAGTGGACCGTTACGCCCCCATAAACATGTTCCATTTTATAAATGAATGCATATTTGGAATGCTTAGAATATTCCGGATTTAATCCATATTTTTTCATATTTTTTTGGCAAAAAAAAAATTTTGCGCCGTTACGGGCCGTTACGCCCCCGTATCGCCGTTACGCCCCCGTATCCGTATCGGTTTTGGAGGTCACCGATACGCCAACCGATACCGATACGGGACACCTTGCATGGAAGTATCTTCAAATCTCATGAAGATGGAAGAAGAAGAAGAAAAGAGCAAAAAACTCTTCGTCTTTTTTTTCCAACAAAAACCTAATGAGGGAAAGAGTCACGCCCATCCTCTTTTTATAGCTCCAACAAGTTTCACTAATCACAAAAAACACCGTCTTATAAAATTTTAATAAAAATGATCATCGTCTAAAGAGAATCTACTAAATCACTCATAAAGGTGTCCAAACATAAAATAATCAAAACAAAATCATAAAAAATGATAAAATCTAAAAAACTGACGTGGATGATCCACGATCAATGGCCCGATCGTGTGATCCATGTGATCCAATGGCTTGATTATCACATCCCTCCAATCCAACGGTCTATATCACTCCATATAGCAGCCCATGTGCATCTTCCTAGTGTGGGGTGTTCCAGATTGCTTGCACATGCACATGGAGTCTTCAACACGATCATGGGTACTCGCCTAGCCATAGGGAAATCGATGCGGCCCGCCTCCCCTGATATGTACGCAAAGGTGTACGTGAAGTGATGCCGAAGTGATGCCTTCATCACTCTTCTTGCAAGCCTTTGGTCAATTTTGGTAGAGCACAATAATAGATGTTTTCGCAATCATCCTTGTGGCCCTAATGAGCTGTTCAGGGGGGCCACATTGGACATGGTTTCTTGGGGAGCATCCTCAAGCCGTTTGTTAATTGTTCTGAGTCCTTTCTTTCTCCTTCGTAGAGATCTTTGAAATTTCTGGGCTATTGAACCCTCATCTTTGCCCTGTTTTCTTTTAATAAAATTTTCACGATCCCTAAAAAGAAGAAATAAAAAAAAGACCTGTAGAAAGCTGCCTGAAATTTGATAAATCTATGGCTTTGAATCTTGACAGCAGAGAAGGCAAAGAATGGGTTTGGAGTAATGCCAAGTGCGACCCACACAAACCTGTGAAAACTTGAGAAATTGACGGGCACCTGTAAAAGTGACTTCCAGTTATGCTCAGGATTCACATACAAGTGCTTTGCACTCGGTTGGGCTGTAAAAAGTTTTCTGAGTTGAGAGAATCTTACCTTGTTCAAGTCTTTAAAACCCCAACATACGGTGTTATTCTCAGCCACAAGTAGGGAAATTTGACAAGGCATGTTTTCAGGTACAGGTTGTGTTGCTTTAGAAATGTAACACAAGGTATTCTACTTTATTTGAAATTCTTCTCCTCTGAGAGGAGCATTGAACATATGAAGTTGGTTAAACATCTTAGCGATGACAAGCTTTTCAGGTGTTCTTTTCTTTTGATAATGTTGCTGCAATAAGGCCTGTGAGTTGGTTGCAACTTTTTCCTGATGAAGTTATCTTACCTTTAGATGTGCTGAATATCCTTTTAAGAAAATTCTTGGTCCTAGGTTTTCACTGCTTCTTGCTTTTTATTTTCCAGGTTCGTGCTTCTGCTGTATTTGTCCCAGAACTAAGCAACCTTCAGAATGAGGAAGATAAGTACTGTTTTTCTTACTCAATCCGCATGCGTCTTCTGCCTCAGGGCTGCATGTTGGATGGTGTATACTTTGGCTCTTGTCAACTGTATTGGCGGCATTGGGTCATTCGTGCCAATGATGTTGTTGTATCTACTGCTGGGGGAGATGCTGTCATAGGAAAGGTCGCGTTCACTTCGATTTATTTATTTATTTTTTGCACTTTTGCCAATGGTTATTTGCCTGCAAGCTTCTTAGTATAGTTGCAATTCACCACCGTCTTTTAGATGGCGGTGATTTATTTGCTCCGCACGTGGCATATGTATAAAGCAATATACACCATCCCATTCATGAGGTTCACTATGGATGTAATATAGATTGAAAATGGCATGATTGAACAATTCTCACCATGGACAGCCATCAAGTGGGTGGTCATAGGTAAAATGGCCACTAGTCCAAATTTAAAGAAGAATTTTTTTTTTTTTTTTGGAGAGATAACGAAGACTTATTAAAAAATGAAGCAAAACAAACAACAAAAAAACCACTAAAAGAAAACAAAGAAACAACAACACCGAGAGGGTGATCCAATGACATCCTAAGAAAAAGAATATTACATCCCTTGAGCTTTGTAACCCAAGAGGCCCACTTGATCACCAGAAATCTAGCCCTTTGGGAAGTTCCCTCCACCGACTTCCTTTCATTTCTGAAGCACCTCGCGTTTCTTTCCTCCCAAACAGGCCACCAAACTGTAAGCAATGTCATTCTCCACAGCATCGTCCTCTCCTTCCCAATGCTAATCCTGTGCCAAGCAATTATAAGGTCGGCCATCATTGGCAGGAAGGACCAAGAGAGCTGGAAGTGACCCAATATGTCTGCCCAAATCTTCCATGCCAAGGGTTAATGAAGAAAAAGATGGTTGACCGTCTCCTCGTCACTCATGCAAAGAAGGCAAATGTTCGAAAGAATCATAAATCTTTTCCGACGACTGTCTATGGTGAGGACTTTTTTCTTACTAACCAGCCACCCAAATGTGGCAATTTTAGGAGGAATGTCATAGTGTGACAGAAATTTTGTTTGCCCCACCTCTCCTTGCCATTGTCAAGTATGGGTGAGGGAGTAAAAAGAGCGAGTTGAGAAGCACCTGATCTGTCTGCTTTCTAGATCATTCTATCCAGGTCCTATCTAGATGGGGAACAAAGGTGGATATGCTGTAAAAGTGCTGCGAAATCAGCAACCTCATTGTCACGAAGAAGTAGGCGGCCACCATCATGGAGGGATTTGGAGCCAAGTGATAGAGGAAGTCAGCTTTCTAAGGGGAGGATCCTACCCAAATCTGGATTTTTTCACCATCACCCAAAGAATAACCAACTACTTTCATAAAAGCTTGCTTCACGGAGGAAATTCCTTTCCACAAAGCCAATGCTCTGTAATTAGAAGAGTTTCCCGTCCACAACCTCCATTCGAGCATCCATACTATAACTTCTTTCCAAAGCACCATATCTTCCCCCCTGAATCTCCAATGCCATTTGCTAAGCAAAGCCTCATTCATGGATTTAAGGTCTTTAATACCGACGCCTCCCCTTTTTTTTTTTTTTTTTTTTGTTTTTGTTTTTAGAGGCAACGAACTGAAAATGCATTAAAAAGAGGGGAAACAACAAGAAGAAAAGCAAAAGAGAAACAGGAGAAGCAGAACTGCTGAAGGCTCCTAACCACCTAAAAAGCTAAGATCAACAACACTATTCAAATCGTTTACATTAACAACCCATTCTAATACCATCTTTTTAGCCCCAGCCCCCACCGCTTTCTTAAAAGACGATCTATCGTTGAAACATCTTTTGTTTCTTTCTTGCCAAACAACCCACCAAATGGTAAGAATGGTCATATGCCAGATCATCGATTTGATCTTTCCAAGCTTGATCCCATTCCACGCAATCAACATCTTCGTGGCGGACTCCGGAACAACCATGAAAGTGAAAAAAGCTCCCTCTTCATGGATTTAAGGTTTTTAATACCGACACCTCCCTCTTCATAGGTCTTGCATACATCACTCCATCCCATTAAGTGGAACTTCTTCTTATCTTCCACCCCTTGCCATAAAAAGTTGCATATGAGTTTCTCTAGCCTTGAGAGCACCAAAATCGGGCACTTAATAATGGACATGAAGTAGAGGGGAATGTTTGATAAAGTCGCTTTGATAAGAGTGATACGCCCAGTGTTCAAAATATCGGTATCGTGCAATGGATCACACCCTTGGGATTAGGGGTGTATATCGAGTTGAACCGAGTCGAGCTAGCCTCAGCTCGACTCGGCTCGGCCCGGCCACTAGCTGACCTCAGCTCAAACTCGGCTTGGCTCGGTCCTCGAGCCTGACTGGCCAGCTCGGCTCGGTTCGGTCAGCAGCTCGGGCCAGTTCAAGCCATGATCAAGCTGAGTTCGCCTTTGCATCATTTCCACAAACACCTTGCACCTTCAAAATCCCACTGTTTGTAAAACAAAAGTAATGGTTTTACAGGTATTTTATCAAACACCTTTTGAGCAACATAAAAACCAAGAAAAAATGGGTATTTGTTTCATGTACATACCTTCCTTGCCACCAGTCACACTTCGTTGAGTCATTTCATCAAACACCTGGTGAGCAACATCAATATCAAAGTGACCGAGTCACCGAACTAGTTCGATCCGAGATTGATTTAAACTAGGTTCGATTCGAGTCAAGTCGAGCTGGGGCCAGCTTGAACTCATTTTCAAGCTAAAAAAATCAGCTCAACTCGGCTCGAACTCAGCTTCGGACCGAGTCGAATTGAGCTTTTTCGAGTCGAGTTGAGCGAGCTAATCGAGCTAGCTCGGTTCGTGTACACCTCTACTTGGGATACAAATACATATCGGTTATCGCATGGGATATATCATTTGTATCGTATAATTTATCGCACTTTTTGGGAAACATGGGAAAATGATTGAATTTTTCAATGAAATTTCAGGTATTGTTAAAAAAGATCTTAATACACACTTTTAAATAATAATATATAAAAAAAGTACACACAAGAGGTTTCTTTTGTATAGAGTCCTAAGTTATGCATTGTCTGATTGAACTAAGGCGACTATATTCAAATATAATGCATAACATTTATAAATGTATTAAGACATGTATATCTGCACCGTCCATCTGTTTTGCCACCTTAATTTATGGCACCATCCAAAAAATGAAGCATATCCAATTATCCAATGGACCATGCCATAGGAAACAATAGGAAATAGTATTGATTGAAGGCCCTACCATTAAAACCTTCTTAGGGCTCACCTTAATGTTTTTGTAGTGTTATTTACCATCAAATCTATTGATAAGTTCACATAAGCCTGGATGAAAGGAAAAAATAAATAGATGATTGATCCAGAACTTTTGTGGCCCATTAATAGTCAATCACCACCTTTTCCTTTGGTATGGTCCACTTGATAATTGGATCCGCTTCATTTTTTGGATAATACACTAAAATGAGTTGGAAAAATGGATGAACGGCGTTGATACAAAATACATACATTGAACTGGGCCCGCGTTAAGGGTTGCATTGTCCCGAGTGAGTCCGGGTCTCACCTAAACATCTTTATTTTATTTTTTTTAAAGGTATTGGCTCAAAAAAGAGGCAAATTGTGTGGGCCCCATGCATTGTATCCATGCTGTCCATTCAATTTTTTTGGATAATTTTAAAGCCTAAGACAAGAAATGGGGCAGATCCAAAGATCAAGTGGACCACATCATGGGAAAGAGTGGGAATAAAGACGCCACCATTGAAACGATTGTTTTCTTTGGCGTGGTCCACTTGAGCTTTGGCTCTGCCCCATTTGTAGGCTCATAGGCTAAAATGATATGAAGAAATGAAGGAGAGGAGTGGATATAACACATACATTATTGTGGAGCCCACAAAGTTTCCTTAATAAAATAAGGTTGAGATGTGCTGGTAATTCAATTGGTTTCAAACATAGGAGGTACGTAATATGGTGGGACCCTGACCATGGGGCTACCTTGACGTAATATGATGTATCTGCATCGTTAATTCATTTTGACAAATCATTTTAGGGTATGGGCCAAAAAATGAAGTAAATCCAAATCTTAGGTGGACCACACCACACGAAAAAGTGATCATTGAATGGCCACCATAAAAATAAATAAATTGGGGGCTATAAGTTTTGGATCAAGCTAATATTTATGTTTTCCCTTCATCCAGGTCTGTTAGACCTTATGAACATATTGGATGGCAAATAAACATCATGATGGGCCCCAGGAAAGCTTCAATGGTAGATATCATTCCCACCACGGCTTCCTGTGATGTGGTCCACTTGAGCCTCATATCTGGCTACATTTTGGGCTAATGCCCTAAAATGACCTATCAAAATGGATGGACAATGTAGATAAAAAAATATAATGGTGGGCCCTATAGAGCCCCTAACAAGACCATCCATCTCTAGGCTCCCAATCCGTGCGGACACGCTGCGCACGAGTTCTCGTGAGAACTTTTTGAGAACTCATCATACATGATGTGAGTCCAAAATCGGAACGGTCCACATGATGCAGCACCCCATGAAACCCCTATGGACAAACTTTTACTTTGTCCCAAAACTTTAGTAGGCCATGGAAAAAGAAAACGGTTTCCTCCCTTGATTTGCATCTTTCTTTACTATGGCTCACCAGAGTTTTAGATCAGGGTGAAAATTGGTCCCTACGAGGAGTTTCATGGGATGCCACATCACATGGACCATTCAGATTGGAGGCCCACAACACGTGTGCAAAGAGCCCACGTGCCTAGGTGTGCAGGTGAGCATGCCTCTTCCTGCGAGAGGCTTTTGCAAGAGGTTCCTGGGCTAGGATACTAGGTGGGGCCCACTATGATGTTTGTCAGAAATCAACCCTGTCCATCCATTTTGCGTGCTCATTTTAGGACATGCGACTGAAAATGAGGTGGATCCAAAACTCAAGTGGGCCATATGAGAGGGAAGCTGGGGAAAGAGTTTCCTACCTTTGAAACTTTCCTGGGCTCCACCTTGATGTTTATATGCCATCCAAACCGTTTATGAGGTCATTCTCATTGCGATGAAGTGAAAACACGTAAAACTTATCCTGATATGAAATTTTTGTAGCCATAAAAATGTTTCAACGGTGGTCATCGAATCCTTAGTGTTTCCTCTCGTGCGGCCCACCTAAGTTTTGGATCCACCTCATTTTCGGTCACATGTCCTTAAATGAGCTCGCAAAATAGATGGACATGGCTAATTTCTCATGAACATCACGGTGGGCCCCACCTAGCATCCCAACGCAAAAACTTCATGCGCGAAGCCTTTCCCATGAAATCCGCGTCTACCCGCGCTCGATCAAAAAGGGCTCAGAAGCCATTTTTTATTGTAGAGAGGGTTCTGGCCTTTTGGAACCCTGAATTCTCTCCCAAATATCTAAAGTTCTCTAGATTTTTTATTTTTTTTTTCACATTTTCTTCCGAAATCACTTCCGTTTTCAAGCAATAAGCTATTCGAAGAAAAAAATAAATATAGGAATCGAGATTTTCTTTATACTAACCTACGACTGGCGAGCTTCGATTCGAATGGCCCACCAAATGCAGCTTCCAATCAGGGCAATCTCTTCTACAGGTATGGAAATCCACCCTATTGAAAGTTTCCTTCTCTCTCTCTCTCTCTCTCTCTCTCTCTCTCTCTCTCTCTCTCTCTCTCTCTCTCTCTTTTCCCCCGATTTTTTCAGAATATTTACGCACTGTACAAATTTTCTTAGTTTCGTTCGACGAGTTTCGTATCGTTGGACCGGGATACCGATAATATCGGCCAATAGTATCGATATTGCGAACACTGGATACGCCCACCAATTCAAAGGTAACTGTGCTTCCATCTTGCTAACTTCTCAAATCTCTCCACCACCTTGTCCAATAGATGCTTCGCTGGTTTCCCGACACAAAGGGGTCGAATTTGTTCCCCTGGCTTCTACTAGGTTGTTGACTCTTCTTTGTGACCTACACCCAACCACCTTCGTCTTCCTCCTCCCCTCTGGATACATTCTCCTCTATTTTGCTTTTGCCTTTCTCATTTCTTCTCCTGACGCTGGAGGGTCTTGATAGGCCACTGGAGAAGCCCCTTCCCCTAACGGTGCATCTCCCTCGTGATCTCAAACCTCGACCACATCTCTCAGCAACACTTCTACCTCTTTGAGAGTCGATGCTGATATAGATCCTCTCTAATAATCCCTACTCCGCAAGTGGTCTTTGGTGCACAACTGCAATCTCCCTCGAGATCTAGCTAACGAGTAGCTTGGCTCCTTAGTTGTTCTTAGAAACATCGAGCAACAGGTAAAATTCAAAGAGGAAATTTAATGCAGGGGCATTTTCACATCGGGCTTGAGTGGGGTGGCCTATGGGATGCAGGGGCACACTTGGGGTGTGCGGCTCGTGTGAGGTGGGTAGAGGTGTACACGAATTGAACCAAGTCGAGCTTGGCACAACTCGACTCGCCTTGGCTATGTCCCCGAGCCTGACTGGCCGACTCAGCTCGATTTAGTCAGCAACTTGGGCCAGTTCGAGCCAAGATCAAGCCTATGTGGCATTTTCACAAACACAGGAAGTGCGCTTTTAATTTCTTACTGTATGTAAAGCAACATCAGTTGTTTATAGGTATTTCATCAAACACCTTGTAGGCAACATCAAAATCAAGAAAAAATGGTATTTTTTTTCATATACTTACCTTTCTTGCCACCAGCCGACACTTCGTTGAGTCATTTCATCAAAACACTTGGTGAAAGCAACATCAATATCAAAGTAACCAAGTCACCGAACTGGTTCGATTCGAGTTGGGGTTCTATCCGAGTCGAGTCAAGCTCGAACTCGGTTCGAAATTTTTTGAGTTCAAAAAATCAGTTCGACTCGACTCGAACTCAGTTTCGAACCGAGTCGAATTGAGCGTTTTTTGAGTCGAGTCGAGTGAGCTAAACGAGCCAACTCGGTTCATGTACAACCCTAGAGACGGGTGGCTCGTGTGAGGCGGGCCCCACACGTGTGAAGTGGAACCCATGTAAAGTAGGGCCCACGAGGGGGGTTCGGCCGAGGTTCTAAACCATGGGATATGGGGCATAGGCTATGAGATAAAGGGATTGATTCGCCATGCTTTATCAGTTCGAGCTTTTAGAGCAAGTGATTAATTGTCCTACATCAAAGTTGTATTAGAGCAAGATGTCTCGTGTTCGAGACTCCTCACCGGGGGCGATTAATGCAGGAGCATTTTCACACCAGGCTTGAGTGGGGTAGCCTGTGGGATGTGGGGACACACTCGGGGTGGGCAGCCCATATGAGGCGGGCCCTATCCATGTGAAGCGGAACCCATGTGAAGTGGGGCTCGTGAGGGGGGTTCGGCCAAGGTCCTAACCCATGGGATGTGGGGCCTGGGCTATTTGATAAAGGGATCAATTCGTCATGCTCTATTAGTTCAAGCTTTTAGAGCAAGTGGTTAATTGTCCTGCATCAAAATTGAATGGTCAAGAATCGAGATTGTCCAATTAGTGTAAGTTTTGATCTATCTCCTGTCCACAAGGTAACCCATGATTTCAAATATCCAAATTGGTGCACATGTATGCCACACCTGTGGTGGTTTAGTCGCCACCATCTTGGAAATGGTGGTGAGTTTCACCATAGTCCAGCTTCCCAAGACGAATCATATTCAAATCACATGACTCGGGTGATAGTTGACCGCTGGTTTCTGAGTTGTGGTATCTCATTCAGGGTACCAGTGGATGCATGCATATGAATCCAGATTGCCTAAATTGTAGGGCCCACTGTGGATGGAGCATACCTTGGTAATCACACTGAATTAGTGATCTTAACCATCCAAGTGGTTACTGAATGGATGGCTAAAAAATGTTGGAGATCTAAACTTAATGAGCAAAACCAGGTGATTAAGGTTGTTCAACCAGTGGGAATTTTTGCCTATGCTCCATTCACAACAGGACCATGAATTGAAGTCTGGTTGCCATGCATGCATAGAACATGTCTGCCGTATGTGGTGAATAGACACCACAACTTATATATGCTGGTGAACTATTTTCTTCAAGACCTTTTTATCCATGTTTGAATGAGGAATTATGCAATGCTCAGTCCTGGTGTTTTTACAATACCATTCTGGCTTTCAGTTTGTACAAGCGGGGCCCATTATTTACTGATTCAAACCATTAACAAGATGGCTCCCCCTGTGTTTGAGCCATGCACCAAACATCTCTTAGATGGAAAAAAGCTCAATGCTTCAATAGGTGGCTGAAAAAGGATGGTTAAAGAAAAACTGCAACGGTTCACATTGGACCTAAAAAAGGCCAAATATAAAGAAGCTTGGGTATTCCAATCTTGAGGACTTTTGGTGTATGTCCATCTTGGGTGAGGCTCACCATATTAGTGATCTGGATTGCTAAACCGTGGGCCCCATTGATTCAAACTGAAAACCCCAGCATACTGTATGAACTCTAGGGAACATTGTACAATGCCTCACTGTAAATGGCAGACCTCTAGTTGGGGGCTTTGCTAGCAAGTCTTTCTCAGGTTGCTTGCCTCTCCTACCATGTCATGTGATTATCTGTATCGTTCATCTAAATTTCCAAAATGTGTATGACCCACATGGTAAAAGTGTCACTGATCAAAATCCTCATCAACTGTACAAACTTGATTACGAATTGCTTCTCTCCACTTTTGTTTTCAACTGACTTTGAATGCATGATTATATCTTTTGTTAAGGCATTATATATATATAAAAATGATCTTTGCTGAAGTGAGATTTTTTACTGTCCATCTGTGGTAGCCTTTCTAGATGAATGGTGTGGATCATATCACATGCTGTGGCAAAAGGGTGACTGGGTGAACACCTTGGGAGAGGCGGAGCTTGGCTTAGGGAGGGAGGGTTTCTGGGATAAAAATGAAAATATGATCATTTAATGCTAATAGCCTAATACACAGCTTCAGAGAAGTGTTTCTGGGGTAAAAATAAAAATACTATTGTTTAATTCATGATCAAGACACAGCTTCTCATGATGGGGCTGATTTTTGACAAATACTTATTGAGGGTGGAATGGAAATAACTTTTGGGGAGGGGGTGGCTTTGGTCATAAAAGTATTTTCTTGGGGACTTTTGGTAATCCCTTATTATTATGATTGTTGTTGTTAGAAATTTTCACATATGCCTCAATATATGCAGGTCGCAATCCACTTCGTGCACATGTGCCAACATGTCACATATGTACACATTTGATCCATCCAAAAAGGTGGGCCCCACTATGAAGATAACCTTGTCGTAGAAGTATTTTCTAGGGGGCTTTTGATAATCCCTTGTTATTATGATTGTTGTTGTTCTTGTTGTAATTTTCACATACACCTCAATAGACGCAAGTCAGTCTACTTTGTGCACGTGTATAAATTTGATCCATCCAAAAGTGGGCCCCACTATGAATACAACCTGGTGCAAACCACTTATCACTTGTGCCAGACCGTGGCAACATAGATGGGCAATGGTCTGGTTCGACATACATGTGTGGCCCACCTAATGGGTGGATAAGGCTGGTGCGACCAAACTTTTGGATGGCTCGGACGGAGTATGGGAACATGTGCACATGTTGATGGTGCTTTCCATCCACTGAGCTGTATATGAATATTCCTTTGTTATTATTATTTATTATTATAAATGCAAATCCCGAATAGCTCAGACAAGGTTATGATGATAGCATTTATTTTATTTTATTTTATTTTTTGAATTAGGATAATTATTATTACCACTAAACCATTGTGCAATATTGACAAAAATATCAACTTTTCAGAAATAAAATTGCATTTCTTGCCAACAATAATCAACCACTTGAAGCTCCATGATTGTTTTGAGAACAAATCCCTTTTCCTTTTTGTATTTTCTTGTAAGTCTGCAAAATTATTAATGGCTTGACAAATATCTTAATGAGTACTATTGCCCCCCTTTACAGTCAAATTCGAACTTCATGAAGATGACCCTGGAATCCTTGATCAATCACCACCCCCACCCCTTGGCATTCGACATTGTACAAACATGGTCTGAAGTTTATGGAATGTGTTAAACATTAAGAGGTGCTAGACATGGAGATCTCAAGGAGCAAACATTCCAACACATCCTTACAAATATTATTTTTTAATATAAAGTCGTCCTCATCATCATCCAAGCCTTATCCCAACCAATAAGTTTATGGAGTGTGTTAAACATTAAGTGGTGCTAGACATGGGGTCAGCTTCATGAATACCATTCCACTCTATTGAGTACCATACCCTCAAGAATGTCAGATTGTCAGGATTCATGAGAAAAAGTTATGGCCACAGTTTGATGCAGCTGCCAACCTGATGCAGGCCTCGCTTGGCTGGGCTTGGGACAGGAACTGAGAGCAGAAAACTCACTCTGGCGTAGTTATATTATATGAATATAGTCTATCCTGCAAATTCCATTATCTAGAATATGATATGGTGTAATATGTACCTCAGATATTAGGAATTTCAAAAAATTTAAAATTCCAAGCTTGCTGAGCCTTCCTCATCGATACTGGTTATTTCTCTAGTTATTGATTGCGAGATGGAGCAATCAAGAGGGTCTTGATTAGGAAAGCTCTGGAAGCATGTTTTCCAGCTGGGATCATATTCTCACCCCACTGCTGTTAGCTGTTAAAGGACGATATATTTCAAACCAAGCATCTCATAATTCCTATGGAGAGCTTTTATAACCAAGATCAACGTAGTTAGTGTGGGCCTGTCAGCCGAAAAATCAAATCCTACTCGAGCTTTCATAAGAAAAGAATGTTGTCTAATTTGTTGTTGGTGGAAATGCTATTGCATTGGATGCTGTTACAAGAGTGAGATGGCATGTGGTGAAATTAACGAGTTCCATATGTCAGTGTGGATTTCATCAGGGGCCAGCCTATACCTTTAACATGAATTACCTGTTATAAAGGAATTAACCACTAGTATTCAGGAAGAGGTCCTCTGGCTTAGCTGTTTCTGGATGATGCCGTTCTAGTTGATGAGATGAGAAGGGGTGAATGCTCAATTGGAGGTTTAAAGAAGGGTCTAGAGTCTGGAGTGCAGAGGTTTTAAAATTAGAACCAAGACAGTATTTGGAATGCAATTTGGATATTTATAGAGGCTGGTCTTTAGTTAAAATAAATATAGCTAGGAGATTTCTTAAAGTGACCTTTTTCATTGTCTTGGCTCTATAATTGAAAAGGTTGGAGAGATCAGTGTGAATGTTTTAAAAGCTATTCAAATATCTGTGATATTGGGGTAAATGTTGTGCAAATTAAGAGGCAGGATGAATAGATGATAAACGTTGCAAAGATGAGGATGTTGAGATGGATGTGTAAAAATACTAGGATGATAGAATCAAGAATGAGAACATCCAAAGTAGCGTAAGAGTACCTCAATAGGAGATAAAATGATGGAGAGCTAGTTGAGATAGTTCAGTCATGTGCTAGGGAAACCGGAGACAGCCCTGATGAGGCATGGGACTTCTATTAGAAATGAAAGGCTTGAAAGGATGAGGAGGAAAGAACTGAAAGACTTTGCTCAAGGTTTCGAGAAGTGATTTATGAAGGCTTGTGTACTTTACCAAAGAAGGGCCTTGCCTAGGAATTATTGGCGAAATTCATTTCATGAAGCTAACTTCGAATAGCTGGGTAGGGCAAGGCTACTATGATACTGATGATATTGTTCCTGGAGATGCTACCTCTGAAATCAAACCTAAACCCACATTTTGAAGGAAGCAATTATCTGTCCTTTTTCATTTTTCAGTTGACAGGTTCTTAGCTAGGATGAGAGATTCATTGCCTGCCCAGACTTCGCTTTCCTGAATGCTGTTGGGCCCCTACCCATGTTCTATTGGCTAACATAGTAACATGTCAGCTCCTAAAACATTTACAAAAATGCTTCTTCGCTTTTCTGGTTACCAGTAGATGCAAATGGAGCTAAACCTAGCCAAGAAAGCTTACCCGGCTCTTGTATGGAGCCTTTTAATTGTAGCCAGGCTCCACTGTAATGGGTTGTGGAAAAATTAGAATGGTATTTGGGTAATCTAAAATAATTTCAAGACCTGTTGATGTAAAAGGGATATGCACATGTAAAACGGATATGTGCACCTAAGCTTTTTCCTTTCTCCTTTAAAGCTTTCTGGAATGATTCAATCTTAATCTTTTGGGCTTCAAGGACCAGTATGCAGAAGTCTATAGTATTTCTATGGTTGGCAAAAAGTGCTTCATACATTCATGTGTCACATGCATGTCTGGTGCATGACTTCTAATAATCGATTTTCTTTGTTACATAGCTAAAATCATTTTCCTCTGTTTGGCTGCAGCATCCACTCCTATACCCAGGTGCTCAGGAATTCGTTTATGAAAGTTGCTCGCCCATGCGATCTTCTTCCGGTTCTATCGAGGGTGCTTTCACATTTGTTCCTGGCAGGTACTCTGCATCAATGTTTCCTTGCATATTCTAAAGCAATTGAGCTTGGACATGTGGCTTAGAACTTTGTGCTAATTCTAAGTTCCAAAACCTCTTCATTTCTTAAGGCTGCATTTGGCTGCGCAATGAAAACAATAATTTTGAGATTTTGGGATTTCTACTCAATATATTTTCCACAAATCATGAAATGATATTCATGTGAATACGATCACCTCTTTCTCTTCAGTCCAACCTGAACCACTTCGTGATTTTGAATTTGGCTCAGCTGAGTCAATGAAGAAATTGCGGATTTAATAAATAAAACTGACTGAGTTGACCATCGACTCAAGCCAACTGTTTCTGAAAGCAGAGTTTGGCATTGGTAATTTTGGTCCACCTAGACTCGATGAATTCCTATTCAAATGACGTAGATTTGGACATTGATGCCTTCTTTATAAAAGATGCTATTCTCGGCATTGATAAAGCACTTTCAGTCGATTCATGAATTTAGTGTTCTAAATCCAGATCCCTGTTGGTATGGGGAAGTGTTGATCATGTTCTCAACATTTAAGATCAATAAATGGGAAAATGGAGAGGGAAATGATATCTAGTTGGGTGCCCTTGTAAAGCTGTCAACAGGCTGGAAATGCCCATTGGGCTTTCAGGTTTGGCCCAATACAGGCTGGATTGGGATGCATCTTAGACCCGTTAGCTCAGTCATGGTCTGCAGGTCAAAGCATGTCTTACAATTGTCCAGTCCAGGGCCCAAGTTATTAGCCTTTATCTGAACCTTTTTCTTTACTGTAAAATCTCTGTTCTGTGCTAGTCCATTGGGCTTTCCAAACCATTGGCCAGACGAGCCTGTTTATTTTTAATAACCCATCCTACCTGTCCTGTGCTTACCAGGGCCAGCCCCATACACAGCCCTATGACAGCTCTACACCTGATGAGACTGAGAGAAAGATCTGTTCAACTCAATTGTTTTAAATAGCTTTTCTATGTAGCATCTAGGTTATGCTACGTAGTGTAGCTTAGCCTTAATGCTACATGGATCATAAAAATAACTTTAGTCATGTGTAGCATATACGTTACATGCTAATTCTGCATATGCTACACTATAGCCTCTGCTACACACTTTTTTCACTAAGCATTGGAATCAATTAGTGTTTTCAATGATTTTGTTATGTTTTTCATTTTTTTTTCTTTTATAAAAATTAGTTAAACTTTTCAGGGTCTTTAGTAAAATAATATAAGTAATAGTATTATATCAGTTAGGTTGCTCTTTCTTTACCTTTATACTTGATCTTTGCCTATTTTTCCTATTATGTTAAGCTGTGTTTGGTTGCACCAAATGTCATTAATATCATTGCTAATCAGACCAATTTGGTGCAAAATATCATGAAATTGGCTCAACCAAGCACGGCCTTAACTAAAAATCTAGAAGTAGCATTTAGCTTAAGCTTCACAATTCAGAGGGGTGAACGATATGCTACACGCCATTTGCTGTTTACAACACTAGTTCAACTCCAGCATCCATTCACCAAAACAATCTGTCAAAGCCATTCAGCATCAAGTCGTGGAGTGTTAAAGCCACATTACAATGAAACATTGCTTGGGTTGAATTACTGTAGTTTACTTTTTTCAATTGAATTGGCTGGTCTTTTGCAAAACCAAAACCAGCTATATCTTGACATCTTCAAAGGCTTGAGGGGTATGCTCAATATTTTTCTGAATGCTTTGCAGAATGCTCTTGTCATTTATAGATCAGATCCCATTTAGCTGACAAGGAACTGGCTGTTTTTTGGCTTACACAGGTTGGTAAACCCTAAAGGAAGGCCGTTCAATGTGGAAGTTGCTCGCTTTCCTCTTGAATTGCCTGACTATATTTTCTGATCGGACCCATGCAGGAATGGTAAATTACCAAAAGCCAACACTGAGATCTGCATTCTATTTTGTTATTTGCTTTTCTTTCCTCCTTGTTATGATGTCTACTATCTAACGTTGATGTGCCATGACAATGGGTCTGTTGTCGTGGTCCTGTGTCTGTTTCTATTAAATACTGTGTTTTAAGGTAGTCGAGTTTTATTTGTGCCATATTTACTACTGTAAGATAAAAATGTCAGCTGAGAAAGCTCAATGCTTTGTTTTGTTTGATATGAAACCATGGGGTGGTTCTCTTTCTGGATTTATGAATAATGGGCTCACTGTAATTTTCACCACATTTGGAATAGATCACTCTTCTTCAAGGTGTTATGCAATGCTCAGGTAGTCAGTTTAGTGAACCAAACCCCTGATATGATGTGCTTCCCTGTAGATGGCTCATGCACTACAAAATCCCACCAAGGGTATCTTCACCTCTTTTTTGTAACCACCAATTGAAGGGTTTAGATTTTCACATCTAAGGTACTTTTCTTGGATGGGCCTTCCCTGGAGTGACCCGTATGTCTTACGGTTTGGATCATTGAACCATGTGCTGCACTTATGGAAACTAGTACTAAAAATGTGGAATATTTTATCCATAGGTGGGCCGCAAAAGTGGACAGACTAATTTTAAAATGTTGAATCAATATCAAAAAGTAGGCCTGCAAAAGAGAACGCTGATTGTAAGTTTCTGTGTGGTCCCCACCATGGTGTTTATATCCCATCCAGATCATTCATTAGGTGTGCCTCACAGGATGAAGAGACTCCAAAAATCGTCCTGATCCAATACTCAGGTGACCCACATAACTTGAACTTAAAGAGGTTTTAGGCATATCTTTACTTGTTCCCTATCGTGTGGCCCACTTGAGTTTTTAATGGGGTTAATGTTAGGGTACATTGAACATGAGAAATCATGCCTGATGTATGGAGAGGATGTTACTCGCACAAAGGTGGACTCCACAGCTCCACATTTTATCCGTCGTGCACAATTTGGTGTTGCAGAGGATTCCGGTAATATAGTAAGTGCCTGTTTGTTAACATTGAAAAAAAATCCCGGATTGTGAAACTCTGCGTTCAGTGATGTTTATTAATGCAGAATCTGGAAAACGCTCCTTGATTTTTGTAGAATTTTTTCGGTTAGCGAATGCTGAATGTGCTCCACTACGCACGCTCCCATAGAGTTTTCTCTTTCCGGAGTAGGTTACATATTACACAACCCAACTTTGAAAGTAGAACTTGTCTGGGCTCCTCCATGATTTGTGTTAGATCCACACTGCTCGTTAACTTTTTCAGATTATTCTAGAGCATGGCCCAAAAAATGAGGCACATTCAAAGCTCAAGTGGACCACACCACAGAAAGCAGCAGGAAGAATTAAACGACTACCGTTGGAACCTCCCTAGGGTCCACTGTGGTTTATTTGCCGTCCAACCTCTTCATGAGGTCATACAGTCCTGGATGGAGGGAAAACACAAGTATCAACTGATGTGAGCCTTCCGTGGCCCTAAGAAGTTTTCAACGGTAGGCGTCTAATTTTTATTGTTTGAGTTTTGGATCTGCCTCATTTTTTGTTTGGCAAAATGAATGAATGGGATGAATTTCCCACAAACATCGGAGTGGACCCCACATAATATCCCAATGCAGGAAGTTCATGGAAAAGGCTTTAGCAGGAAATCCCTGCCACTAGCACTGGAAGCGGATTGCATGATGTGCCACACACCACCGACCTCGTGTCACCAAGTTATGTGGGGCCCACCATGATGTATGTGTTATATCAAAACTGCCCATCCATTTTGTGAGATCATTCTATTAGTTCAAGAGACCAAAAAAGAGGCAGATCCAAATCTCAAGTGGACCACACCACAAGAAAACACCGGTGATTGAACACTCATCATGAAAAACTTCCTACCGACCCACTGTAATGTTTATTTACCATCCAACCTGTTGATTAGGTCACACGGGCCTGGATGAAGTGAAAACATATATATCAGCTTGATCAGGGCCTTCCGTGGGTCTAAGAAGTTTTCAAAGGGTAGGCGCTCAATTCCCACTGTTTCCTATAGTGTGAGCTACTTGGGCCTTAGGGCCTGTTTGGGAGTCTGGATTTGGAATCCTACTGTTTCCTGTGGCGTGGATTACTTGGGCCTTAGGGCCTGTTTGGGAGTCTGGATTTGGAATCCTTCCATTGTGTTTGGCACCCTGGATTCAGAATCCCCTGTAATCCAAAAGCATGCATAATATATTTAAATGGGTAATTTAATTACTAAATCAACTTTATATCTCTAATTAGTGTACATATGCCATGTTTGACACAAAGGTTATAACAAGCCCGTTGGAATATATACTTTACCTGAAAATGATGAAATTCCAAATCTCGGATGGGTTGCAAGCACAAAATCACATTCGAGTGATCAACCAATAATTTTTAACTGCTAATTTACATGGACAATGTTTGGATGGTGCAAATTATCCTATGAAAGTAATTATATTGATGCAGTTAATAATTTGATTGTTTTGGGACATCATCGGTGGGCCATGTGCCCAATAGATTAGTAGCCCAGTGAGACATGTTACACATGCAACTCATGGAAGAATTTTAGATGTAATCCAAGCTTTCACCTGAGATTTTAAACCCCCAGTTACCAGGGATTTGAAATCCCCCCAAATCCATTGTGCCAAATGACCCCTTAGATCTACTTTGTTATATATATATATATATATATATATATATATATATATATATATATATATATATATATATATGGGAAAAGGTACAATGCGCTCAAGCTGATTTTAACGTCCCATGTGGTTGAGCTGTCTGGGCCCCACCATGATGCGTTTCGAACATCTAGTCCACCGGTCAGATGCACCATTCCATCATGGGCCTAGGTCTCAAAAATCAAGTCAATCTTGTGTGGGCCACACCATATATAGAAGTTGAGAGGGGCCATGCACCATTAAAACATTCATAATCATTTTTCGGGCCCACCAAGATGTGGTTTGCAAATCCAGCCCATCCATTATGTGTGTCCCACTTGGATGAGTGTTCAGACCAAGTTTCAGACGCATGCAAATTTCAAGTGGGCCCCACCAAGTGTTTTTATATGTTTTTGGCATGCCATCACATGATTTTAGATGGTATGGCCCACCTGAGTTCCGTATATGGCTGATTTTTGGGATATCCCATAATTTAAAGGGGACCCATCAAATGCACGGTGTTGATGGTCGACACGCATCACGGTGGGGCCCACACCTCATGGGAGCTTATTATGAGCGCATTTTAAGGCATATATATATATATATATATATATATATATATATATATATATATATATATATATATATATATATATATATATATATATATAATGCCTTAAAATAGTATGGAAAAATGTGTGGATGGTGTGGATAAAAGACATGTGACGGTAGGCCCCATAGAGCCCCCGAAATGACCGTATGTTTCAGGCTTGGTGTGGGCGTGGCTTCAATGGATCTTAGGTAGAGGTGGGCATCGAGTTGAGTCGGACCAAGTTAGGTCCAACTCGACTTGATCCGGTTTTACCAACTCCCTGACCTGAACTCGATTCGACTTGAGACCGAGTCCAACAGGCTTGACTCGATCCAAACCAAATCTTGGTTGGGCTAACCCAAACAGAGTCCAACTCGGTTAGAGAAATCGATTCGAATCGAGTTGGCTACGATTCGGATCGAGTCAATGGGTCATTGACTCATTTTAATGTTGGGTTGGGTCCAATTAGGAATAATCACAAAATATTGTTGGGTTCTTATGGTGGGTTGAGCAAAAAGGAATTTAGGTGGGGTTAGGGTTAGAAACGTTGAGCCGGATTTTCAAGTTGGGTCTTACTGAGGTCGGATTAGGCTCAAGTTGACCTCAACTCCACCCAACACACCTGAGTTGCAACCCTAACTATGACGCGTGTGGGGAGCATAATGTGAATGCAGGTATTTGTTGTGTATTGACACAAGTGTCAAATGTTGGGCACTTGAAGATTGATAGTGCTACACGTACAGATATAGAGAGCTTTAACTAAAATTAACATACATTTGTACACTTGGCACATAATGGGTCATTTAACTGTTCATTGGAAGATCCAAGGTAAGATCTCTCAATTTGGGAGATTTCATGAAACATCATCCATGGTGAGACATATGATATCAATACGTTGGACTATTTAGCTAGGTCATTCAACTGTTAAAATATCACAGATCCAACTTTCAAAGTAAATAAATTATATCCATAAAACGAACAAAGTAAATAAACTCTGTCAAAAATAAAAAATAAATAAACCTAATATGCACATATAAACAAATAAAACTTTCATTCATTCAATAACCTCTATATGATGAATACTTTTGTGGCGTGTAACCAAATGAACATTTTCTGTAATAATGACCCCCTCCTCCAGCTCTGCCTTCGTCGTCAAAATCATCCTTTGATTATCTTTTTACGGCTTCAACTGCAAGAAAACTCTATGTTGACTCTGAGCTAGAGGTGTCCAAAAGATGATTGTTTACCTCTGCTGAATCGGATGGTGGAGATGCCTTCCCATCGTCCTCATTCATAGATGCAACAAGTTTTTTCATTCGTTTTTTATGATCCGATTTGTACGAGATTTCTAACCGCCTATAAAATGCTATGAAACTTTTAAGAAACTTTGATGATTTGCTCGTACCTACTTTAGCATCATGTTGTCTCGGAAGGAATGAATGTTGTTATCTGATCTTTAATGTCATTTTCAACCTTTCTTTTACGGCCTCTTTGTAATATTGTTCTTCTTGTTCCCTTAAAATTCTCTCTTGTTCTTCTTCTCTACTAACTGTGAAGGGCCTGGAGGCAATTCATCTACTTAATCCTTCTTCATTTATAATAGACCTACTTTTATATATTTTATGGCTGGTTGTATTGGTTGTAATTGTAAAGGGATAGGGTGTAGAAAGCCTTAGTATTTGTGTTGAGAATGACTTAAAATAAATCCCGGACTTCTTGAGGAGCTTTGCTACATGGTGCAACATCTTCTCCCCGATAAGCCAAATGTAATTTCAGCCGATTTGTTTTGTTTACAAATTATTTTCCACACAACTTGCATTTTAACTTTATCTTTCTATCTTGGGAGTAGACTTGGACTCCATAATCCCGAATACCTGCCGATGTATCATCTTCCGATGACATATATACCAGTGTATATTTTAAAAGAAAAATATCTGGTTAGGTTAAGGCAACATAAAAAAATAATTTATAGTGATGAATGAACGCAATTAACCAACCATATAATATGAGATTTAAGCAAATTAACTAATTAAATAGTACAAACGAAAATATAGAAATATTCATCCACCCATAAAATATTACAATTTAAGCTCACAAAAAATAATTACAAATATTATATTTTAACTTATAAGAAAATGTAAGAGAGATAGAAGGCAGTGTCTTGTCTTGCAGTTCATGCAATTGTTGCAGGTACTGTCCTATCTTGCTTGTCACTCTCTTATTTTTTGAACTCCTCATCAACAGAGTTTCCTTTCCCTCAGATCGGACGCAACAAATCCTGTGTACAAATGAGTACTTTAACTAATTCTAGTGTAAGTGATTTTCGATACTTGTTTATGACCATACTCCCCGTACTAAAAGCAGACTCTGAAGCCACAGTTGAAATTGGAATTGATAATATGCCTCGTGCAATTAACGAGAGTACATGATATTCTGAATCACGAGATTTTGTCTTCTACCAGTCTAAAACATCAAATTTTTCGCCTTTGTATTTTACAAGTAGCTCCTTAAGATAGTTTTCAAGTTCTGATTGAGTTGTTTGCGTTTTAGTCTCAACATGTGCCAGGAAAGACATGAAATCATCTCGTTTCTCGCGGTTCATTAACAATAGAACTAAAACTCAATTGAGGAGTTTTGTCTTTTGCAGCGCCCACATAAAAATTGTACAAATCATCGACTGCATCACGAATCTTATCGACCTCAGAGGCACTCTTCTCACCATACAACTTATTACATATGAATACAACCATGAACATCTTGTATCGATGATCAAAAACGACTACAACAACCATTACCAAACTGCACTTAGACTAATACTCATTAAACTTTAATTGCATACCCATGGTCATTAATTGTAAAAAGTCTGTTCCATTACAACTTTTGTACAAGACATCTTTTACCCCCTAAAGTTATGACAGAAATATATTTATTGTTGGATACTTGCTTCTTAAAAAATTATTCGTTACGTCGTAAAAAATTGAAAGGAACTTGCGAACTAATTCAACTCTTGACCAATCATTTTCAGAAGGTAACCAAAGATACACACTATCATGCTCCACATAGTGAGAGAATGCATCTCTAAAAGCTATCGCTGAATCCAATATTTCAAAAGTTGAATTCCAACATATCATAACATCCGGCTTCATTGTTCTCTGAGATAACAAATTCAACCACTTCACGATCTCATTCAATATATATAATCGTAAAGGTGACCCCCGTATGTACTTTACACTCTCTATTATGTTCTCGATCATTGACTCAATTATTTTAAGGTTATCTTGTATAATCAAGTTTAGGATGTGGGCACAATACCTAACATGAAATATCTTTACACTAAAATACAAGTCACCGGTGGCCTTAAATTGGTTACGCAAATTCGTTACCACGCTATCATTTGCAGAGGCACTGTCTAAAGTTATTGAGGAGATTCTCTTCTCAATGCCCTACTCCACAAGACATTTGTACATGCAGTATGAAATCATCAATCCAATGTGAGGAGGCGCAAGATAACGAAAGTTTATGATTCTCTTGCAGACCCTCCATTCAGCATCAACGTAGTGAGACATATACCTCTTTCGTTAATTGGATGTCGTACTCAAATTTGATGTCAGGCTAATTCAGGAAATCGATTTCAACCATCCTTTCAACTTGAGCTTCTCGCTTTCATACATCTTCATACACATTCTTTATTGTCGTACGAGAGAGCTCTGGGGTTAAGTCCTCCGGCTAATTCGACAAAAGTAAGACTTTCTACCATCTGAAATTATCTTTCATTGACCATAATAAATTTGTGTCGTCAACTCATTCACATGATTTTTGTTATACTTGTAGATGGACAATATTGTACCTTGTGACATACCCACTAAAGATTGGGTGAATGAAAGTGTCTGTTGCCCTGAGGTCCGAGTTCTCACTTTTTTATGACACTTCAGACTGTGTTTCTTTAGAGTTCTGGTCGACCTATCTGCTTGCCTAGCATATTGAGTCTTGCAGTACTTGTATTGTATCTTCACTGTGTCGTTCTTTATAATTACTTCTCCAAAATCTTCCCACACTACTGATCTTTTTTTTTTTTTTACTTTTTCCGTAATCTGTGACTGTGAAGTACTAATATCAATGAGCACCTCTTCATCTTCTACACCTAATCATTCATCTTCCAAGATCATCAGTGATGTAACTAACAAACCGCCTGGGGTATTAGAAAAACCCTCATTAGCTATCTAATAGTTGAAAAATACTAAATCATATTAACATTAGCAATCTAATGGTAAAAAAGTTATATTAAATTCTAAATTAGTCACCCATTCAAAGTTGGATAGATTGTTATACTTTCATATTCCTATTTAAACGCTCACACCGAAAATCCGGTAGCATCTCCTCATGTCTCTCCAGATAAGTTTATCTTTCGTTACATTTTGATATCAAATATCAAAATAATGTGAAGATATTTAACATTAGAAATGAAAAGGAAGAAAAATATCTAGAAAGAAATGAGGAGATGGAGCACAGATCTGGCATGAACATTTAAATAGGTTATATGAAAGCATACTATCCATCTAACCTTTAACTGTTTAAAATGAGACAATTCGAGCGATTTCTATGCCACCAAAAATACACTATATCTATGTATGGCCACATATAAATTCTCAAATGAGAAATTAATTATCTAATTCACAATCACAACTCACAAATCACAATAATAAGCTAAGCAAAAAAGCAATGTAATACATATTAAGTTAAATATATAATGCACAAAAATAAGATAAGCAAAAAAAAATAATAATGTAATACAATTATACAAACATATTAAGCTAACTACGTATTGCACAATAAGAACTAAGAAGCTAAGCAATAAACAATGTAAAAGGTAATTCTAATAAATTAACTACTAATTATTTAATTCAAAATTTCAAATAAATAAAACACTTTTGCAATTTAGGAATTAGGGTTTAGAGATTAGGTGTAGGGTTTAGGGTTGAGGGTTAGGGAGGGTTAGGGTTTAGGGTTTAGGGTTAGGGTTAGGGTTAAGGGTTTAGGTTTAGGAATTAAGGGTTTAGGGTTTAGGTATTAAGGGTTTAAGGCTAGGGCTAGGGTTAGGGTTAAGGGTTTAGGGTTAGGTTTAAGGTTTAGGGTTTAGTGTTAGGTTTAAGGTTTAGGGTTAGGGTTTAGGATTTGGGCTTAGGGTTAGGGTTTAATGTTTAGGGTTAAGGTTAGCTCGGTCGGATCACCAGCGGGACGCTGCACCCGAGTCAGGCGGTCCACCATCGAGGTTGAGCTAGGGCAGGCCACCACCGACATTAAGCTAGCGAGATCCCGAGATCGGCCGGACCACCAACGAGCCAAGGCGGGATCCACCATGAAGTATGTATTGTATGCACATCATCAATACATTTGGGGAGATCATTTTATGGCATGGTAGAAAGAATTAGGCAGATAAAAATCTCAAGCGGACCCCACCATAGAAAATGGTGAGGCCAAGTTGCTACTGTCGTGTTCAGTAGCTAGTCCATGTCCATCCCAAGCCAGGGCGGACCACGACCAAGGTCCCGAGCTCGGTCGGACCACCAGCGGCCTACACCTGAGGTCCCGAGCCAGGGCTGGCCACCAACGACCGCACCTGAGATCCCGAGCTTGAAAAACACACAAAAAAAAAAAAAAAAAAAAAAAAGCTTATAAAATAAACATACCTAATGAATGGACGAGGATAACCGGTAAAGATCGGGTGCTCGGCTACTAGCTGGCCTGGATTCCAATCACGTTCGGTGCGGCGCCAGCACGGGTAGGGTTAAGGTAGATGAAATGATAAAGGTTAAAAAGAGGTTTATTTTATACTACCCGAGTGCTGCTATTGCGGGCATGCCAGTGTGCTAGAGTGCTGCTACTAGTGTGCTGCTGGCGTGCCAGTGTGCTAGAGTGCTGCTACTAGTGTGCTGCTGGCGTGCTGATGCGGGCGTGCCAGCGTGCTGGAGTGCTGCTGCGCGTGCGCACAAGCGTGACCAGCCACCTCTAATCTCATGTTTGCAGAGGATTGCGTATTGACATTGGGAGTGGATTAGGTGCTACCCTTACCGCAGGAAACAATCGTGGTTGAATACCCACCATTAACAACTTGAAGGGGCCCACCAGAATGTTTATTTGCCATCGAACTTGTTGATAAGGTCACAAAGACCTAGATGAAGAGACCACACAGATATCAGCTTGATCCAAAACTTTTGTGACTCAGGATAAGTTTTTAATGGTCAATCGCCATTGTTTCCTATATTATGGTCCACCTGAGATTTGGATCTGCTTCATTATTTGGATCATATCGTAAATTGAGTTTTAAAAACGGACGGATGGCGTGGATATAAGGCACATGCATCATGGCAGGGCCTGCAGTCATGATTCCCACTCACATCTCCGAATGGGGGCAAATGTGTCAAATTAACGGATTTCATATATTTCATAAGTTTGTTAATAAACAGATTGTTTCAGATTCTATACTTAATTTTGTAGGTATTGTATGGAATTCCACGTTATGAAGCTGTTACTAAGGGCTCTTTTACTGCTCCTCCATCGTAGCCTCTCCAGTTCTTCCGATCTTGGCCATCCACTCCTCACCATTGGATCTCCATCTCTGGCTCTCCAGGCTCTCACCTTCACCGCGAACCAAAACATCTCTTCTGTAACTTCAAAAACCCACTGAGTAGCAGAGGAAGGAGCCCAAGGAAGAGATGGAGAGTGAGAGGATCTTTGCACCACAAGAAAAACTTTCAAAGAATCCAAAATGGTGGAATCAGTGGTAAATGATTTCCGATTATCACGGCCTTCCCAAACGACCATTTTTTGTTACCACTGATTACAATTTCATGCTGCCAAACGACCGTGTTTGAATTGTAAGTTACTTAAGCTACTTGTGCCTTAAGTAGCTTATCTTGATTTCTACTTATTAAACTTAATTGATTATGTAACTTTAAATGATTTAGAAAAAAAAAAAACTAATAATTGACCATAAACCAAACTTATCTCAAATAGGTTATATATCCATTGATATAAAAAGTAACTACTTTGATAGTATCTAAACACCCGTGGTAAGTTACTTTGGATAAGCTACTTATGTCATAATGGTTGGGTCCTTGCTCTTGCTCCGATGGTAGACTCCTAAGAGTTTCAACACCTGGTCAAGGGTTCAAGTACCCATCACTATGGGGTGAGGGTGTGGTTGGTGCTTGTGTTTTAAATTAATTAATTAAATTTTTATTTTTATTTTTTTAAAGTAGCCTATCTTGGTTTTTACTCATTCAGCCGGTGAATATGTTTGGCAACTAACATATTAAGTAGAAAAGCAGGTTTAGTTTCCAACATAAGTAATTATCTCTCAAGTTTGTTTGGTCTCCCTCACTTCCACCATCCATCATGTGGCGCTAACCTTTGATGTGGACCATTCATTGTGTGGGCCCCACCTTCGATGTGGGTTGTCCCTCATACAAGACCCACATTAAATGTGGGTCATTTAGCATTATGGCCCGACCTTTAATGTGCACCATTCATTATGGAGGGGTCACCTACGATGTTGGTCATCCATCAAGTGGACATGGAGCCCACCTTTGATGTGGACCGTCCATCATGTGGAGCCTAACTTGATGAGGGTTGTCCATCATGTGTGGGGCCATCTTGATGTGGATCATCCATCATTCATGGCCCACCATTATTAAGTGCCCATCATGTGGAGGCCACTTTTGATGTGAATTGTCCATCTCATGTGGGCCCCACCTTCAATGTCAATTGGTTGGCCATTATACAGGGCTCGCCTTGGATGCAGGTGATTCACCATTAGGGGTTGACCTTTGATGTGGACTGTCCATCATACGAAGCCACTTTAATATGGGTCATCCATCATGTGGGGCCCAGCTTCAATGTCCACTGCCCATCATGTGGAGCCTACCTTTGATGTGGATTGTCCATCATGTAGGCCCCACCTTTGTAATGGGTCGTCCATCATATCAGCCTGCTTTGGATGTGGGCATTTTATCATTACGGGCTGACCTTTGATCCATCTACCGTGTGAGCTCCACCTCCTTCAATGCGGACAGTCCACATGGGGCCTCCAAATGTCACAAGTTAAAAAGCTAAAAATAATTATTATTAAGATAAGTAGCTTTTGGCATATTCCCATAATGCTTACCAAACTAACTTAAGTAAAATAAAAATTAAAAAATTAAAAAAAAAAGAGCAACTTAATTACTTAAAAAGTAAATTATTTAGTTATTTGGTGGTATCAAAACGGGGCCATGATGTGTTTATTTTATTCTACACATCAGGGGTTGGGATTGGGGGAAGAACACTATGTACAAGTAGTAATGAGCGCATAATCTATTATATCAGGGGTTGGGAATGGGGGAAATGTGCTTGGGCTGGAAGAACCCTTTTCACAAATTAGTACAATGATAAGAGCTATATGGTTGTACTTGTGGGCCCACGAATCAGTGATCAACTTATTGGTATGTTTGTACAATTGAAGGATTTAGACTTACTGATGCATGGTATCAACATTTTGAGTGGCTGTAGCGTAGGGCCTACTTACAGAAATAGACCTTGTTCGCCATCTTGGATGAACTTCCCAATATGAAGTATGATGCATTCATTCTGTAGAGGCGGCGGGGGGCTTGAGGGGTCCAGACCCACGATGGTCCCCTACCATAGATGGAGCATGATGCCAAAAAAAAAAACAAAAAAAAACTAGTCAGAGATGATTTTGCTCTTCCACTGTGATCGCCATTTCCAACCGCTGTGTTTTCTTCCTAACTAAATTTAAAAGCCAAGCAGTCCAATGGCCTAAATCATCTAATCTGGATTTATTTTTTTTTAAAACGGAGAAGTGCTTATTTGACTCACCTAATAAATTTATTTACTAGGGCGTGCCTTCCCCATGGCAGGATTCTTCATGTGGGTGGTGTCTTCATGTTTGGGCTGGGGCCCAAAAGTCAGGCCAACTCAGAATTGAGGTGGGCTACATAAAGAGTTGAGATCGGTACACCCACAAATAAAATCACCCAAAATTGTGTGGGGCCCACCATGGTGTATAGATGACATCCAATCATCCAATCTGTTCATCACACCGTTCCACCAGTATTAAGGGATGTCCTAAAAATCAGGTCATTCCAAAACTCACATGACCCCACATGACCCACCCCACATGAATGTACGCCATTCCTAATGGTGTCACCCATCTAAGTCTTGAATAGGACTGATTTTTTAGAAAATGTGGCAGCACGCACCTGATGGACAGGGTAGAGTGATGCGTGTTCTGCCCACATAGCACTCGGAGCAAGACACCCCCTCCGTATTACAACAATGCAAACTCAGGCTGGTGGCAGATTTGGATGGCATCAGCACCCTATAACCCATGGGACTTGTTTACAGCAGTAGCATGCGAGGACAGGAAAAAAGAGATACCAGCAGCATTGTCACAGTGCAACATGATAAGGTTAAGGATCATCCATCCAAGAGAATATACTAACCATGGGTAATGAATGGTGGGGCCCACCTCATGAACTGACGAGAAAACATAACCATTTCCTAATTCTGTTGAGAGCTGCAACCACCAGAGGATACTGCACTGAATAGTTAACCAATTTAACGGCAGATGGTTTCTGCAATCTACTCTAATGCTTAACCTCTGAATGAAGGCCATACAAATTTCTGGCTGTGCAGCATTTGCATGACGAAATTAATAATCAGTGCACCACTGGAAAATTTAAGCTACAATAAACAAATGATTAGCTTGTTATACATTGGTAATGGTGGGTCTTAAGGGATTCAATAAAAGGCATACATGGAATTGGACCACTTGTTTCATGTAGCAGAGTTGTAAGCAACATCAGCGGAAGATGTATCGATGTCGTTCAGTCCCAACTCCTCATTTTGCTCCCAAGACCTCTCATATTCCTCAACTGAGATAATAAAATCCATCGTTTGACCATGTCAGTACAAATTAATAATCTACAAATACCAATATGAAATTTGACCATGTCAATACAAATAAATAAACTACAAATATCAATATAGGTGAGAGACCATAGAAAGCAAACGAAGAGAGAGAGAGAGAGAGGGCATAGAAAATATGACGCTGTTTTGTGTGTTTGTGGGTGAAAACTGGAATTTAACAGTAGCATCTTTATTGGTAACTTCTTAACGGCATCATCTTAATTCTGTCCGAAAACTGGAATTTAACATTTGCCTCTTTATTGGTAGCTTCTCAATGACATCATCTTAATTCTCTCCACACTGGGTTTTTAATGCAGATATAAATATCAATTGCTTCTTCGATTTCCATGTTTTATTCAGATTTTACAGCTCTTCATGTGTTTATTCCACCACTTTTACCTTCTTTAAAAAAATAAAAATCATTTCACCGTTTGCCTAGAGGTTGCTACTGGTTTCCTGAAGGGGTGTGCTCCATCGGTACCGCCATACCGGTGTCACTGTAAGCTATGGTGGCAGAAGTGCGCCCATGTGATGTATTCATGACATCCGACCCGTTCATATCCCCAGGCCCCAAAAATCAGCCCAAAAAAAAACTCGGGTGGGCGACAGCACAGGCGGCTGGGGGGACACCCTGTTCTATACAGAATACAGGCCATCCTGAAGCTCCATCTGCCCTGGATGAAGGGTCAGGACAAGATCAGGCTGTTCTGTGACTAAGGTGGGCCCCAGTTAGAATCAAGACTGAGCATCCACTCCCACCTTGTTCCCTGTGTTGTGGAACCACCAGAGTTTTGGATCGATCTGCTTTTCAGGCTTGGAGGTGACCCGAGGGGATGCATCCGATGGGCAGGTTGGAATGTGATTCATACACCATGTGAGCCCCACATCTGCCCGGTATCACCATAAGCTTAAGGTGGTACCGGTACCACTGGAGCAGATGTCTTGATACCATTGACCTTTCTCCTATTCTTCTTAAACTTCTACCATTTATCTTAGAAAACAAAGGCTGAACAGTGATATGTTACACAGCCAACAAAACAGAAACATAACGTGGCCTGCAGGTCTCAAATAATTTAACATGCCATCCATTATCTACGCAAATGTGGCCAATGAATAAGTTACTTTCCGAGTTATCTGCCATGTTATGCCAACACATTCGGTTCCATTTTGTAATCTCTATCTGTGAAATGAGAAAAATAGAAAATTGCCAACTTGGGTGCTGCACCGAACACTGGTGGTTGTTTCTTGTTGTGTATCTGATCCGGAAATAACGAATAATGAGACAATTCATTTATTGACATTTCGTGCTCATTTCCATCAGGCCGTGATATATCTGATCCATGCATAATATCATGAAAAATGCATACAAGTTTTTTACTGCTACTTAGTATTGGCAATGGGTCTGCAAAAGTATCTAAAAGGGTGAAATTTAGATATTTGCTTCAAGAAAAAACCAGCAAATATTCAGAAATATAATAAAATGAAAGCATGTGTTAGAGTTCCCTATATCATAGGTTCTCTATTTGTTGAAAAGTAGCCTAGACCTGTTTCACACCCAATAAACTATGGGAAGTATTTCAAGTGTAAGAAACCAAGCAGCTAAAGTCATACAAAGAGTAGGAAACATGCTTTCTGGCTTTCCTCACTAACAACGATAAACTTACAGATGAGCTGTTGGTCATCTTCAATGGCATCAGTATTTGGGGCAACAAAAGAATTTGCCAAGGCATCATCAATAATCAAAGTCCATGGATCCTCCACTTTCAGAAGCTACAGAATGCAGGTGAAAGACATTAATGAAAAGAGAAACCAGTGCATGCTTTTAAACTAAAACCATGTGTATAACATTTCTAGCAAAAAGGAAATTTAGGAACTTCAGGAATTTAACAATTAAACATTCCATCTGATTCCAAAATGCATTAATTATCAGCCAATACATTTGGTTTTAAGCAAGGATATTTTGAATTGCAGTAGTTGTTTCATTTCTGCTGGGAGAACAGAACTGAAATGTAATTACCTTTATTAGCCTTGATTTGAAATCTTGCCATTTGTTACTTTTCCAATCATCAAGACTATCGCCGAAAGTAAAACCATGTACTCTCTCAAGATCTGTAAGATAATCATAAAAAGATCATGACTTACTGCAAAAGGAGAAACTAAGAAATGAATGATTGATGCATTCTGTGACAATAATATGCACCACCGAAATCCAGTGGCACAACACGTCAAAGGTCAACAAACGCAAGACAAATGCAGGACAAATCATAATATGCTCAAAATACCATTGAAATAACCACTGTGTTGATAATAGCTAACCTAATATCATAATGTGCCTGTTCTTTTGCCAACCCAATCTTCTGAAAATTAATCAAACCATGAAAATCTTCCGACTGGAACAAAATGAAGAAATAGACATATTGAGTAGCATACCATTTAGCTAAGTTATGAGATTTTCTTCATTTTTATGGACAACCAAACATCGTATTAAAGAATAGGGGAAATTACAATTGGGTGATAGAATCCTGCATGAATCCTTGAGCATCTCTCACCCACTCTAGCAAGAGCTATTCCCAATGAACTAGCTTCCTGTGAACCGAGGAGAACGTAGTGTTTTAACTTCACATTGAGATCTCTAATCTCACTGAGCAGAAGGGAGAGGCGCCTTGTTTCCATGGTTTCTCTGGAGAAACTGAAAATCTTGTAAAAAAACACCTTCCACTATCAAGGACCATTACAAAAGAAACACTTTCTATAGGTAAGCTGGGGCTGAACCCGAGATCTCAATATTGAAACATGCACTGTCTAGTATTGTGTACAAAAAGAAACACATGAGAATGCCTTCACAAAGCACTTTGGATTTTGCAAGACATTCGCCTTCCTGCCCAGACCAGAGAAAAAATATATATATTGATTTCCTTCACTATCTTTGAGGATACTGCCCAAACCAGCCAGCTCTGTGCCACTACCAAGGTTCCTTCAAAATTGATTTCTTAAAATCATCAGAGGGTGATGCCAGAAAAACCATCAAAAGATGATTATACATAAGATGTTGGATATATGCAGACACACAATATTGCAATGTATTGCTGATATATCACCACATATCGATACATTGAGATATTTTGCTAAAAACCCATAGAAAAATTTCTCCATATTGTCAATACATTGCGATATGTATTCCAATACATTCCCCTACCAGAAATTTAGGAAAAAAAAAAAAAAAACTCCACAAAAATCTGTTCTCTTAAATTCATTTGAGAGAATCTGTTTTTATACTTGTATGATTTATAGATTATATGAACTCATTTTGGATATAACTGCATCAGAAAATGCATGGTTTAGGATCATATACAAAGGAAACTTGTCGTGCATACGTTTTTTTTTGTGATTTTTTTATTTCAAAGTGTATAATCATTTCTCTTTCATCATATCCTGAAAGTTCTATTGAAAAATTCCATCATTTCCCAATGTTCCCCCAAGCAGCGATACATTCCCTGATACAAGCAATACCGATATGTTTCCATATCCCGAGGATGCGATACGTACATCAATACCGATATTTAAATCACTGGGTATATGCTGTACATACTTGCTTTTTGTGATTTTTTGAATTCTAAGTGCATAATCATTTCTCTTTCAACATATATTGAAAAATTCCATCATTTCCCTATGTTTCCCTCAAGCAGCGATACATTCCCCAATCCACCCAATATTTCCCATGCGATACCGATATGTTTCCATATCCCTAGGATGCGATATGTGCATCGATACCGATATTTAAATCATTGGTTATATGTGCCTTGGAAAGACAATCCGGCCTAGATTATTGGATCTTGATCACTTGTGACCTTCTTGTGATGATTAGAATCAAGTCATTAGTGACATGTTCATTTCATAGTTCTATTATTAATTTTGTGTGAAACTTGGCATTATATGTTAAGTGGGTCCCAGTGATTCCTTTATGCAGTGTTTTTAGTAAGCCCATGAGAAAAGACGAAGTGGACACTAAGGCTAGTGGAAGGTTTGCCTCATCAAGAACCTTCATTTCAAAATTCAATGATAGTCATTCTTTGGTCAAGAGTAGCATTCTCATATCATTACGTGCTAATAAAATATCATCGACATATAAAGATTATATCAGGAAGTGCCTCCCAAATTGTTCATATGTACACAATGGCCTTCTTAACACATGGAAAATCTGGAAAGAGAAAAAAGTAATGGCTTCATGGAATCTCATGTACCACTATCTTAATGATTGTTTCAACCAGTAGATGGACTTCTAGAGGTTAACGACCATGCTTACCTAATTCTCTTCAACATATCTCACAACTTGTTCCATATAAATGTCTTCCTGTAAATCTCCATTCAGGAAAGCGGTTCTTACATCCATTTGATATAATTCTAAGTCAAGGTAAGCCTTGATAGCCAAAATCATGCGAATTGATGTAAATATGGCCACAAGTAAAAAGTCTCTTCATAATCAACACATTCCGCTTGTAAGATCAACTAGCTTCTAAATATGATTTTTCTTTATCGAATCAATTTCTTCATTCATTGCAAGAATCCAATCTTCAGAATTTGGATATACCAGTATTCCTTGATACAAATCGAGTTCATCTTCTACTGCGATACAGGAGCACAACTTAGCTTCTATCAAATGCCTTTTCTACCTCGCAAACTTTGTCGTAGCTCAAACACTAGCCAACGCACTTCCACTATCTTCATGAATCATAGGAGTTCTTAGATTATCATTGTTTAGACTGTTGCTCCCACTCCAACATCTCATAAAGTTTTGTTTCTATCTCGAGCTTTTCTCTGCCAAGATATCTATCTAACATATGTCACATCTCAGGATTCAATTTCAATCCATCTACCATGGTCCCCATATACTAACACATCCTTTCAAATGGACAGGATTCCAAATAAATATGCACTCAATGATTCTTTTATCTAAATATGCACTCAATTATTCTTTTATCTAAGTTGCTTCTGTTCTGAGTAGAAATTAAAATGTGACCAAATGAAACCTATTAAATCACCCAATGACAATCTCTCCCATCAGTCCATAATTCAAAAGGGTTACGAGAATTAATTTTGAAGGTAACTCTATTTAATAGATAAGCAATTATAAGTAGTGCATCTCCAAAAGGTAGTCGGCAGATTTGTGTGAGCCATCATACATCTCCTTTTAACTACAACATTTTGCTGAGTGTAAGGCATAGCATGCTATCAACCAATGCCAGCATTTTCACGATATAATTTGAAAATCTCTTATGTGTAGTTGTGTACTCTCCACTCCTATCTGTCCTGAACACTTTGATTCTTTTATCCAACTGATTCTCTCCTTCCAGTCTTTACTTTTGAAACAGTCAAGTGTTTCTGATTTTGGAAAAATTAGATATGTTGTTTCTAATCATGAATTGTCATCAATAATAGTTATAAAATATTGACAACCATTTCAAGCTTGCACGTTCAGAGGTCCACATATCACTATGTATAATCTGTAGAAGTTATTTAGCTCTACCGACTTTATGGAAAGGTTTTCTAGTTGCTTTTCCGGACACATAATATTCATAAAATGGCAAATCTACTCTTATCATTGTTCCCAGTAATCTATATCTCATACTAACCTCATTATTCAATCCTCTCCTACATATCTCAATCTATTATGCCACTTAACAAATTCATCTAAGTATTACATTGTTTTTCCTCAGTGAAACCTCATATTTACCAAATCTTACATTTAAGGAAAAAAAAAAAAAAATCTGTATAACTAAAAACGTGACAAATATTAGATTTCTTCTCATCTTGGGAGTAAAAAGATGTCCATAAATAGTAGAGAATGTTCTATGATCGACTCGAGACGATAAGTACCAATGTTGATTGCATCCTCCGACGCATTTTTTCCCATATTTAGCTTGTGACTTTCGAGTGGGATAGTACAAAAATTGACAGTCCTTTGTCACTTGCCTTGTTGCACCTAAACCTACAATCCCTTCATTAAAGTTTAGATCAGTAATCAACACTTCTGTACAAATACAACTAATTGGTGGAGGAAATTTTACCGTTTCACATTCAAGGCAAGTCCTAGCCCAATGGCCCTATTTTCCTCACAAAAAACAGGAACAGTCACCGTCCTCTGGCTCTTTTTTTATCATCTTGACTGCATAGGTTCAATTTAGATATCATGGAGCTATAACGATTATGGAGGTTTCATGGATTGATATCTAGGTGGATATAGTCAATTTTAAGGGTGAACGATAGGGTTGATTAGGTTAATTATCGGTTCCTCTTTCGACATTTGATATCAAAAACCACACAGATTCCAAACTGAACAACTTTTGGCTCAACTTCATGTTCTACATGATGAACTAAGTCTTTAAAGGTCTTGATTGCCTCATTGTAATTCAGGATATATTTGATTTGAACAAAAAAAATCGGCAGAGATCGAATTCATCGCTATAATTTTTTATTTTCAAAACACAATACATTTCACAATTTTTCTAACCGTTTTTAGTGTGTATAACACATTTTCTTCATCCACTAAAATCCTAATAGACCCGTGCCAATCATCAAAATTGTACCCATCAAATATCTCTCCTTTCAAGAATCAGCCACAACTGATTTGGATGTCATTACCAGTCACTTAATCAAGTGAGAGTGGTCAATCGGAAAACACATCCAACACACTTTAATTTTATTCATGCACAATCATCATCAATGGTCCAAAGGATCCAAATGGGCATCACTTACACCAATTGACACCGGCAATACAACCACTGTCAGTCCCGCCCAAAAGTCGACTTACCAAATTGGGCATGGCAGTAGCAATCAGAGTCGAAAGGGCAATGAACAGCTCAAAGGGCACAAACGTTGCAACCTAATAAAGAGTCACAATACACAGCCCAAGGAGTGCAAGAACGTGGTCCACTAGAAAGGAGCAGAAGTATGCCATCCACTAGGAGGAAGTGTGTATGCAATACAGGGGCAAAGTGGAACATGCATTGCACAGTTGGAGGGAGGCGTGTGATGCAACCCGAAGTGGAGTGCACTTAACGTGGTCCGAAGTGTTGTACACACTAATGAGAGGAGAGAGAGTAGAGACAGCGAGATAAAGACCGAGGGAGAGGGGATTAAACAGGGAGAGCGAGAGGCGATGCATGAACCGACCACTTCCTCTCCTCAAGACACATTTGGGACAGTTGGATTGCCCATGTGCAAACACGTGCTGGGTTAACACGTCATCAGTCTTAGAAAGAGATTCCAATCCACACAAAAATACTGAAATAATCATATTCTGTAGAAAAATCTACTCATGCAAGAGAAATAGCTAGTTTTGGCAAGAAACCATGTGAGCTGATGCCAAATGAAACCTTTGTAAGTCGTGCCACTAGAAAGTACAACCATGAAGCTTAAAAGAAACATGAAAAGAAGAATGAAAGAACCGAGGGAGAGAAAAAATAACTTACTTTCACTTATTTTAGTGATCAAACCTTCCACAGTTGTAACAACACCACCTAATGTGCCACTTGTAAGCTCCAAATCAAGTTCTGGAACTTTCACACTTGCAGTATCTGACTGGAAAAAAACATACCATGAATACAAATCAGGCAATGAATGTGAAGGCAAAAAGGATACAAGACAAACAGTTATAATTCTTCTTCATCATTATCATAACCTTATCCCAATAAAGTGGGACTAATCAAGGGCCGTAACTTCAGTCAGACCATAGGTCATCAAGCATTTTCCTTTTCTTCTGTACAAAATTATTATCAACACTGCTTCTGTACTCAACCAATTTTAGACCTGGCCTTTTAGAAGAAGCAACTTGCCAAAAAATAAATTGACAACACTAACCACCCAGAGGACATCCAACACCAGCCAACCACTCCTACCATAATCAATGCATTATACCATATACTAATGTCATTAGTGTAAACACATTATGTTCAGATTTTCTTCAGTAACTTTAAAAAATAAAAAAAAGTACCAGCTCAAACACCATAAGATGTAGAGAAGCAAATGGTAAGGGTATGATAGAAAATGATCTGCTTTTCATTGTCTTCCATCCATTCATAGGGGTATCTCACCTTTCAAAAAAAAAAAAAAAAAAAATCATAGGCATTTCACATGCAATATTTGATATTATAATGCGAGAGTAGTTGGGGACATTTTTTATCCCATAATTAGTTTCCAACGGCGAAGAACTTGGTATATTTAAGGGACATCCAAAGACATTTTAAATAAAGTTATGAGTATTTTAAGAATTCAAAAATGTGTGTGCTTTCGAACGTGTGGTTAAGATTTCACCTGCAAATGCCACTCAACAGTTCATATTCCCAAAAAAAGGCAAAAAACCTCGACTGCGCTGACTTCCTCTCTCACCAAAGCCAGCTCTCCCAACCGTGCTTAGTCAGCTACGTACCCACTGCAGTTACTTTCACATACATAAATCCACATGGGTGGAACTTTCATGAGATCCATCCCATCTATCAGGTATGCTGCCCCGTTCTAACCATTGAACGCAAAAATCATGATCATCCAAAACTCAGGTAGGCAACACCACATGAAACAGTTGGGAAGGAACATCCACCTTTAGTTTTGTGCAGGGACTACTGTGGTGTTTATGTCTCAGCCAATCCATTCATCTGATGCAGTGTTTTAAATAGCGGTAGCGTGATGCGTAGCGCTCAACCCTCTATAGCGTGTAGCGTAAATACATAGCATGTACCGTAAGCTACAAAATACTTCTATTTTTTAATTTAAAAATAGGACATATAATAAATAGTGAAAAAAAAAAAAAGGAAAAAAATATAAAATTGCCTAAAAGATGATTCATTTTATCAATTATAAGCATGTTCAAAAAAGTTATTAGTTATCATTTATCAAAAGTCAATCCACATACATAAGCCAAATCAGAGAATTATCACATCAACAACTTTCTAAGCAAACCACTTTAATTAATAATGTCTAATTGAAATCACAAATCACAATTATGAAAAGAAATAAAAATTCCATAGGTTAAAAGTATCAAGTATAATACAAGTGTCACATTCCTCAACATTAGAAACAAAGAAAATGTGAAAATAATAATAATAATAAAATAGTAAAAAAATACATTGTAGCTTACGCTACGGACGCTACGTGCTACGTAGCTGTAGCCTACGCTACAGGGCATTTACGCTACTTGGGACGCTACGTAGCACTACAGCCACGCTACACTACATAGAGTACGCTACCGCTACGCTATGGGCACTATTTGAAACACTGATCTGATGTGCCTCATCATGATGACAAACTTACTCAAAAAATCACAATATTCCAAGACTTAGTTGGGCTATCACGTAAATTTAGAGGTTTTAGGTATAAGTTTACAGGGTGGCAACCCTGAGAGTTGAATCGGCCTGAATTTTCGAATCAAGGCCAAACAAGTTATGGTTTAACTCATGGTAAGTGTAGGCGAGGTACCTAAGTTTAAAGGGTGATGTGTTTTTTGTTTTTTGTTTTTTTTTTTTTTTTTACCTAAATGGATCCCATCATCATTTAATGGATCCCATCATCATTTAATGTATTCCTCAATTAACTTGCTCGCACTTTGCAGTATCTTGAGGAATGGCAGGTGGGGTATGAAAGCTACTTTTGAGAACAACAAAATCTAAGATCCACAGGGTGAATTGACGGAAACCCATCATATTCAATCATAGGTCTTGCCACTACACTTCCATTTTTCTTTTTCCTTTTCCTTTCTCCATCACTAATCATTCTTGACCTTATATTCTATCTTCTCACTACCACAACATCTAGTGCCTTGGGTCATCCGATCCTCTCTTTATGCAAAATAGTACATTCTCAATGCAAATTACACGGCTATCATCCTCTACCATCAGATCCCCATGATGTTTCTTGCTTGAATTTTTCATGTGCAACTCCAAACATATGCACATGCATCGCAAACCGCATTTGCATCCCCATGATGTTTCTTGCTTGACATTTTCATGTGCAACTCAAAACATTTGCACATGCATCACTAACCGCATATGCATCCTACCTGCAGATCCCAACAAGCCAACCACATCTAATCTCTCTTTCCTCTGCCATCCACAAACCTTAACCTTGTAAGTCAGTTGTGGGATTGATAAATAAGTCTTTCGAAGGTGATGATGATAATTGATACCCTTTCTTTTCAATCCACCATCCCTTCATGCTTTCCCAATAATTCACCCCATCTACCCCATGAATGAATTATGACATTAAACTAGAATAAAAGCAAGCAACAAGGAGACGGCCAAAAAAGAATGAAGAGAGTTCAACCTAATATGCCCAAATCGCAAAATTACATGAAACCACCCTACTCACCCAAAATATCCTGTCTTTCACATCCCGCAAAATGATGAAGCCCCAAGGCCCAATGAATGTCCCTGCTCTTGAACCTTTGGAAAACCACATCAATGAGTTCTGACCTATTATTAAAGGTCCTATTCTTGAACTCCTTCCGTAAGGACCAGACCACCTCCAAACAAGAAATACGCCAAAGGATTCTCTTCCTTTTACCCTTATACGCAATAGACATATGCAAAACCAGTCCATGTAAAAAGGGTAATAACCTTTATCCACATCCCCGAAGCAAATTCGGAGTGCGTGAAGAGATAGTCAACTGATTCCATATCCTTAAGGCACATAATACATCCATTTGTAACCATCATATTATGCCTAAGAAGATTTTCAATGGTTACAACTTTGTTACTGACCAATGAACGCAATAAGTGACCCAGGTACTTCCATGTGTTAGCTGAGGGCATCGAGCATGTTTCCGTCACATCACTGAGTACAAGGATTTCATTGAGAACTTTCTACAGGAGTCAAATTTCCACATCCATCTATTATGCTCAATATGACCAAGAGTTATATTTGCTATTACAACCCAAGAGAGGCTAAATCTTGTATCTCCTCATCCCTTAAAATTTTCTTTAAAAATCGAGAGACTAAATTCCATTATTCTCATGCCTAGCCTAAATAAATTTAATATTTAACAGAGTGGCATTACTTTGGAAAGACACACTAACAACTCTGCCATAAGTTCGCATTTTTAAAACCAAAATGCAGCAAAACATGTACTAAAGTACTAAACAGAAAGAAAAATGATTTCTTACTTCAACTAAAAGGTTTTCTGTGAAAATACAGCATGTAGGAAATTACCCCTGTATTCCCTACTGCAGATTTCTCAACAAATACAACAGTAAGAACGCTGTGTTTCTAGACTGAAAACTATACCGTGAACCATGATCTTTTTTTCCATTTTTCACCATGCAGTAACATGAGTTTTAACACCAACCATCTTCAAATTTCTAACACAAGACTCCCATGTATTCACTTCACGCACTTGCAATCCACAAAATAGCAAGGATCCTGACTCATACAAATCCACCTTGCTCCAAAAAATTTCTTACTTCACCTTTTTTATGCTTTAAAAAGCTGGAACGTGGGTAATCTATATCTTTTCGAAGACTCTGTGCTTTATCCCTTCAAGCACTGAATACCCTATCATATGAAAGCATTATAAGTTCTTATTCTGCTTCGCACTCTTTTTTTTTTCTTTTTTTGAAGATCGAATATTATTGAAAGACCAAAAAGGCTGCAGAAAAATAATGATTCTTATTCCGCTTTGCTTTTTTTTTTTTTTTGAAGATCAAATATTACTAAAAGGCCAAAATGGCTGCAGAAACACAAAGGAAAAGCAACAGAAAAAACATCAACAGCTACAAACTAAGAAAACAAAAGAAACCTGAGAAGCTATACAACTCGACACTGGCCCAGCCCCATACCAAAGAACTGACAAAACAATCATCCAACAAGAACAAGAAAGACAAAACAGAAAGCCCTAAACACTAGTACAGTTGACCAGCTATCAACAACCAGTCTTCAGGAGAAGCCTAAACACTATTATTCTGCTTTGCTTTTGCTATCAGAATGGGTTTAGAGACGACTACAACCCATAAAAAGATAAGCAAGAAACCCATGAATTTCTCCAATCTTGAATTTCCCCAATCCTACATGAAGTGGTTGTTTGGATGCCTGTTAATGGTTTAAGTGGTAAATGATTTACAGGTGTAAATCATTTACAGTATGTCTTGTTTGGCTGTAAGCTGTAAATGATTTATGGGTAAATGATGGTCTCTGTTTGGATAGCCTCTAAATTGTTCAAGTCCTATAAATGGAGAGCCAATCTTTAAAAATTATAGCCATTGGGCTGTAAATGGAAAGCCTGTAAATGAAATCACAGCTTCTTGTTGGGAAATCAAATAGGGGTGAAAGCTGTAAATGATTTACAGGCATTTTTCAGCATCCAAAAACAGACTGTAAATCATTTACAGTTAGCCCCATTTACAAGCATCCAAACGACCCCTGACTAATAAACTTTCACCATCCTAGACAAACATCAAGAAAATGGAAAACCCACAACCCTCTCTCCATACTACATTTTGATTTAAATCTCATAAATAATTTCCACTTGGGGAGAGTTCAGACTTTTTCTGTACACTATTTTCTGTGAAAGGTCTGACATAGCCCAGAACTAGTGGTTTAGCTCAACCAGGTATGGAATTTTGGCCAATAAATGTGTCACTCGCATTCTTAATCCCATTATTCATCACGGGTAAAGACGGCCCATTCTAACCTAACAGATTATTTAAGACCATCTATAAATGGTCGTGTACCATGAATTACCTGATTCTTAAGGGCCCGTTTGGCCGGGCAGATTGGAAGGGATTGGATGGTATTGGAAGGGATTGGAAGTTAAATCCCGGGATTGGCCAGGCATGCCAAACAAACTGGGTGATCTGATCCCGGAATATAACAATCCCGTGAATCTTAAGACAATCCACTGACAACACCATCATTACCTTTAAATCTCATACAATTCACCCTAATCCATTCAAATTTGCCTGGGACGTGATTGGTTCGAGGGATTGGAAGGGATGGGAAGGTTTAATCCTGGGATTGGCCGGGCATGCCAAACAGACTCGATATAGCAATCCCATGGATCTTAAGACAATCCACTGACAACACCATCATTACCTTGAAATCCATGCCATCCACCCTAATACCATTCAATCCCTTCCAATCCACCCGGCCAAACGGGCCCTACATGGACAATGCATGTTTTGCAAGTCAATGGGACTGGGGTGAGGTTGACAATAATTATCTGGTCATTCCACTGAACCAAATTGGAATTGAACTGATCCAAGTTTATTTGACCAATGCATGAAGTCAATGTGTTGACTATAACCCCCGTGGCTACACACACACACACACAAAAGAAAGAAAAAAGCAAGGAATTCATTTCCTACATGTTGAAAGGTCAATAAACAAATTGGGGTTCACATGAAATAAAATAAAATCACTATAGGGGATTAGCTTCTTCCTTTTTCACATATAAAAAAGGTTAACTCGATTTATTTATCAGAGATATTGCACAAAAGAGAGGATCAACCTATCTCAAAAGCTAGGATGGATGTTGGGGATTGGGGTTTCTTTTTTTTTTTATGTTGCCGACTCGAACTTAACGTCTTGTTAGGTCGTGGTTTGGTTTGTAATTTCATTTTATTTTTTGGCTCTTTAGCCTTTTGCAATAAAATTGTCTCTGTTAATGCTCCAAAAATTGGGGGGGAAACCTTCAGGATAGAAAAAGAAAAAGACCTTTATCACATCCCGGCTAAGGTCATCCATGTTCTGCACACGGATTGTGATCCTCTTTCCTTTCGCAGGAATTTGGCCACCGGGCTTCAACTGCTCATGAAAAAGACAACAATTAAAAAGATTAAAGAACAATTCTTATGATGATAAAAACCGACAATCCAACTATATGAACTACAAAAAAAAAAAAAAAAAAACCCTCCAGAATTGAGAAAAGGGATTTCAAACTCAAATGAAATTCACAGTTACTACAAACCTCAGAGCTACGATAGCCACAAGCATCACATGAACATGCCATCACAATTACTTCTTGAAAATATGGAATGTCTGCGGATAGCTTAAGGCGCACAAAAACAATGAGTAAAAACAAATTATATGCATTTTTTAGGGTAAGAACAAATAATATTCATTTTTTAATGGCAAGACAAATGATACACAGGTTCAAGAAGATATCACTATTGCCAAAATGAATCACATTTGGGTACAATTGTAACCAAATCATACTGGAGATACACAATGTATGATTCAATCAAATGGCATAACTGCATGGACAAGGAAAAAATCCACAATCCTACTGGCCTGTATCACCTAAGAACGGGTAATGCAAGGGCATTTTCACACCGGGCTCGAGTGGGGTAGCCTGTGGGATGCGGGGACACACTCGGGGTGGGTGGCCGGTGTGAGGCAAGTGGCTCGTGTGAGGCATGTCCCACCCATGTGATGCAGGTGGCTCGTGTGAGGTGGTACCAATGTGATTTGGGGCCCACTAGGGGGGTTCAGCAGAGGTCCTAACACATGCGATGCGGGGCCTAGGATATGAGATAAAGGGATTAATTTATCATGATCTAACAGTTCGAGATTTTAGAGCAAGTGGCTAATTGTCCTGCATCAAATTGGTATTAAAGTGAGAGGTCTCGTGTTCGAGACTCATCACCGTGGGTGATTAATGCAGGGGCATTTTCACATTGGGCTTGAGTGGGGTAGCCTATGGGATGTGGGGGCACACTCGGGGTGGGTGGACTGTGTGAGGTGAGTGGCTCATGTGAAGCGGTACCCATGTGATTTGGGGCCCACGTGGGGGGTTCGACAGAGGTCCTAACCCATGCGATGTGAGTCCTGGGCTATGAGATAAAGGAATTAAGCTCCTAATAGTTCGAGATTTTAGAGCAAGTGGTTAATTGTCCTGCATCAACAAGTTTATGACTTATGCACTTCAAACTGAGGTACTGCAGCACATGGGTAATTCATCCATTTTGAACTGATCATGTAGCATATTTGCTGGCAACCATGAACCATTAGCTATATTCTTTTGTGTTCTTTTCCTTTTTATTTTTTTTGGCCATATTTCCCAAGGTTGGAAAACACAAGACTTGGATTCAACCAGCCTACTGCAAAATCTTGACTTGAGCGAGTTGACTCGACAACTTAGTCGAGTCATGGTATTTACATAGTTGACATATAAGAATATAATGCGTTCATAAAATTCACAAAATGAGGGCGTTTTAAGAGAAAAAATAGATTGAGGATTACTCGCTTGTCCTCTTCCTTTTTCCTTCCCTAGAAGATTTGAGAACAAACCCCAAGAACCTTATTCTTTTCCCTCCATCACAACCAACGGACGCTATTAAAAATCTCAAAATCTAAAATTATTCCATAGAGAAGCTAAATATTTGGGGCCTTTTCCAATTCCAAGAAACCCAAACATTATTTCTACAAACCCCAATACAACACATCGCTGGTTTCTTGTCAGCGCCAAAGTGTCACCGCAGCATTGATCATTGACCAAGTTGCAGAAGTTTGATATTGTTGATCATTACCGTCATCATGATAGCCTTGTTCTATCTTTTTGGATTGGCTTTAGGAATCCTGTTTAAAAAAGAATTCTCATGATAGCTCATGAAAAGTTTGATGACCTGCTGACCACCTGAGACAACTGACTCTTCAACCTCAGCTGGGGACCACCTAAAGACCTAATGCAATCACCACTAGGTGGAATCTTCAAATTGTTAATCATTACCCAATTTTTCTTGCTCTTGAACCCTTTGTCGACCTCACTTCACAAGCCAAGACTTGAAAATTACTGTTATAGTCAATCGCAAAAGGCCTGAACCTCGAAAATCACCTAAGATTTTAGAAGTTTAAAATGCCACATATTAGGTTACTTACGAGAATCATTTGAAAGCGTAAACTCATCGAACCACAATTCAACAAGGTTGGCTGGATTGTGTTAGCATGACTAGGATGGGTTTCCTTGGATTCAGATGTTGAGGCATATAAACACTCGGCAAAACTAGGTAAATTCCTTTTTTATAGGGAAAGACTTAAAATTTTTTCACTCAATTTTGATCAAGATCGGTCAAACGAAGGGAAAGAAAATTTCAGTCGAAGATTTCTCCAACCTTGTTTTTCATGATACATGCTTATGCTTTTAAGAGCAATATAAAAACCCTTTAAACAAACCCAAATCCTACATTTTCCAAATCATAGGACACAACTCAAATTGTACAATATGACCAAATGGAACAATTTTTTTTAAAGACAAATGCTACAATTGTACAATCAAGAAATATGAAATTTGAGTTTAAAAATCCAAAAGTAAGATTCAACCTAATTTAACAAACATGTAACATTTATTATCCTTGATGAAACTAGATTTCAATGCAAGATATGTTCCAAGGGTTATAAAAAGCAATGACGTGGACAGGGAGAACAATGGGTGAAAGATGAAGACTGTCTCCTGAAATGAGACTCCGGAACCCAATAGGCCAGGTTGTTAAGGATCTCCTGAAGAGAACAAGTCTGGATATTGATTCAATTCAAGAATCAGAGTAGGAGAATGTGAATGAAAGGATGATCTGAGAGATGGAGCATGGTAAAAATATGCTTTTCTGATCTCCTAGCAGGGTTCGGCTGGCAGAATTATCATTATGTGGAACAAGGATGCAGTTGCGATTGAAGACAATTTTGTAAGCGAATTTCCTGTGTCAATTCAGTGATCTATTGCAGGGAATAATTTTTCTAGGATATAAACCCTCTACAAGAGAAACTTTTGGTAAAGAGCGCTCTTTTAACTATTCACTTGTGTGTGTGTGCGCATGTGAAAAGACCCAAAACAAAGTAACATCAGACCCTATATCGCAGCCACTAAATATCCCCCAAAAAGGAAAGCACAGAAATCCCCCAAAATATCAGATGTGGCCCTAAAATACTCCTTGTGCATAAATCTCAACAGAACCCTAGCGGACAAGGGTTCGAGTATCCATAGGTGGTGAAATCCCACTAAGGCGTGAGTGTGTGGGGGTGTGCATGCGTGTGTTAAAAAAATAAAATTTAAAATTTAAAAAAAAAAAAGAAAAAAAGAACCCTAGTGGACAACTCCTTTGCCCTATTTTATAGAAAGAGATTTCTTATCTTTCCAAAAATAAACAACTAGAAAATAGCATGACACCTAAATTCAAAAATCTTAAAAACTGCTGTTAAAAGGGCCGGGAACTCCCTGTCGTCATAAAAATAAAAACAAAAACTAAAGACACCCAATAAGGATTCTTCCTCAAATCTAAATCAAACTTCCTATTTCATATCCTTTTATACAATCAATCCTCTATGAACAACTAAAACGGTGGGTGTTAGAACTTCTTAACCCTAAAATTACTGGCCACAAGACTATTCCTCCATAAAAATTGCTTCAGAATATAGTTGTAGGAAGCCTGAACGGAATAGGAAACACAGCAACAGAATCGAGTGGGAGTGTATAGAAGCATCTGTTTCAAAACGTTATCAAGTATAAAAGCTAGGAAACAGGAACATGAGAGAACTGAAGTGCAACTCAAAGTGAGAGTGACTCCATAAAGTGACCTTTATACATGTGGATCCCACATAAGCTTCAAAACGACTTTTAAAATGTGGATCCCACAAGCTTCAAAATGACTCCATAAAGTGAGATCGACTAAGCTTCAAAATGACTTTTATACACGTGGATCCCACATAAAAAATAAAAAAATAAAATAAAAACTAAAATAATTTTAAAAAAAAATAAAAAGAAGAAAGAAGTTGACTCCATAAAGTTAAAACCTAATATGCTCCTATCTTGAAAATGTGAACCTCATAAAAAAGACTTTTAAAGCAACATAAACCCTAAAAACTGCAAATTGAGCCCCTTGGTGGCCTTAAAAACGTGTTTAGTACACGTGACCCACCGAATGGACCGAAGTAAATGCTATTGAGTCTTCACAGCAGATATCTTCATCTCCCTCTTCTTGTGATGATCCCAACTTGCATTACCATTATGAACATGAGTTTGCTCGAGTTTTTCCATCTCTTTGATTAAACATAAAACTTACTCTTTTTTCTTTTTCATATTTTGGATCTTCTTGATTCATTACCAAAGCCCATGATTACTTGTAATTATATAATTATACAAAAAAAAAAAAAGTGGAGGTGTGGGGTATTTATCCCCATACCTCTTGCATGCAAAGCAAGTGTCCTACAATATGGGCCACCTCCCTGTGCAACTTCTTTCCTAGGTAATCATTTCTCCTTCCCTTTTCTTTTTCTGAAAGCAAAGATAATTTTATTAAGAAAGAAAATAGGGAACACTATCCAAGGCAATAGATAGGTCTCACCAATATACAGAGATTGCCTTCCAACACCTTCCTTGGCTTACCCATTGGATGCTGAGTTAGCCTCCCTAGGAACTAAACTAAAACTGGAGATAACATCCATTTAACCCTGTTGACCTTAAAATAATGCTCCCAAGGATAATCACAAGATGTTTACTACATAAGTCACCATTTGAATAATCTTCCTAGCATTTGTTTGCATTTGTCTACACTAGCAGTAATGAACAACGAACAATTGTCCACTCCAGTGACGGCTGTTCCAATGCTTAAGTCGAATGTCATACTACGGACTGGCACAGTGGCTACTTTCACCTAGATTCATTTTCTTCTTAGGGATCTTGGGAGTCCTTACATAATTTCTAATCTTATTTTTCATGCTCAAATGAAACATATTATTTTGGATGACCACTCCAGTCATGGAAAGGTTCCGGTGGAGGATTCTATTTTTTATATCAATCCACTAGACATCAAATTGTAGACAATGACTACATCACAATTGAATGATAGGCATACCCTTTCCAGCAAGCTCTTGATGCACTAACACCACCCATCTCAGCTTGCATGGGACCCTTTTTTTTTATGGATAAATTTTAACAAGAAGAAAAAAAAAAAGAAAAAGAATCCGACCCTTTCCTGGCAAGATCATTAGCAATTGCATTTTCTTCTCTATGAGTAATTAAGTATGAACAAACTAAACTCAGATAGTTCCTTTCATTTTCGACCTGTTTGATTTTCTAAATCCTCAGTAAATACTGGATAAATAAGCAATTATTACATTTTCACCCTGTTTGAAAATACATGAGTATTTCTGCTTTGAAAACCGTCTAAAAGGACTAGTTTAAATTTGTGGAGCCCACCGTGATATGTATGACATATCCGTGCCGTCCATCCTTTTTAACAGAACATTTTGAGACGTGAGCTGAAAAATGAGGCAGATCCAACACTCAAGTGGCCTACACCAAAGGAAACAGTGGCCCCAAGAAGTTTTTAACGATAGGTGTTCAGTTCCTTTTTTCCTGTGGTGTGGTCCACTTGAGTGTGGATAAGCCACATACGTCACGGTGAGCCCCATATATATTTCGCACCTCAGTTTTTTGTGTTCAAAAAGTAGGCTTGTCAAATCAAGCATTGGGAACCATGCAGTAATTACTTGAGGAAATAATCATTGCCCATTTACAAGGTATTTGGAAAATCGAACAGGCCCTAATATCTTCTACCCCCTCCAAGGATACAAATGAGAGAGGAAGTCTACCAGATAACATTTGTGGAATCACCTTCCACTAACGTAGGGGGAGGGTTCAACCGGACCGATTCTTTCATGCCTTTCCAAAGCACCTGAACTCGGTTTCATTAGATTCCACCATCCCAGTGGGACCAGCAAAAACACCACGGACCATTCCCTAATTGTCTCCAATAGGTCTCCTTTGTTCTGCTGGTCCCAGGTTTCCTTTGGAGCTGACATGGAAGTTGAGTTTCCAATTACCTTCAGGAGGGGCAAACCATTCTTGCTGATGCCTTGATTGAGCGATAGTCCTCAATAACCTCCAACCAGCCTCTTTCGAGCACCGAAACACGCACTCCTGTAAATTCCTTCCAAGTAGCCATGAGTTCTTCTCGTAAGCTTAGCTTCCCAGATGGCGCTCCTTATCTCATTCCGGAAAGCTCTATTGTTCTGCTCTCAAAAATAGACCCCCAACACACAAGAAGAGCGAGCTTCCAAAGAATGTTCCCTTCTCGAATTTTCCAATTACCTTGGGTGGGTGTGTTGAGTTGCATATATTATCATATTCACTTTTTTGCATGGTCGTTTTGCCTTATTGCATCTGTATGTAACAAGGGGAAACATTTACCTTAAGATTCTATAATGAATGCAGGACAATTCTGTCATTTCAACCCTTTTCACATTTGTTTGCAAGTGGAATTCAATTGGTCTGAAAATGTATCTTGTGACGCATATGAAGAATCTAGATCTCTATACAACAGAAGTCTGTGTCTAACTATGATGACTGCAAAACAACACATGAGGGATTGCAATATAGCCGTAAATGGAACTCTTGTTGATTGGAGGCAAGCACCTTTTTTTAATTTGTTTATTTGACTACTAGTTGATCAACAAGAATCAGAGATGGTAGATATGCAACATGATCACGAACTGATGGAAATCTCTCTCTAGAATTGGAAATAATGAAAAGAAAAATCCTCCATTGTTACAGCACAAGTGGAGGAAAAGAGTATGAAGGATACTGGTAACAAACATTCGAGTTTCGCATCTACTGACACAAGCTCCACAAGTTGATGGGAAAGTCATCACCTGTACAATATTCATGTGCAACCTCAGTAGACTATAATGACAAATCGAGAATCAATACAGCATTTAAACTCTAAACAGCAGACATACCTCTTCTGGTGCAGAATATTTAAACAAGGCTGCAGCAACTTCCTCACTATTACCCTGAGCGATCGCTCGATGACCAGCAACAGCTCCGATTGACCCATGTGGTTCTCTACTCAATCCATTGTGTACATGTTTCTGTTTTTCGCCTACAGTCTCATTACCAATTTGTGTTTCAAGTTCTCCCCCACTTGATGATGTATCACCAAGGAATCCCAGAGATGCTTGTTGCTCAGGTGTCCGGTCATAAAGCCTAATGGTCAATGATGGATCCATAGATGGGGCAAACCTACAGATATCACAGGAGTTCTAATAATAAACCAAACGAGCCCAAAGAAGGTCAACATAGATCAACAAAGGGATAGACCCTTAAGCATAGAAGATGAGTCAAAGACATTTGGCTTAATCATTTAAACTTCAAATAAAAGAAAAACAGTTCATCACTGACTAATGTGATGGTAACTTAAATTAGCATGGAAAAAAAATTAATACATTTTCATGGAGAAGACATTAAAATATTTGAAGGAATAATTAACAATTACACAGTCATCCAGGCAATAGAGGATTTCAAAAAGTTGTCAAATTAAGAAAATCAGCCTGTTTAAATATATGAAAATCACATAACAGATAAAAAATCATTTACTTCCCTGAATCCTGCATTCCATGTTAATCCAAAATATTGATAAAAGAAGATGGTGATCCAAAATTTGCTACATAATTCTGTTTCTGAGTTAATTTGGAGAGGCCACACGGCAAAAATTTCAGGCAGCAATAGGAATTTTCAGGCAGCAAAGCAGGAAGTATAATTAAGGTTGGAGATTGATTAATCACCATACTGTATGACAGCACCAAGGGTTGAGCATAATGGTTAATCAAAAAGAGTCAGCCATTCTAAGGCAGAAACAAACAATGCAGACAGGCAATGTTGTCAAAATCATTATCGTATTGCAAATCGTAATAGGGGTTGAATCGTATCGAATTGCAAATCGTATCGTAAATCGTAAGATTTTTTATGATTTTCTTAAAAATATAAAAATAGAATAAATCAAAAAATTAAAAACTTTAACACTACCATGGCATGGTATCAGTGTTGTCATGTGCGACCACATATGCGATCACATATGCGCATATCCATATGCAGATCACATATGCGATCATGGCACATATGCGATCACATATGGGATCACAGCACATATGTGATCACATATATGGCATATGCGAAAATATGCGATCGCATATAGCATATGCGGTCGCATATTGGCCAATGGTTGGCACATTAATTTTATTTAAAAAACAAAAAAAACAAAAAACAAAAAAACAACAACAACAACAACAACTTTTTGCCTATAAAAAGGTTTCCAAACCTCCTCGATTTCCAATATTTTCACCCCCAAAAAAAAATATGCGAACGATTCAACAGCATTGTATGGTATTACTCAAAAATTAAATGATTCTTATCTTTCCCTTTTCTTTTCAGGTTTTTTTTAATTCTTTCTTTCAAGAATTTTTCCTTAAAAAACATACACAGATCCTTTAATAATTTATGTTCTTGTTAACTTTCTTGAATGTCGAATCGCATTGGAAAGCTGCAGTTGATTCCGAACACCGACAAACAAAGATATTTTGATTTATAACCATATCATTCCACAATACATATTAAGTCAACATGATCGTAACCATCCACAAAAACATTCCAGATAATTAAGAAATCATAAATAAAATAAAATAAAGTCTACGATTTGAAATTTGAAGAGAATACATATCATTTAATCTATACTATAAGGAACAAAATAAAACAATTCTTTTTTCTTTTTATTTTGGAAATGTTTTTTTCTAAATGATTCTTAAAGCCCCCACCAATTTAAAAACATAAAATGAAAGCCAAGTGAAGCTTAAAATAGAAGAAAACAAGTACAATTTGAATCATAAATCGTACGATTCAAATTAAAATCGTAAGATTAATATAAAAAGGGATTCAAAGGTGGGATTCAAATCGTTATGCTTAAGATTCAACTCAAATCGTAAATCATAGGATTTTGACAACACTGCAGACAGGCACCAACTTCATGTTTTTGGACAAAGTTCGTAAAGACGGGTTCTACATTGTCAGAAAACAGATACAAATATTCAAAGAATTTGTTCCCTTGTTCAAAATTATTTTCTAGGCACCAAGCAATTCAGGAAAATGACCATACTGAAGTAAAAGTCCAACAAAATGAAATAATGCACAAGACACTCTACCTCAGGCTACGATGTTCATTCTTGTCAAATGAGATACGAAAGTTGTTATACTCAAGTAATTTAACCTCAGTCATTGTCATTTGAAAGATGGAGTCAGATAACTGTGACAAAGAAGTTGTACCCCACTTTCTTAGTCTTCCATTCACATGTCAGAATGGATCTACTACAGCTTTTTAGCAATAACTAAAGGTGGCTACCTCTCCAAACAATGTAAGAAAGCAGAATGGAAACAACTGCAAACAAGGCAAGACAGAAATACTAACATTTTATTCCATGCTACTGTGAACCATGTCAAGATTCAGAAAAGCTCTCACTGATGTGTTGTCAGTTAGTTCATAGGGGCTCATCATCCATGTAAAATCTCTCATGGAAACATTCATATTTCTGCTGTGAACCAAGTTGAGTTTTAGAAAAGCTCTCACTGATGTGTTGCATGTTAGTCAACAGGGCTGCCCATCATCCATGTAATCTCACCCAAGGGAACATCTTTCTACTCCCAAATCTAACCAATCACTGGCTACATCATCCACATTTCAACACCCCCCCCCAAAAAAAAAAAAAAAAAAAGTCTGGTATGCACTGCTCAAGAGATAGAAAACAGAACACAAGTGCAAACGCTACTATTACAAAGAAAAATAGAAAAGGCAAGCAATTAAAAAAATAATAATAAAAATCAACAGAATAAAACTCATACCAAATAGTTAACAACACAGCCTGTTACTAATAACCGGCAGAGCATCAAACAAGCACCAAGTGCCATGTGACAATGAAGTCTATAGACCATAAATGGACCATCAACTGATAACTGGAAAATAGTAGTTCGGGTAATTAAAGTGTAAATGATCCCCAAATATGTAAGCTTACGGATTCTCAATGAAGCTGTTGCCAGCTGGATCATCAAGAATGAAGGTGAAAGGCACATCTCCTCCTGCAAAGGACTTCAATTTCATCAAAAACTGATCTAAAGCTTCAGCTGTCTCTGGATCCACTTTCTGCAAAGCCCAGAAGAAATGGTGTAAATGCAATGCAAAAACATGTGATATTCTACAAAGAAGTATTTGCCACCAAAGATGCACCTTGCGTTCCTCTTGAAGGGCCATCAATTCATCCATAGCACGCAATAATATCCCCTCAACCTAGAAGGGGAGGAACAGTCAGTAGCCCACAGTTGGGTGTCAAACAGAAATATCCCAAAGTCCCATTGTAAGGGAAATGGGACCATGAAATTATAACAGATGATCATATGTGAAAAGACAGGCTGGTCCATATTAAATATGAATATCCAGAACCTTAACACATCAAAAGCTCTCAAACTTTTCTAAAATCAAACATAGTAACCTAGTGAACCATCATGTAGATGCCCAATCGTCGAATATAACTCAATCATCATCCGCATCAGTCAGCAGACTCAGCACTTCTTAAAAGTTTCTCCCATCACCAGTTTTAGTAGAATTGTCAGGGAGAAGACGAAGCCAAAGTACAACTGGGTTCCCATTTTGAATCAGAAAGGAAGAGTAGGAGACACTCAGCTGAGAGGATCTGAGCAAGGGAATAGGGCATTTCCAACAATGATTCTTTTTTTTTTTTCTTTTTTTGCTTTTTTGAGCATTAACAAAGACATTTTATTGCAAGGGGCAAAAAGCCAAAAGGAATGCGCAAAATAAATAAAAAAACACGGCCTAACAAAATGTTAAGCATGAATCGGCATCAGTTACAGGACAGATCCCATTTCGTAACATCCTTTTTCACTTTCAAGATGACCTTTGAAGCTTCTAAAGAAGTGTTGTGAAAACAATGATTGTTTTGTTCGCCCAACAGTTCCCAAAGACCTGCCAAAAAGGGCCAATTTCCAATGACCTTGCCCGTTTTGCCAATACCATCTTCACTGCACGTGGGCATAAAGCTTTGCATGGATTCAGGATTCACCCATTTCACCCCAAAACTACCAAGGAAGCTATCCCACACCTTTCTAGTATGAGGACAAGGGATAAAAAGATGATCAGCCATCTCCTTGTTGCCCTAGCATAAGGAACACATACTGACTAGAGTCATGCCTCTTTTCCTTAAATTGTCAATAGTAACCACCTTCCTCCAACCAACCAACCATGCCAAAAAAGCACTTCTGACAATGCTTGCAGAACAGTTGCTGGAAATGGTCTGAAGCAGATTTCTTCAGAGCCTTCAGAAGATCCGAAGGTGGCAGAAATCATTATCACAAGGCCAAAGTGATCGGCAGTGATTAGGAATTTTGTGGTGGAGGTCTGTTTCCCTTGAAGGCTGGGAGGGTCAAAGACTTCATTTAAAACTCAAATTACTCAACAAAAAGCAAAAACTATGGAAGAAATATCACTTTGGCAAGATGGACAAAGTAAAAGACATTCACGAAATCCAAGTTTTAGATCTTAATAAGGAATGGGATGTTTTGAGGACGATAAGATCTTAAGGGCCTGTCTTAAACAGTATTACAACTCTAAACTCAAAGGAAGAAGATCAAACAGAGGCTTTTCTTTTTCTTTTTCTTTTTTTCTTCTTCTTTTTTTTTTTTTTTTTTTGAAAGGTAAAGCAGAGGCAATGTTCCAAGGCTCTTTGGCTAAAAGACAGGGAAGAACATGAAATCGTCCACAGGATTTCAATCACTAGACATAAATGCAACCAAATTCAAGTTTGTTGATTGATGGGGTCTGAATCAAGGATAAGGAAGTGCTTTGTGATTCCATTGTGGACTATTCTTCCGATCTTCTTTAGGAGGAAGGTTGGGTTCGGCCATCTCTAGAAAATTTTGGATTTCAATCAAATTGGCCCCAAGGATGCAAAAGTTTAGAGAAGCCCTTCAAGGAAGAAATGAAGAATGCAGTCTCTTCGCTAGGCAGGGATAAGGCTCCTAGCCCAAATGGTTTCCCTATAGCCCTTTTTGAAATTTTTTGGCAAGGGATGAAAGACAATTTAATGGCTTTTACTTGAGAATTTTTGATAGAAATATGTAATTAAAGGAGGTGGGAGCATCTTTTATGGCTAAATGCCTTAGAGATTTCAGGCATATCAATTTTATCAAGGACCCAGATAAGATCCTGTCTAAAGTTCTTGCATCAAGATTCCAGAAGGCATTACTCAAGGAACTTTTCTTCATGTAAGGCAAATCCCAGACCCGTGAATGTGTTGATATACCATACAAGAAGCAAGGTAAGTGCATGTTTTGTAAGCTACCCATGGAAAAGGCTCAAGAAGAAGGCTCAAGACTATATCGACTGGAAGTTCCTTAACTACATGCTTCTTCGGTTGGATTTAGGAATGAGTGCCTTCGGCTTGCTATTCAATTTTGGTCGATGACCGACCAAAAGGCTTTTCAAAGGCTCAAGGGGTCATCTCCAAAGGGATCCTCTCTCCCATTTTCTATTTGTGGTGGTGACTGAGGCACCTAGCAAGATGTTAGAGAAAGCAGGTGTAGCTGACCTACCTAATAGGTTCAATGTTAATAATGTGAATCGTCAAATTTCTCATTTTCAGTTTGCTAATCACACAATTCTATTCAGTGACACTATTAAAGTACAAGTCGATAATATGAGGAATGTTATCAGGTGCTCTGAAGTTGTCTCAAGGCAAAAGGTCAACATTCATAAGCATGAGATTTTTTGGACATCAGGTTAGCTTCCAATGGAGTCCAGCCGAGTTGTTTAGTAGCAAGCCCAGTAGCCTCCCTTCTTCCAATTTGAGCCTACTGCTTTGCCTAGGGAAGCCTATTAAACATATTTGGGTAAGGTGGTTGAGAAAATTGAGAGGAAACTCTCTAGACAGAATTGTAGATATTTGTCACTTGGTGGGAGAATTATGTTGAGTGCTAACTAAAGTAGCCACGTCCAACATGCCATTGCATTTCATCTCATTCTTCCAAAGCCCGACTTGTTTGCTAAGTAGATTGGAAAATATTTGGAGGGATTACCATTGGAGAGGATTGGAAAAAATAATAAGTTTCATCCAATGCAGTGACAAAGTGTACAAACCTACTAGTGAAGGTGGAGCTGGAATTAGGGTTATGAAGGCTATGAATATGACCATATTGGGGAAATGGTTGTAACAGTTGGGGTTTAAGGTTTAAGGTTATCCAGCAACACCATCCAACAAAATCATCTGAGGAGGAGGTGGAGAGCTTAGTCAGGGTTTTTGGTTGTGCAGCTGGGTCCTTTCCATCTACTTGTCTTAGCCTTTTGTTGTGCATGGGCACGCCGGCAAAGCACTTATAGGATGTAGTCATTGAAAAAGTTGAAAGGAAATTCTTAAGATGGAAGAGTTGCTACTTGTCTTTGAGAGGAAGGACAACCCTCATTAAAGTGGCCATGTCCAATATGCCCCTACACTTTATGTCTTTGTTTAGATGCCTGAAGACGGTGTGGGTGTGGCTGGAAAAATTGAGGTGCAGCTTTTTATGGCAATGTGTGGCAAAGTCTCAAAATTCCATTTTGTGAAATGGGAGGAGGTGCGCTTGCCTTGCGGGGGGGGGGGGGGGGGGTTCAGTAATAGGAAGTTGGAGGTGAATTTGCCATTGTTGGGTAACTAGTTGTGGAGATTGGAGATAGAAGAAGGGATTTTGTGGAGTGTGGTAGCATGTAATAATGGGGCTAGTGGGGAGGTGGGTAGGTCAAGAGGTCATCTTTATATAGGGCCTTGGAGTGTGGGAGGCGATTGAGAGCGTATCAACCAAGTTTATAGAGGGGGTGAGCTTCTCTCTTGGGGATGGGAAGAGGATAATATTCTAGGAAGATGTGTGGTTGGAAAAAAGGCCTTTTCAAGTAGAGTTCCCAAGGTTAACCAAGATTGCTATAGATGGAAACGTTCTAGTGGCCCGGTGCTTATGCCAAGGAGGGGAGGAGGTGTGGGCTCCTTGAAGGAGGAATCTTACAAGTGAGGAGTTGAATGAGTTCATCACAATCTCTACTCGGCTCCACAGTATTCATCCTGCAAGTGGGCATAAGGACACCATGGCATGGAGACTAGATAGATCAGGTTGATTTTTTTGCTCGTTCATTCAATGGAATGCTTGCTCTCTCTACGTTTGGATCAAGTTCGGGTTCTATGGCTTTTGTATGGCACTATGGAACTCCCTCGAAGATCGCAGCCTTTGCTTGGTTGGTGGGTAAAGGCCGGGCGCTCACGATTGAAAATCTCTAGAAGAGGTCAATGGTCATTCTAAACGTGTGCTTTGTGTGTTTGCCTGATGCGGAGATGGTAAAACACTTCGTTCATTGTCCGTTCGCCAAATTTGTTTGGGAAGGATTCCTTTACCTTTTCAACATCTATTGGGTGATGTCCGGGTCAATCGAGTGCTTATTTTCAGCTTGGCATGCAGGCGGCTTTGGAAAATAAGACAAGATCTTGTGGAGGCTCTCCTTGTAGGCAGGCCTTGAGACCCTTTGCAAGGAAATAAAAAATAAAAAAATTAGAAGAAGTTTTCGGGATAGGAGCAGCTCGGCTTCTATAGTTTTTAGGAAAGTGAAGGTGGATTTGCTAGATTGGGCTTCTACTTTAAAAATTCCTATAGATTGTATTTCTTTGGGTTAAGGTGGGGGTTGTGGGTTGTTGTTTTGGGTCGTCTTTGCTCTTCTCGAATAAAATATCATTAATTTTCAACAAACAAAAAAAAAAAAAATCAAAAACCAAAAGCATCTAATTTTAAAGGGGTTGAAGTGCCCCACCATGTTTTTTAATAATGGTATCGAAGGGCGTATCAACCTGGCTAAAAACCAATATTTTTCTTTTAGAGATAACAACTGTTTTAGCCAGAGGCAGGAAAAGAACACAACCCGACGCTATGACTTAAGTGAGCGGCCCATGGCCCAAATGTTCTTATCGCCTCTGTAGAAGGGATTTAGGTTACCTCAAGTGGACCCCAGAACTCCACAAGCCATGAAATTTCTTTATCTCTAAGATTCCTTCAAACTCAAGGTTCCAAATTATTTGCCCCACTCCTACCCCATCCCACCCTTCATAACATTCCACATTCTCCAAGTACCATTCCTTTGGATCTAGTTATGCTATATATGCCCAAAAATTAAACACGCAGCATTCCTTGCCCACACCAAAGACGTCCCAGAACTTTGCTCCATCTTCAATCCACACCCTAAATCCTATGCAGCTTTCAAAACAAGTGACTCACCTAAGCAATCTAACCTCCACATAACAAATCCTCTTCCCATATCTATAACTACTACTCACATCGACAACCTCTTCCTTTCTCCATATTCTACTGCAATAAGATCCCCTTCCCTTTCTCCATATTCTATTGCAATAAGATCATCTTTTTGGTCCTTGGTATTCTCTTTGCACTTTTTTCCCTTTTAAATGACCCTCATGATTATCAAAAGGGAAATAAATAAATAAGATATTTGGTAGTTATCTGTCTCTCAGATGTTCAAGAAGCCTACATTAAATAGTGTGTGCCTTTTCCTGAAATACTTTCATAGAACATGATTTGATAGAGTTATTTTGATGTATCCTAGTGGTTTACAATTATAACCATAACTACATGCTTCCATCTCTTTCTATGAGATTTCTCAGATTAAGGAAATGAATAGAATCAGCCCTTTAAGCTTTTATCAAGTAGCAAAGTCCATATAGTGACCAGTTGCTTTGCACACTCATTTCCATACCCTCTTGATACCAAAAAAGGAGTCAAACACATCGTTTACAAAATGGCATATGGCTAAAAAAAGGTATTGGAAATATTTGTGTTTAATTATGTATCAATCATAAAAATATGGTCAAATTTGTTCTTAAAAATAAAACAGAAATGCCAAATTCTGTGAAAGGAAAGTTCAGGTTTAATATGGCTTAAGAGTCAAAAAAAAAAAAAAAAAACCAGCTATGTGCATATATGTGTGTATATATTATATATAGATGAGATTAAAATAGAAAAGTTTAATTAAAATAATCAGAATTTCTATCTGTATGAAAAACAAGGTATACAGAAAGTAGAATGGCGTTCTTTGCCTCTCTCAAGTGCTTCCTTTTCAAGTAAACCTCAAATAAATTAATCCATCTCTACTAAAAATATTCACATTCTACTCTATTTTATGAATGGGTGGCAACCACCAATCTCTATTTTCTAAATTGCCCCCAAAAATATTTTTTGAACTAAACGTGTTTAATTCAGTTTGCCCAAAATAAAAATGCCTTTTTCGCCTGTCTTTCGAAATATATGTAGTTCTAAACAGTTGATCAGTTATAAGAGTATTTAAAAAATACAGAGTTTAAAATGGAGTTTTCCTAACTATGGTCAAGAGAATTTCGATTCTTAATACCCTATGCATTCTTAAGATAAAGTTCAGTAATGTCATGGTGGCTTAGTAATTTACACGAAGAAATAGAAGCAATTTAATTCCCAGAAAGGAGTCCACAAGCAAAGCATAAGAAATAATGTTTAACATCATCGAGTAGCAGAATCGATATTGAAAAATAAATTAATGAACCAAAAGTCAAACAGCCATTTTTGTCACAACAACATAAATTGGAACCAAGACAACAAATGGAAGAACATACCGTAGACAATGTCCCACGTTGAGCTTCTGGAGGAATCTCGAACTCAAGCTCTGGGATCTAAAAAGTTCAACAGAAAATGCCAGGAAAAGTTAAGCTTAAAAAGCTCATTCCATCATCATCATCATCATTTAAGTCTTATCTCAACTTATTGGGGTTGGCTACACAAATCCTGTGCCATACCTTCAGTTAGACCATGGGTCATCAAGTCTCTTTAAAAGCTCATTCCAGTATCTTGAAACTTTCTCAGGTCAAATCAACTCATTAAGACTCAGTTACTAAGCCTGTCCTTGCTTTGCCAAAAACAGAAGGTAAAGACCTGCAACTACTTCAAATTTCTTCTTGAACTTCTTTTGTTTATCCTCGATCTCAACTGCCTTCAACTGACTAACACCTATGACTGGCCTTTATTTTTTCCTGTAGTTGTGCAAATCTTGAAGTGAAGCGGCAACAAATTCCAGTGCAAAGCAGGGAAGCATCCGTTCAAAATGTCAGAAGTATAAAAAGCTAAGAAACAGAAGCAGAAGCTCGAAGGAGGAGTTATGCAACCACACGTCACAAAATCTCACTTCAAAGTAAAGATGTCGAGGATTCAAGCTGGAAGAAAGGGATATTGTTCCATTAATATGGAAATGAAATGTTGGATGGAATAAACCCCCTAAATATGAGTTGCCAAATTCTTTATGAAGGTAGTATAGCACAGTATAGTTTCATCAAAGATTTTTTACCCTTTTTCATTTTTTTTCCATCTTATAAATAAAAATAATCCACAAGAAAAAAGAAAAAGAAAAAGGAAAGTAGAGAGTACTTTATGGTATAGATAATGAGACTTTATTTTATCGACATGAGAACAGAATACCAGAGCATGTTAACATTCTGACGTGCTCAGTAGCCAAGCACAGAAGAATCATGAGACCACAATGCCAGAGAGTAGAAGGGAAGTCAGAGATACAAAAGGAAGCTGTTGAAAACAGACAATGGAAGTTCAAACCCAGATTCGTCAGCCAGTGAGAATCAAGATGGCGCAAAGCTAGACTCAAACAGTTCCAATGATGCTCTAATACTGACAAAAAAATAAGCAGAAATTTTCTATATGGAAGATATTGAAAAATAATAGAAACGGTTAGAATTGGGGCTACTGCTGCTGCAGCTAGGTCTCACAATCAAACATTCCTGGCAATGAACAACAACAACAAGGGAGTACTGCAGCTAGGCCTCACAATGAAACGTTCCTGGCAATAAACAACATTAATCATCACCATTATCAACATCCTCGCTTTCTCCCATAGTCATCTTAGCCTTCTCTGGCAACCCATGAAGTTTTTTTTTTTTTTTTTTGAAGTGTGGAGTTGGTGGAAGAAACATTGTGAAATTATTTCTGCATTGAATGTCAAGCTCGATCAGAACTTGCAAATCGGAAAGATCGTGATATGATTCAGTTTTTAAACCTCAAAAGCTTAAGCAACAGGGCATTCATAGAGCTGACTGAAGTGCAAGTCTTAGATCATGTACTACAGTTTCTGAATTCTAGCAGCCGAGTTGTTAGCTTAGACAACCAAGTTGTTAGCAATTTCTCACAGTTTTCAAACTTTGTGAACCCATGAAAGCATGGCTGGGGCAATCAACGACCATGGTCATACCAAACTAGGGATTAGGTGGGCTGAAATAAGTAATAGATCTACCAACTCAGCCAGGCACCAGAAAGTCAGCCCAGGTCCTCATCTTTGAGCTATCTGATCTCCACGATGCTTTGATAGAATAAGTTACCTCCGATGTGTGCATCTACTCCTAGTCATAAGATCAGAGAATCTTGACATTTTAATGAAGACTTGAAATCTGACCAGGTACTTGTTAGTTTTGTAACTCATACAAGTGGTTGTTGCTCAATGCATTTTAGTCACTCAGCTGAAATTTGAAATGGGAGATTAGTTGGAATAAGACTTGTATGATGATGATTTGAAGTGCCAGTACAAGATTAGAAACAAAAGGCATGTTAAGTTGTGCAATGAATATAGAAGAAAAGGCTCGAATCTCGCATTTAGTAGACATTCTAACGAGTACAAATATCGAACCTTTATGGTAGCCGAATCAGATTTCACCACTTGCCGATTAAGTATCTACAATAAACTCCATCATCAGCACAAGATTCCGAAAAATCTTAGATCTTTAAAAGCTATAGAAGTTTCATTTAGGTAGAGAAGCAATATCAAGTTGCTATTATCTGAAATCAACTTTCAATGCAAACACCATGGACCAATAAAGAAGACATGCGTACATGCAGGCATTCATGTTAGCATGTGCAAACATATTGTATGTTTGCATAAGTGGAATAGACATATTGTATTATATTCCACAGTTATGCACAGGATGTAGCTATTGTAGTTCAGAAATAAAATTCTACCTACTCAGAAGTAGGATATGCTTTTTATTTTTCTAATCAAGCAATAATGTTCAAGTGATACCGTGACAGCCATTCAAAAGAAAGAAAAAAAAAAAGTTTCAAGCAACTATGTACTCTCTTACTAAAACATTCTCATTCCTGGTGAAAAAACTTTGAAGAGATTCAATATTTGCTAGTTTGACCATCTTCTTCCTTTTTGACAAGCTGCTAGTTTGACTCTACTCTCCTTGATGCAGACTATTCTCTTCCCTTTGTCATGCATTTATTTGTGTTGCTGTTTAGATGCAACTGACACAACTATGCTACCTTCATCAGGAACACAACCTTTAAGGATATCATGTTCCAAACAGGACTGTAAAACATCAGACCGAACAAATGGAAGCCTTCATGCACCCAAACAAAAAAAAACAAAAAACAAAAAAAAAATTAAAATTAAAAAAAAAAAAAAATCAAAATTCAGAATTTGAAGTTCTTTGGAAGCTCATGCATCCCAACTAACAAAACGAAAAATGTATTTAAATCACATGCAATGCAAAACTTAAAAAGAATGACAGTGAAATCCAGAACTTAAATAAAGGAAAAAGATCAATTAGAAAGAGAACAAAATTACAAATAAGAGCACAATACAAAGATTCCCTAGATGCTCCTTTCAAGAGAGAATCGCATGCAATGCCTCCACACCCAATAAGACCAACCCAATGGCTCTAGAAGGATTCGTGGGGATTCGTGGTTTAGGTGTCAAGAATAAAGCGCTTTTGGGTATGTGGATTTGGAGGTTCAGGTCGGAGGAGAGTGGACTTTGGAAGGATCTAGTGGTGCAAAAATATGGGGTGGGAGGAGGTGCATGGTGGCCTAAGCGCATTCCAATATATAGAGGGCCGAGTGTTTGGAGGTGCATTATGTCAACTAAGGAGGTGGTGATTAGTAGGGTGGGGTTTAGGGTGGGGAATGGTGCTCAGATTAGATTTTAGAAGGATAAAACTGGTCGAGACTTACCCAAGATTAGCCCAAGTTTCAGTGAATCTCGACATCTCTGTTTCTTATTGCTACTCATCACTTCAGCCTGGGGGTGGTTTGGAACCCTCTATGCCATAGAGATCTTATGAGAGTGAGTTAGAAGAGCTGGTGGCCCTTCTCAAGCAGCTTTTGGGGGTGACCCTTTCAGAAAATGGCGACTGGGTGTGTGTTGGCTTGATTCGAAGGTGGGCTTGTTCTCGGTTAAATCTATCACTTCTCAGATTTCAGGAGGCCCGTTTGTTGACGTAAAAGCCCATTCTTTCCCCATTTGGTTGTATGGGGCTCCTGAGGTGGAGGCTTTTGCTTGCCTCGTGGGCTGGAACAAAGTGCTTATGATCGACAATTTGCAGAAGAGGGGCCTATGTATTGTTAGTGCGTGTCCCTTGTGCCCGTGGGGCGTGGATGGAGGAATCAGTGAATCATCTATTTTTGCATTGCCCAATTTCTAAGGCGGTGTGGGATAGCTATTTCAGCCTCTTTGTCGTGGCTTGGGTTATCCCGTTTTCTATTGACGATTTCTTCAGGCAATGGCACGTAGGAGGTTTTTTTTTTTTTTTTTTGAAAGTAACAGCTAAGTATATTAAAGAAAAGAGGCAAACAAAAAGGACTGCTGAGCTAGCAGACCAAAAAACAAACTAAGAAACTAAAAAAACAAGATTGTAGTCTTTTAATCCCATAACATTAGTCATCCATTCAATAACCTGGTTTTTAGCAATAGAGCCCACTGAGATAGCCATAGTCTGAGAATCATTGAACACTCTATCATTCCTTTCCGTCCAAACCGCCCACCAAAATGCAATTATCGACATTCTCCAAATTTTGGTTTTCACTTTATCAAGTTGGTGACTGAGCCAAACTGCGAGAAAGGACTCAGCTGAGGCCGGGGTGCAGCTAACAAAATTGAATCTAGACCAGATATCCCACCAAATGAGAGATATAAAAGGACAGGACCAAAAGATGGTCTACAGTCTCTTCATCACGCATGCAGCAGCAGAAAATGTTGACAAGATGCATTCCACGCTTCCTGAGATCGTCAATCGTAAGGATACAGTTCATAGCTACAAGTCAGGCAAAAGAAGTGAATTTGGGAGGAGCCACAATTTTCCATAAAGCAGTGGAGATCTGCTGCAAGGGAGGAGAGTGGAGATTCAAGAGCGCGTATAACGACTTTACCGAGAAATTACCAAACCTATGACACTTCCAGGTGAGATTGTCGGGTGAGGAAGCATCCAACGAAATAGAGGATAGACAGTGCAGCAGCTCGACGTATTCAATGACCTCCCTCTCCCTCAGATTTCTGATGCAATTGATTTCCCAAACCCCAGTATTGCCCAAAGATGAATAATTACTGGCTATCATGCTGTCTTTATTGGCGGCAATTCTAAAGATTCCCCGAAATCTACTACTGAGGGTGCACTCTCCTATCCACTGATCTTCCCAGAACCTGATTCTCGTTCCATTACCTAGGACAAAGCCTATGTTTGCAAGCACTACAGATTTCTGACACAGGATGCCTTTCCAGACATAAGAGGCTCTGTAAGCGGAGGTGTCGCAGGTCCACCATCCACCTGGAGAGGTGCCGTATTTTCCTTTAACTATGATATTCCAAAGTGCAGCAGATTCGTTGCCCAGTCACCAGATCCACTTACCCATAAGAGCTGAATTCATTGTCTTGAGATATTTTATGTTAGCTCCCCCATGGCGATAGTGGGTACAGACTAACTTCCAGTCCATTAAATGGAATTTCTTCTGATTTTCCTTACCGCACCAAAGGAAATTTCTTCTGAGCGCATCAATGCGGTTCAGGACAGGAGTCAGACATCTGTAAAGGGACATGTAATAAAGAGGAAAATTGGAAAACACAGCTTTAATAAGGGTGATTCTCCCACCAATCGACAAGTAACAGCATTGCCACGTGTCTAGTTTTTTTTTGAACTTCGGCGATAATTTTTTCCCACATTGTCATCGGTGGGGTGGGCGGGGACCAAGAGAAAGGGGGAGACCAACGAACATTGCCCATTAGATCAGCATAAGCAGATAGCTCCTGAGTCGAAAAATTCACCCCATAGAGATTTGGCCAGATTGATCTTTAGACCCATAACAGCCTCGAAACATCTGAGCGTAGTGTGAATATTATTAACGGAAGATTCATCAGCCTCAATCATGATCAGCATATCATCAGCAAATTGAACATGAGTGATGGGAATGACGGAATTAGCCACACAGGTACCTCTATACAGCCCAGCAGACTGACCGCTCAGAATCATTTGCGACAAGGCTTCACCAATCAAAAGGAAAAAGAAGAGGGGAAAGGGGGTCACCCTGACGTAAACCTCTGGAGCCAGTAGGAGGTTTTGGCTCGGGTTTAGTTGGGAGATGCAAATTGGCACTCGTGGCAGGATTGTGAGCTGTGTGTGGTTTGAAAAGAAAAATACATGCTTTCAGCACATTAGCGGTTCTCCTAAAGGAGTCTTTCTTAGAGCGAGATCTTTTGTCATCGAGTGGGCTGTCGTGGCCTCCTTGTAGAGGCTCTTTCTTTTCCCTTGGGCTTTCATTCCTAGGTTTTGTGTGTTTCTTTTTTCTTCTTTTGTTTTGTATTCTTCCCAGCTTCGGCTGTTTTCTCAATAAAGTTGTCACCCTTTTTAAAAAAACACCAATAAGACCGACCTAATAGCACTAGAAGAATCGGCTTCAATCTCAGTGCTAGTGGAAATTAGTCCAACAGTGCTCTTCAACTGCGAGGAATATTTCATGAAGGTGTGCCACTCAAGAAACATTGTGGAGCATTTTGTAAGGCAGAAAAGAGAATTTCCAAAGGATTGCAGGATAGAGGTTCACATAAACAAGATCAAGCACAGTATAATTGAGTAGGGGAAAAAAACATCAAAGATCTGCAGTAATGCCGCTAGAGATTTATGATATTTCTACTGGAAGGCCTTTCTTTCAGCAAGGGTACATTCTATAGTGTGTGAGAGGCAGAGCTTGACTCAAGAGGGGTGGCCTCTAATTGAATTTTGACAGATGTTCATCCACGGGGAGGCCAATGAAGGGGATAGCACTGCTATAAAAGGGGTTAATAGATCAAACTCCTAAATAAAATAAAAGACAGAATCACTTTCAAAGATTCAACCAAATAATTACCTTCAAAACCTTAGATTTACCAAATCAGACTTTGCCTTGACTTTGTTAAAATCTCTTATTCCAATGAACCAGCTAGATTAATTTCACATTTATTGTCTCTAAACAACTAATCAATATCAGTTGGACCCAATTCCCCTTGAGCTCCCATCAAAGTAAGGAGTTCACCCATCTTGATTTGCTTGACCTCGCCTTTTCTTTGTCTCACTTAAACCACCTGCCACCTCCATTCAATAACAATCCAAGTCTTGCACTTTAATGCCCCAAAACTCATTTTTCATCAATGCTTAGTGTACAACCAAACATTGGTCCCTTCCTCTATCTTCGAAATGGGGAGTAGTCACATTGCCATTGCCATAGCCTCGTACCAGGTTGCCTTTATGAATCCAGTCTCATCGATCATTCATATCCAAGGCCTTATCCCTGGTAAGTGGACAAGCCTTCTATCCCTTCTCACCACTTCTATCCAAGCCCTTGGGAGTCTCCCCTAATCCTATTTTCAGGGCCTTTAGCTGTGATCGAATTCCACCTCTTACTAAGATCATCTGTGACTTTTGCATCACATGGTAGAATCATCCCTCCATCACTTTATTTGATTGGAGCTACACTGGGCTCCACTTACGATGACCACATTCTCGATTATAGCCTTCCTAGCCTTCCCACATTCATCTCAGCATTCTCATCCTTGCAACACTCATCCTCTGTTCATGATACCTACTAACTGCCCACATAGCATAATCGATCAAATAACTATCCTAAGAAATATATCTCTGCATTTCATTGCGTGAAGGATCATTCAATCACACAGCAGCACAAAAGGCACGTCTCCAGTTCATTCACCCAGCTCTAAATCTACTGGAAACATCCTCATTGATCACCCAATTCTTTTAAAAGATAAAAGCCAAGGCCACAAATAAAGTTACTTCAAGCCTTTCAGTGAAACCAGGATTGCCTAAAATCATGTTGCAAATGCCTGAGAAATTACATACTGGTTTTGGAGAGAAAACCCACAGTAAACTTTATGAAAAAGTTGTCACATGCAGGATGTTGAAAGCAGAGAATTGAGACTGAGAGTTGAAATCACAGTCCTCCAGACAGAAGCTAGAGATCACGGTGAAACCCCTGCTAACCCCAATTTCTGCTACTGTACGAACTCCCCTCACTGTCTCTAACAATGCATGTATCTCAGCCTTGGGATACAGAAACACATCAGTGTCACATAGGAAATATCACATGTTTCGGGAAATGTATCAGGGTCAGAGGGAAACTTTGGTAAAATGAAAGAATTTTTCAACGGGAACTTCAGGAGAAGTCAAAAGAGACATGATTACAAACTTCGAACTCAAAACATTACAGGGAAAAAAAAAATGCATAATAAGTTTCCTTTGTATAATGTATAGGATCCTAAACTAAGCACCATTTGATGGAAGTGATGCAGATGCAGTTATATCCAAAAAAGAGAATCTTCAAAAAGATTATATCCAAAAGAGTTCAGTAATTCATAAATGATGCAGTACAAGTATCAAAACACAAACAATACATCCAAAAAACCCAAAAACCAAAAAAAGAAGCAAAAAATACACCCATGCCCACTACATCCCAACAAGAGATTCCAAAGAAAACGCAGAAAAAAAAAAATCAGCTTTTTCACCTCCCACACGTTGCCTCGATATTGTCGATATGTACCACATAATGTATCAACAATATCAGGGATTTTATAAAGGAATCCTGCGAATATCTTGTGATATTTCGAATTGTCGGACAATATCATCTATGCAATGTGATATTATCAGCAATACCAGGGCGCATGCAAGCAGACACAACGCTAACATGAAAGAAAACACATCTAACAATCTTTATTTCAGAAAATCATAAAGACTGTCTATGTGATGCATGGACATATAGGGATATTTATGGGCCTAGGTAGATATGAATCCTTTATGATTCAAATTTTCAAAATAAACCTTACTGGTGCAAGCACCTCATCCATAACACTCCTAATCATATCGAACTACTAATAACAATTGCATTCAGAGAAAAAAAAAAAAAAAATTTGAAAACCAACGGATACTAAGACTCCAAACTATGCGAGTACTCAACAGCCCCTTCTAAGGAACTCCAATTAATTCATGTTTAGGCTAGCTTGCTTGGGTTGTATTCTTTTCTCGCTGTCACAAGCTGTTTAATAAAGTTTCCCTTCTAAATTTTTAACAGGGTAGTGTAGGAAAGAATTCTCAATAAGATCAAGCCTCCACCAACCCACCTCCACAAAATCCCCCCAATGCACCTCCAAATAACATCATTCATTAGGAGGAAATAGTACCAAATTCATACCAAAGATATTTTAGCGAACTACTAAACAATCATCAAGCTGTCAACCAATGTACCAGAAGGTGAACTAACACCTCCTCGATATTAATACCTTTAAAAAAAATACATTTCATAAGAAGGCGTCCTCTAATAAAAAGACTTGACCAGAAATGTGCGGAACACATCATACCTTGGAACAAGACCAAGAACAACTCGCAACTGGGACAAGAACTCAAAACTAAGTCCTATCTACTCAACTAAGAATTGACAACAAAACCAAACCGCCGAAATAAGGCTATGTTTGGACCAGGTCACAGAAAAGTCATTCATGATTTTTAGGCCCTGTTTGGGTATCTGGCTTAATCGTTATTAGGAAGGATGGGATTCACTAATCCCTGATGTGATGGACGGAGAGCTGTTTGGATGGCGGACGTCTCTCCATGTCTTAAGATGGATTGGCATGTGCGGTGGAGTCGAGATACGCCCTATCGCGACATTCAATCCCTCAAGCCACACCCCTTCTCTTCCCAACGCGGTCAAAACCAGACCTCTCATGGCGGCCATGAACGAGAAGGAGAAAGAGCTCCTTTTTTGACCCGATCTTGCTCTTTTGGCCTTTTGGGTTTTTTTTCCTTTTCTTTTTTCAAACCTCTAATACAAAAACCCTTGTCAGCCCTTCCTATCTCAACTCTCCTCACGTTTCTTCCACCTCAAACTCCCCTCAATTCGAAGAAAAAGGTACAGAAACGCTATTGCTTCCGCTCCTCATGCCCGTTTTCGGGATTTGAAGGCTCATTTTAGAAGATTCTGTTGAAGAACTTTAGATCTAGAAGAGAATGGCGAGTAGGTGGAGCAAAGTGAAGGTTGCTCTGGGTTTGAATCTTTGCGTCTACGTTCCTAGATCTCACGACGATGCATCGCCATCCGTCGATGTCAACGCCACGTTTTCCGATGTGTCTCTGGCTTCTGCGGCCGTCGGCAACTCACATTCTCGGCCGGCGATGCCAACTATGCCGACTTCGTCGAGCTCGGGGCTCCGATTGGGTGAAGATGGAGGAGGTGACGCCGTTTCTAAAATCCACTTCAATCCCGTGGGAAATCCAAACAAACCCATATGAGATAACCCATGGGATGATTGCAATCCCATAAAACCCAAACAGGTCATGTGCGGTGCATGCGATAGACGTGTACACGCAATGCAGCCAACCATCCACTGCAACTCATAAATGTAGTGGCGGCCGTAATTCCATCCCTTCTATTCCACCGTATTTCACACGCCCAAACAAGGCCTTCGGCTTTTTACTTTTTTAAGGATTACCAAAATCTATTAAAACATAAAAGAGAATAAAATACAAAAATAAGAATTATCTGATCAAAAACAAAGAAGAGTTACCCACCAATTGTCCTAGAAGTCTAGGCCTCGATGGGACAGCCAACAAAAACATCGGATGCCCTAGCCCACTCCTCTCCATCACTGACCACTTCACTTATAGAACGACGCTTCCCACAGCACAATTTATTTCTCAAGTTCCTATGGTTGCATTTCTGCCAGACCGTCCAAAGAACAGCTAACAAAACAAGCCACCAAAGGATTCTCCATTTCCTCCTACATTTCCCACACATTAAAGAGATCCCAAATGTTTGTAGCCATCAACCAATTGGCTTCAAATATACTAAAGAAACTCCACCAAATCTTCTACAAAAGAGCAATGCAAGAACAAATGACCCACTATTTCCAAATCACACAAGAACAAATTGCATCCATTGGGAATGATCATATCCATGTTCCTCAAATGGTCAATTGTGAGAACTTTGTTCTTGCCCATTAGCAACCACAAAGCAACAACACGAGGTCTTGGACACCTCAAAAAATGATAAATATGATCATGAGCAGGAGGACAAAAGTAACTATACAACACCAATTTTCAAAGGATCTCACCAAAAACTCCCCAAATTGCATGGGTTCCACACCCATGATGTGGTGGCAAATTTGTAAAAGCTACATCAAGCTGACAAATTCCACAATCTCCTCACCTGATAGATTCCTCCTAAAGAGAGGATTCCAAACCAATTGATCGCCAACCTGAGACACACACTGACAAAAAGAGACCCTTCCCTCCATACCTGCGAAGAAAGGCAGAACCAAGAGGACTTCCCCATGTCCTCCAAAAAGCAGATGTGTGAACCATCACCTGAAACCAAGGTCATCTCAACCTTGAATGAGTTAGCCTCCCTAATCTATGCACAACTTTCTATAGCCTATGCACCCTTATATTAAGATGAAGGATAGGTGAACCAACCCCCAGCATCAACCCTATATTTGTTAGAGATCAGCTTTTTCTAAAGGTTATCCCTTTCCTCCCCAAATCTCCAAAACCATTTACCCAGAAAAGCCAAGTTTAACAGGTCTAGAGATCTAATATCAAGACCCATCACTTCCACTGGCTTGCAAACCTCACCCCCCATCCACAACATGGAATTTCTTCTTTGCCCTGGTCCCCCCCCATAAAACTCCCTATGGATCCTTTCCAAGTTGATAACACTTACAAGGAATAGAAAAGGGGCCATATAATATAGATGCATGTTAGACAAGGCCAGATCAATAAAAGTTATTCAACCTCCAAAGGACAAATGGTGACTCTTCCAATCCAACAGTTTCCACTCTATTCTTTCCAGGACTGCATCCGAAGAGATTCTTTGGCTTCACAATACACATTGGAAAACAGAGATGAGTGGGAGGAAGGTTGACTGTCTTATAACCAAAAATCTAAGCAAAATCATTTACTTCTTCATTGAGCCGAACACCCAATAAGTCACTTCTTTTAATGTTGATAATTTTCTGACCCAAGACCACCTTGAACATAAATTGTCCACCTGAGTCCAATTACCCACCAAACAACAATATGTCATCAGCGAATGACCTTGAAGTTAGCATTCTCAACCAAGAAGCAGTAGATAAAGCATACATACCTAGCCTATTTGAACATTCTGCCGAGAGCCTCAGCCATGACAGGAAAAAATTATAATAAAATTAAATTTACAAAATTTATATATATATATAATTTTAAAAATTTTAAAAAAAAAATTTTTAAAAAAAAAAACGAAAGGATAAAGGGTCTCCTTGCCAAAGACCTCAAGAGCTTTTAAAAAATCCTTTAGGTGAGCATTCACTAGCACTAAGAAGAAAGCCAAACCCATCCATTCTTCATCCAATTCTACCAATCCAAACCAAACCCCAATCTTTTACCATGTAGCACACAAGTTCCAGTCAACAGTCATGCGCCTTTTCCATGTCAAGCATACAAATAGTTCTCAAAAATCTTGCCCTAAAACTAAAATTGTTCCATTCCTAAGCAATTAAAGCTCCATCTAGGATCAGCGTCCCAAACGTAAAGTCCCCCTTCCTAGCTGACGAATCATTGCATTCGTCAGCAACTAAAGCTCCATCCAGGATCTACCTCCTATAAAGGCCCCTTGTGCCTTTGAAGGAATCACACCCACCACTTTCTGAAGTTTGGAGGCAAGGATTTTCACTAAGGGCCTGTTTGGATTCATGGAAAGAAGGGAAAGGAAAAGAAACATTGTTTCCCATGAAACTCACTTTTCGTTATTTGCCAAGCCTTTCTTTGTGGGAATTTGGGAAACATTACTTCCCACTTTCTATCTTTGTCGGAAAATAACAACTTTATTTTCCCACCTCCACCCCTAAGAAAGGCATTATCCCACGATGGAAGTGAAATGAGCTTCTCAAGGGTTAATCCTCAATGTGCCACCATCCATCTTCAATTGCCTCACATATGCCACACGTGTCGATGTGTAAAATGACCCATTGTCCATTTTCGATTACGCCCTACACGTACCACTATGACACATGTGCCAATGTGCCACTTGTCTCACCATCCATCTTCTCTCTTGCGCCCCACATGTGTGAAGCATCCTACATGTGCTAATGTGCCACATGTGCCACTATCCAGCTTCCCTTGCACCCCACATTTGCTAATGTGCCACATGCGCCACCATCCATCTTCTCTTGCGCTCCATGTGTCAATGTGCCCCGTGTGCCACCAACCATCTTTTCTAGCACCCCACATGTTAATGTGGCACACCATTCATTCTTTCTTGTGCCCCACATGTGCAAAACTCCGCATGCGTCAATGTGCCACATGTGTCATCATCCATCTTCAATTGTGCCAAATATGCCACATGTGCTAATGGTGCCAATGTGCACACATGCTGCCAAATAACTTCAAGTGCACAGGAGTCAAATGTGCCAATGCGCTTCTTGTGCCACGTGCTACGGTATAGCTTCAAACACCTCACATGTACCACAATTCAGCTTCAAGTGCCTAAATGTCCCACGTATGCCACATGTACCATTATCCATCTTCAAGAATCCCACATGTGCCACATGGGCTAATCTGGCACATGTTAGTGACTACCTATAATTTTTTTTCCAAAAAATAATTTATGTTGCCAAACATTAAATTTGAAAATATATCCTAAATTTTTAGAAAATTCTTGTTGAAAAACAAACTAGGTAACAATATTTTCTCCCCACACTTTTTGAGAAATAAGGTTTCCCAAGAAACACAATTTCCTTTCTTATGCTTTCCATGAATCCAAACAAGCCCTAAGGTTTTACAAGCGTCAACAATTAGGCTTAATAGCCAAAAGCCTGTCAAGCACTCGTCCCCATCTTTCTTCATGACCAAAGCTATAAATGATGCACCTATGTCTTAGATAGTCTCCCTCTTTCATAAAATTCTACAAAGAAGGGTAACATATAAAATTTCACATCCTCCCAAAACACTAGAAAGAACGCGATTGGGAAGCCACCTAACCTTGGAGCTTTTTTCCTACCGAGAGACTTAATGCTCCGAGCACCTCCTCATCTTCCATCAGCCTTTCCACTCAAACAGATTTTTTTTTCTTTTTTTGAAAGAGACTGAATTTATTCAAGCTCAACATGCAAAAAGGGAAAGAAACCAAAAAAGGGAAAGAAAAGAAACGGAAAAGGAAAAATAAAACCGGCCAATTAAGGTGCCCACTCCTTAATACATTGATTAACCCTATTAATAACCTTTAGATGAGGGCAACTCCTATTCCCGAAGTAGTTCTCGTCCTCTTAAGCCAGAGAGCCCAAATATCTGGCTCATTTCTCTCTTCCCGTCTGAGCCAAATGCCAAGCACAAAATAAATCAACAATAGAACTAGACATCACCCACCAGACACTAAACAACCAAAGAATACTGCTCCAAACCTCACTCGCATGGAGGCAATGAATGAGTAAATGATTCACAGATTCCACATCCTCGAAACACAAAAGACAAATATTAGGGAGTGTCATGCCTCTTTTGTAAAGATTGTCTACAATCAGGATCCTATTTCTTCCGGTAGCCAAACAGAAGCTGCAACTTTCAAAGGAGCCCTGTAAGACCACATAGCAACGTATGATTGTAGGGAGCCTAGATTGCAAGATAAGAGATCAGTGAGAAGAACAATGTCACACAAAAAATATATATCCAAACTCATCAAAGCGTCAAACCAGAAAATCCTTCAAGGCCATATTAGGTTGGATTCCCTACAACCGCAAAAGAAGGCAAACTAAGTCGTCAATCTCCAAATCCAAGAGATTTCTCTAACAAGGGGAAACCTAAACACATCCATCCCCCAAGAACCAAAAACAATAGGTGACCAAGGCAACAACAACCGGACATAGCCCAGCCAAACTAGGGAAAATTGGCTTAAGTTTTAACTCGCCAGACATCTTCCAAGAACCTGTCCCGAACACCATCCCCAACAAAGAAACCCAACCACTCGAAAACCTTGTGGACAACTCTCATGATAGCCTTCTAGATATGGGAAGCACGATGCAAGGGTGACTCCTTAATCCACCACCCCACCCCATTGAGGAAGACCCATATTTGCCAACCGCAATGGATTCCAAAAACTATCATCCTCCACCCCAAATCTCCAAACCCATTAACCCAGCAATGCCATATGAACCTCTTTGAGCCTCTTAATCTCAGCAGCCCTTAGAGAGAGGTTTACACACTTCCAACTCGGAAGATGAAATTCCCCAAACACGTGCCACCTTGCCAAAGAAAATCCCTCTTTCATCTGTCAATCATGTCAACAACCAACACAGAACAACAAAAGAGAAACATAAAACACAAAGGTTAAACAAGGATGCATTAATAAGGGTAATTATGCCCCCAGGAGAGATAAACTTGTTTTTCCAAGGGGAGAGTTTCCTTTCGATCCTCTCCAACACCTTATCCACAAGTGGTTGGCAAGTCTCCCCACACAACGAGGGAGGCTAAGATAGGTGGAAAAGAGAGACCCAGCACGACACCCAAAACTACCTGCCATCCAGGAGACCTCTGACGAAGACAAGTCAACCCCAAGCATCTCACTTTTAACCAGATTGACTCTGAGACCCGAAACCACCTCGAAGCACCTAATGATTTTTTAAAGATTTTCCACCATGGACCCGTCCACTTCTCAAAAGATGAGAGTATCATCAGAAAATTGGAGATGACTAGCTCAAAAGGGGATATTTGGAACTTTAAACCCTTAAACAGACCCACAGATTGACCTTAGACTAGCATCCGACTTAAAGCTTCGGAAATAATGACAAATAAGAACGAGGAAAGAGGATCGCCTTGCCGGAGGCCCCTCGAGGCTTTGAAGAAATCGAATAGGGAACCGTTGATAAACTCAAACAGCTTTTTTTCTTTTTTTTCCTTTTTTTCTTTTTTTTTTGAAATGATAAACTCAAACAGCTTTTACCTCATCGATTTAGTTGAAATCAAGGTAATCCATATTCAGACGATTCCAACCATCCATTGTTAGAAGGCATTCAAAATAGTCAACAACTGCCTCACAATTTTTTTCTTTTTTTTCTCCAACCTCACCTCATTCACCACCAAGCTATGACTAAGATTGCTCCTCCTAGCATTAGCTGTAACATGAAAGAAGCTTGAGCTCTTGTCCCTTTCTTCTAGCCACACAACCTTTAACCTTTATCACCATTAATTGTTCCTTTGTTATTTCTTTTCCAACTTGAGCTAATGTTGTTAGCAATCATCATCAGCCAAAAAGGCCTTGTTCCTCTTTTTTGTCTATGATTTTGGATGGCATTTAGTAGCATAATTTTAGTGTCCTCCACTAAACCATATTTTTACTTGTCCTAGTCCTCTTATCTTGCCTTTCAACAATTGGAAACTTGCCATCAATCTATAGCCAATCCTTGGCAATTCAACCATAATTAAGGTCTATTGGCAATTCAACCATAATTAAGGTCTATTGCTTGGATCATTGGGACCATATATGGCAGTGAAGACCCATTTCATCACAGAACTTGCAAGCTTTAGAATAACCAAAAGCGAGCAAAAGCCTGACCATCGACCCTCTTGCCATCAATCTGTAGCCAATCCTTGGCAATTCAACCATAATTAAGGTCTATTGCTTGGATCATTGGGACCATATATGGCAGTGAAGACCCATTTCGTCACAGAACTTGCCAGCTTTAGAAGAACCAAAAGCGAGCAGAAGCCTGACCATCAACCCTCTTTAACAAGATCGCATTATAAATCACTATAATTCCTTATGTTACCCCTACCAAGTTTAGGGAGAAGCAATCAAAATTGGGGCATGTCCAAACCAATGAGATAAGCCCATTGTTCCAAGTTTGAATTTTTATTTTGTAAAGATATGAACTGAACGTTTTTTAAGCTTACACAATTGCTCGATTTGGCATCTTCTGGTTTGACACCCCAACCCCTAAGATAGCATCTTAATAACACAACCAATTAACTTCCACTTACCTTGAGCAGGTCCTCTTCCTTGTTTAATAGACAATCCTAGAAGCAACAACCTCACCAACACAACAATTGATAAACCTCTCAGTGTTTCCCCATGATGTCACAATTCAAAATAGAAGAAAAATTCTTTTTTTTCCCTTTCTTTTAGAAAGGTATAGAAGATAAATTCATTAATTCTCTCATAACTCAACTTGGCCTCTTATGATACTCCACCCCTTAGTCAATATTCTCCCTCTCTTCCAACAGCCTAAAAATCGCAATGAAACCATCGTTGTTTCCCTCCACGAAGGCCACCACAACTTTGTCCACTCGCTATATGCAATCCCTAATCCATTGGATATCCAGAAGATTGTACTTACCCTCTCTGATTCGAAGCAACCAGATAATGTTGGCTAGAGAAGCAGCCTCTTTGAGACCTTGGCCATCATCCTACATAGCCTACAGAGCTCCTTAACCCCTTTAAGAGTAAGGCACCAAACAAAGAGGGGATCCAGGATAATCCTTTCACAGTATTCAAGTAGCTTCACTGACCTACCCCTTCCAAAGAAAAAAGTTCAGAGATGTAGCTACTTGAGTCCAACCAAAGCTCTGAACTAGGTTGAGAATCCACACAATGCTTCCCTCAGAGGAGACAAATTCAAGGCTAAAACCGACACCGAGTTGGCCCTGTGGATGTTCCCACTCATGCAGGCATCATTCTCAGGAAGGTGAAATCCTTGATGGAATATTCCTCCACCCCCACCAATTGATTGTCATCACCTTCCTCAAATATTACTCTGTCTTCCTCAAACAATACTCATGGTCATGGGGATACTCATGTGGATACAAAAAGAGCGCTTTCTTCCCAATAAAACACAAAAGAGCCAATTATTCTAGATCCACTAAAAAAGTCAAAATTCCAAAATAACAAATTATTTTTCAATGTTCCTAAAATAGCCATGAGCCAAACGCAACCTAAACAAACTCCAAGGATATAGACCTTGTCCAAATTTTATCCAAAATCGCCACTGGACATGCAATCCCACCATCAAGGAGTAGTGGAAATAATTGAAACAAAAGACCTACCTAAGACAAAACCCAACTGATCCTATAACCAAACCCAGCTATCTTCACCAACAATATGGACCTCATAAAAAAATGAATGTCACAAGACAATGGACACATAACCTCATCATCCTCATGATTTATCCCAAAACTAGATTCTAAACAATCTCGGTAATTCAGTAAAAGGATTCCAAACAATCCCCCACTCTTTAATAAAGACCCCCTATCACCACCAAAGCCATACTGAACTATCAAATGGAGCACCATACCCCCATTGTAGATCTTCCCAGAACCTCGCCAGGTTCCCACATGGCGGCACCTCCATTCCTAAACTCACAAACAATCTTAAAAATGGATCGCCACATGCCTAAACATCTCCCTACACCAAACAATCCAACAACTAAACTCTTCTCCCCAAAAGCCATAATTTTAAACTATTGCCTTCCTCCACAAGGATCCTTTATCACCAAAAAAGTATATTCTAGGAGATATTTTCACTAGATGGTCGTGGATGGTGATTGCAAGCCTCCACCATGGATGCCACCGAAAAGCCCGACTAAATGAGGGTTAGTGTCATGTGTGCATCCGATTGTAACAATTTTGCCAATGTACCATTTAAAAACTGACCTCAAATTGTTGAGACTTGAGAGATTTTAAGATGATGTGAATACCTGCATCAAAAGGATCAGTTTACTTCCAAAATCCCCAAAACCACTCCTTGAGTTCTTCATCATCATCATCTAAGCCTTATCACAACGAATTGGGGTCCCCTACACAAATTAGCCACTCGTTAACTTCCAAATATAAAATAACCCCTCTTTTCTTGGGTTTATGAATTTTTTCTAGCAAATACATGTGTTTCCCAGCTCATCATTCCCATAGAAAAACTTTTTATACCTTTCCAATTCCTGCTACCAAGGCAACCTAACTATCAAAGGGAGACATGAAGCGAACCTCAAAGGTAATCAGGCCCAGCCCAAAAGCTAAATATCAATTTTTCCAAATAGCCAATTTCTTTTCAACCATATTCGTCAAAAGGGAAATTCTTATCAATCATCCACATATCTAGATTCAACATGACTTGGAATGGAGCATCTTATCCTGCAATCCAAAACCTTTCCCAGTCCACAAATAATTCTTTCCCCATTCCAATCTCCAAACAATTAATTTTGCCAAGACAACCTCAACTCATATGCAAACATCTGCAGAGACATGAAGAGCATCATTCACTACTTGAGAAATTCAACCAACACCCACGTGCACGAAATTGATCATATGGACTACAGTTGACTTTGAGGGACCCACTGTGTTCTGTGTCAGACATCCGCGTCATGAATCAAACACGGGCCCTCAAGAAAATGGGGCGCCCCAAAGATCAGCCAGATCCAATGCTTAGGTGGGCCACACCAAAGGCAACAGTGTTAGATCATGCCCAAAACATATAAAATTACATCTTGGGACCCACCTGAATATTGGAACAGCCTGATTTTTGGGTTGTCCCTTCAGGTGGGGCACACATAATGCAGGGGTTTGGGTGTCATATAAACATCACAATGGGCGTCCCCTCTCAATTGTTTCCTTCGGTGTGGCCCACATGAGTTACAGATCAAGGAGATTTTGGGAGGGCCTAAAAAGTGGGGGTGTCCTAGGTGGACCATGGACGGCTTGGATTTGCATCACACATCACAGTGGGCCCTGCAGAGTCAACACTACTGTAAGTTACAGTAGTGTTAACTGTTTTGGATCAGTTGTCTTGGAGCAGCAATGTGGTGCAATACTATAAACGCCTGTTTGTGCATTAGAAGCAGTGCCACACAGCTGGACTTACCAATAAGGCATGCTAATGATGGGTAACTAGGTAACACTAACACAAAAGATAGACAAGCATCTCATTTACAGTAATTTGGCACGAAAAGCTAAAGGAAGTGTCAAGGGATCACCAGTGTGAGATTTTAATATACACCCAAATAGCCTTCAGAAAAGTTAAAAGACAGCAAACAGGTGAATATAATTCGATTAAAGTTATGTAATATAGCATCAAAGCTTGCGAGCTTCAGTCTGTAATCAAAGAACACCTTGTAATCACCCGATGGAACTTCCAAACGGTAGCAACACCCTCGAGGTTGGAGCTCTCCAGCAAATTGAACCTCATTGTTCCTAGTGGTAAAACATGCATGGAAAAGAAATCGGAAAAGCCTTTTAGACCACTAGATATGCAAGATTGCTGCAATGAAAAGAAGGGATGAACCAATAAAAACACTTTCATTCCCAATTTCTTCAATCTTTGATAGCCTATCAAAGAATGAATAGCACATTACATAGGATAATCCAGCAACATTTGCTGCATATTGTAACAAATATAAAACAAGAATGCAATACCTTTCATTACAATGTCGGCATTCGAAGGCCATTAATACAACCTGCACAGAGAAATAAAAACCAAATGCTCAAAAGCAATAAGACACTGAGCCAGTGACTTTCTACACATTTTATTTTTTTTTTATCTTAGTAGGCCAGAACAAAACAAGTATCTGCCTCCAAAAGGTCCCCTCTTCCCTCTGATTTAGTAATCCAACAAGGAAAAAAAAAGGGCACATCAACTCAACTAATTAAAACTGGCATCAACAGTTCAACATGCAGTATACAGTTCAAACAAGCCCCGAGTCCAGACAGATTAAAAGCAAAGTTAATATACCTAAGTCAATGTCCCCCTGCACTCTTTACTGATCTATTTTTGTAAATAGATCAGTAAAGAGCGCAGAGTCTTGACAGATTAAAAGCAAAGCAATATTTCTATAAATACTGTTTTGCACTCGTTACTGCTCTATCGTTTCCTATTCTTTATGTTACCAAATTCCTTCATTAAATCACCCATGAGAATCCCTCAAGGGAGGCAATTGGTGCGTATCAGTGAAGTAATGCACAGCAGGTACTGCATATTTTGAAGATAGCCCTTTTGCATTACTCCTTGGTAATGTGGTTCAAATATTGCTCTTGGAGTGTGACTCACCAAGCAACCGAAAGCAGAAAGACTCTTCCTGATCATCTGCCCACTGATGCTGAGTCAACTCGTTATTGAATGATACTAAAAACCAAGTACAGTGGTGAATGACGTCAAGTTGCATGAAGCATGAAAGGAAGCAACAATGGATTCAGGTTTCTGAGCATATAAGCCTCTATCTCAAAATGTGAGCAAGATCTAAGAAGAAAGAGCTTGTGTCAGTCCAAACATGTGATACGGAGCAAGTGTATCTTACCTAGGTAGAAGGTCAGTGCAACCAGTGTTCGAAATATCGGTACCACACAATGTATCGCACCCTTGGGATACAGATACGTATCGGTTATCGCACGGGATATATCGTTTGTATCGCGTAATTTATCACATTTTTTGGGAAACATGGGGAAACATTGGCAAAATGGTTGAATTTTTTTATGAAACTTCAGGTATTATTTTTAAAAAAATAAACCTTAATACACACTTTTAAATCATAAAATCTCAAAAAAGAAATGCACATAATAAATTTCCTTTGTATATGGTCTTAAGTTGTGCGTTGTCTCACTGAACTAATGCAACTATATTCAAATTGAATACATAACATTTATAAATATATCAAGACATGTATGAAAACATAATAAATTCATTCAAAAGCAAAGAAGAAGTAAAATTGAAAAACATTCGTATTAATGATTTGGTTGGCTATGTCTTTAAACCCACATATAGTTATGCAGTGGCCCACCTTAATTAACATGTTGTATATCTACTCTGCCCATCTGTTTTCTCAGCTCGTTTTAAGATTGTATCCAAAAATTTAAGCAGATCAAACTCTAAGGTGGACCACACCACTAGAAAAAGTAGCAAATGACGATAAAAATATTTTTCTAAGCCTCAAAATTTTGGGATAAATGCATTACCTTCATTTAAGTCTATTTGATCTTATCAATAGGTTGGATGAAAAATAAACATTACGGTTCTACTTAAAGTGTGCCCATGAAAGTTTTTAATGCCAGGCGTTCCTGTGGTGTGGTCCTCCTAAGATTTGGATCTACTTATTTTTTAGGACCACGTCCTAAAATGGGCTGGAAAAATAGATGCACAACATGGATATACAACAAGTTCATCAGGGTGGGTCCCACAATAAGGGTAACACCCACTAAGGTGTTTCAAGTGGTGTGGTCCACCAGCAATTTGGATCTGCATATTTTTTGGACCCGTCCTAAATTGGGTTGGAAAAACGGATGGGCCGCGGATATAAATCAAATCATCAAGGTGGGCCCTACGGTAAGGGTAATACCCAAGATGTAACACGCTTAATCAACTCCCATGAAAAGGGAGTTGATTGGGTAATACCCACTAGTACATAGCAAGAGACGGACAGATTTGTCAAGGGCTGTTTGGGGCCCACTGTGTTATATATGTTTCATCCACGCCGTCCATTCATTTTGATAGGTCCTTTTAGGACATGATCCCAAAAAAGCGGTAGACTGAAGACTCAAGTGGGCCACACCATAGAAAGCAGTGGCGATGGAATGCTTACAGTTCAAAACTTCCTAGGGCCCACCTTGATGTTTATTTGTCATCCAACCTGTTCATAAGGTCACATGGACCTGGATGAAGATAAAAAATAAATATCAGCTTGATCCAAAAACTCTATCCCTGACAAAAAGCTTTCAATGGTATGCGTTTAATCTCTAATGCTTCCTATGGAGCCTTTGATATGTATCAGTTTTGGCCTCATGCCCTAAAATTATCTTCTAGAATGGATGGATGGATTGGATGACACATATGCATCAAGGTGGACCCCACAGCCCATGACAAGGTCATCCGACTCTAGTTGCGTCTGATGGGGACAATAACCAACGCGCACTCCTATAAAATAGGCTTCTAAAGTAATTTTCGTTTCCTAAGGAACAGAATCTTGAAATCCCTAAAATCTCTCACCCAAAACCGAAACCGGAAGCATGAAATCCATGAAATCTCTTACCCAAAAACCCAAATCTCCCTGATTTTTTGTAGATTTGTTGTCAAAATATCCTTTCCAGTTTAGATCTACCATTTATTCGAAGAAAAAAAAAAAAAAAAATAGGAAATTCGATTTTTTTTGGCACTTGCAGCGCACAGCTATCAATTGATCGAGTGGCGCACCGAATTCAACTTCCAATCGGACAATCTTCTTTTACAGGTACCGAAATTCCCTCTTACATCAATTGAAAGCCTTCCCCTTAAATAAACAAATAAATAAATAAAATCGATTTTTTCGGTAATTATGCAAGCCCAACGTTCTCGGCCCTTTTATTGTAGAAATTATCGTGCAATATTGGGCGATTTATCAGTTATATTGCAAAAAAACATGCAACATCATGCAATATATTGCACAATAAACATAATTCTGTTTTTTTTCTTTCTGTGGGATTTTTTACGGTTTCGTGTCGCTGGTCAGCGATAACGATAGTATCGGCCGACATATCGGCCAATAGTATCAAGATTGCGAACACTGAGTGCAACTATTGAAGGCAATAATCAAAAGGGCCTAAGAGTTGGCGACATCCAAGGTATTAAAAAACAGTTACAGCTGTTATGTAACAATAACAATGGAAACCGTTACGCGTTACGGAGCCGTAATAGCCATTATGGGGAAAAATTGCCTGTAATGGGCCTGTAACAGCCTGTTATGGGGCCAAAACACTTCTTTTTAATTTGACCGTAATGGCCCGTATCGTAACGGTAATTACGCAGCCACTGTTATCATTATTGAATACCTTGCAGCATCTCTTATAGAACTTCTTTCCTATCACCCGGGTATAACTTTTTTTATTGAACTCTCATAGAACTCATTGATCAATGAACGAATGAAAAAATGGCAACATATCAAATATATTGAATACCTTCTAGAATCTATCAAAAGCCTTAATCAATAAAACCATTTTTATTTTTATTTTTTTTTATTTTTTTTTAAAAAAAAGTAAAAAAATAAATGCATACCTCCCTAAAATGCGGAATGTGAGTTAACAGAAGCCTGGTAATTCCCTGTTGAGCATGATAACTAGTGTCAGGATACTTCAAAAAGTGTGAACAAAGCATAAGAAAAAAATACAGTATTTTGAAGTGTCTTTCACTATGCCCAAGCTCTATGGGTAAAGCAAAAAGATTTTCCATGTTTAACAACAACTTTACAATATTAAAAACTTCTTGCAAGAGGGCATGCTTACAATCTCAAGATGTTTTGAACATGTGAAACAATCTCCCAAAAAGTACTGCTATTCTTGGAGTAGTTCAATCACTCAAGCTTTGGTATGGTCGATTGATAGAAGGGTGCTCAATCGGTGTCAATTGATCGACACTGAAATCGACAGCGCACACGGAACTGCGCAAGTGCACAATTTATTTCCTATTCCGGCTGCTATAGTATATATGTCAAGTGTAATCAGGATTAGGGCATAACAAGGGTTTGCTAAGATGTTCATAAGGTTTTAGAGAAGAAAAGGTAGGGCTTTGAAAGATTCTAAGGGGTTCTCGTCATTGTAAGTGTATCATCTCTTGTAATATTGTTTCATAGTGGATTGTTTGTCACTTTGTGCCGTGGTGTTTTTCCCACGAAGGTTTTTCCACCTAAAATTCATGCTCTCTGCATGTTTGGTTTACGTTTCATTTCATCTTGTTTGATTGAATTCGGGTCTTCATCTTTGCAATCCCCAACAGACCAGACATAATAAATGTCTTTGTTATTACTACGATGAATGCCTCACACCATGTCATCATTGTAAACAAATGCAAATCTTCATGATTGAAGAACCAGAACCACACGATTTGTTGCCAATAGAATCTGACCTTGATTTGATGGTGGTGGTTTCCTAGCCTGTCAAGTGAAGAGGGTACATGGGAACTATGAAGTGATCCTATTTTCACACCATGAGGACATGGGGAAGCTTTGGAGGGGGGCAATGTTACGTGCCCAACCTATTCGAAATGCTGACATGGTGAGTAGAGCCTATCTTGGTAGTTCCTTTCTTTACTCCTCTAAAATAGGATAGTATTTGTGTTAAAATAAGAGATTAACTTAGTTGATAATGTGTTAAAATAGGAGATTAACTAGCATTTGCGTTTATATTGCCATCTAGGTAAGATTCTGTAGGTCTTTTATAACTCCTTTTTATGTAGTTCTCCGGAGAAATAATGGAATGCAGATGAATTTTACTTTAAAACGTGTTTTTTACACAAGAGGACGCCCTTCCCCTCTTTTCACGTGGGCTTAATAGGGCTTGGACCCTATCAGGCATCTGCAGCAAAAAAAAAAAGGATTTTTTGAAGATCTTACGTTCTCTCCGCAGCGCATGCAGAGGCTTTCTATCTGGTGGAGCGATGCCGAAGCGTCATCATCTGCTGAAACCGCTTCGACGACGGATCTTACGTCGGCAAGTGCGTTGTCCTTTTCCATTTTCTTCGGTCCCTAGAGATTATCAGACGCGAGGATTCTTATATACTGTTTGAAATAAGGAAGAAAATAAGAAGAGTATTTTCAGGATGCTGGTATTTGTGTGCATATAGAGTGAGGTTGGCCTGCTAGTTAGGGTTTGAAGGTGAAATTTCAGAGAGAGATTGAGAAGGAGAGTAGTCTTTTCTCTTTTTCTCGATTTCTTCTTTAGGTTGTTCGAGAAGAGACCAGACGACGCAAATCGGAGCGGGGTAGGAGAGATGAGATTCGGTAGAGACTTCCAACGCGCACGGACCAGATTCCTCTGCGACACCTGTTTTACGCAGCACCTAAAACATGGGCCCCGCCGTGCTGGACGCCGAAACGGATTGGCTACTCCTGCCACCAGGTAATGGCTGATAGTCGGTGCTCTGTGGGCCCCACCATGATGTATGTGTTTCATCCATGCCGTCCATCTATTTTTCTATATCATTTTATACCAATCTTAATTGGACCACATTACAGGAAACAGTGTTGAATGAACAGTGACCGTTAAAAACTTTTTGGGGCCATAAAAGTTTTGAATCAGGCTGATTTTATTTTTTTTCCCTTCATCTGGGTCGTTATGACCTAATCAACGGATTGGACGTCAAATAAACAGTACAGTGGGCCTTAGAATGATTTTAATGGTGGATATTCAATCCTTATTATTTTACCGTGGTCGACCTGATATTTATATCCCTTACATTTTTTTTATCAATCCCTAAAATGATAGGTAAAAATGGATGAACGGAATGTATGAAACACGATCATCATTGTGGGGCCCACGGAGCACCCACCAATGGCCACGGGGCTGGTCACCGGGGGAGCTGGGAGGCGGATTGCATCCTCCAGGCAGGGCTATGTAGGCCCACCGTGATGTAAGTGTTTTATCTATGCTGTTGACCGTTTTTCTCATATCATTTTAAGTTATGAGCAAAACACTTAGTAAGGTATAAGGTTTAAATGGACCATAAAGTGGGGGTTTATTGTCTACCATTAACAACTTCTTCGGAGGTGGATAAGTTTCGGATCAAGCTAATATTTGTTTATTCACTTCATCCATGTCTGCATTACCTTATTAATAGGTTAAATGATTTAAAATTAAAAAAAATCACAGCGGCACTTAGAAAGGTTTCAACGGTATGTCATTATCACTGCAGCTTCCTCCAGTGTGGTCTACTGGAGCTGTGGACCTGTTTAAATTTTACAAACTCACTTTAAAATGTTATGAGAAAAGCAATGAACAGCATGAATAAAACATTTACACCACGTTGAGCTCCACGGAGCTGTGCCCAGATGGATTAATGTCCCGGGCGGGGGTAGGACGCAATCCACGTCTGGGGGAGCAGCCAATCCGTTTCCGCTGGACGCGTTTCGGCTGGGGAGGACACGAACCAGGTGTTACCTGGGTAACAGTTTAGTGGGGGTTACCCTCACCGTAGGGATCACCTTAATCATACGTTGTATATCCACTTTATCCATCAGTTTTGAAAGCTCATTTTAGTACAATGCACAAAAAATATTCAGCATGTTTAAATTTTAAGTGAGCTGCATCACAAGAAACGTTGATGATTGATTGCTTACCCCTAAAACTCCTTTGAGCTTACTTTGAGTAGATCCGTAATGTTTATCTGTCATACAACCCATTAATAAGGTCAACCAAAATAGGATGACGGAAAAATGTAAACATCTTTAGGCTTATAAAAAGCTTTTAATGGTCATTCACGACTTTTTCTAACTCCACGTGTGTTTTTCATATGGGTGTGTTCAATCATAGATTTCTAAATTTCAATGGTCGTTAACTGCTTTTTCTAACTCCACGTGTGTTTTTTATACCGGTGTGTTCAATCATAGATTTCTAGATTTAAATATGCTCAAGTTTCAGGATATATATATATATATATATATATATATATATATATATAAGCTGCACAGATATAAAACACATTCACTGTGCTAGCCCCCGACACGGTAAAGTTAACTCACACTAGTAACAGCCAATCCTCTCCCACCTGGTGACCCAACAACAGCCAACTGGTGTCAAAGCTCCGTAGCCCCACATGATATATGTATCTATGCCGCTCATCCATTTTCCAATTCATTTGATCTTAAAAATGAGGTATATTCAAATCTTATGGACCACATTATAAGAAGCGATAGAGACTGAACACTTTAGTTTGAAAACTTTTTAAAAGTTACAAAATTTTAGTATCAACAGGTTGGAGGGCAAATAAACATTGTGTCACGCTCTGAAATTTGGGTACACGAATAAGGTATTCGGGACCCGAATCCCAGGGTGTGAGTTATAATATACTCTCATTTATTACAATCCAGTTGATTCAATCAAGTTCAATAATATTCAATGTCATCTAAAAAAAATATAGCTGAAATATTTATTAAATTCAACTCTTTTGATAGTTTTTCCTCTCGACATCGAAATATGAACATAAACTAAACCTAAATAATAAAAAAATATTAATAATAATAAATTGAATTGAATTAAAACTAAATTTAAATTTTCTAAAAATAAAATTAATAGTAGAGACCCGCTTGCTCATGGTATTCCAGCTCTGCACCTGTGCATTTGTTTAGTAGGATGAGCATAACAGCCCAGTAGAGTCATTTCTTACCCAAAATTTAACATGTTCAAATAATATAAATTTCATAACAATGAAGGAAATGTAATACAGATAGTGTAATTTAATAACAGAATTATGAAAATGCAATGCATATGATATTTCCATGAATACTCATAACATTTATATTATTTCTTACAATACCGTACCCAAGCGGATGGTCACGTTGCATTAATGCACACGCACTGGTATCTCATGGTGATGGACCTATTTATACGTTAGCTGGTCAGACTACTACTCCAGTTGTACATCTGACATATGTTCATGCACACAATTGTACTCATATGTCGTACACAAAGGAGACTCCAGTGGATCCAGTGGGTTATAGGGTCTTTCACCCAAGGAACACAATTGCCCTACTTGCTAGCTTTAGGGTCTCTCACCCAAGGGACACGATTGCCCTACTTACTAATTTAGGGTCTTCACCTAAGGGACACGATTACCCTACTTGCTTACGTTACATTCAACATATTAAAATTCATACTCAACAAATGGTAGACGTACATGTAAGATGAATGATTATTTCACAATAAAAATATCAACAATATAAATCTAATTAATAATTCTAAATTTAAATTTTGTTGCAATTTTAATAATTCAAATATTATTTTACTATTATTTATTTAGAAATTTCGGTGAAATAATGTACAATAAATTTTAATTTGAATTTTAAAATTTTGAAAACATTTCTTAAGCTTAAGTTCATTTAAATTTAATTTAATTAATTCTTTAAAATTTTAGAATTAAAATTTGAATTTTAATATTTACAAAAATAAAATATTATATTAGTTTTTATAATATAGCATTAATAATGTAATTAAATTATTATTTAATAATTTAAGTTAATCTAAAAATTTATCTGATTATTTTAAATATAAATTCAGGATTTTCTTTTTATTTATTTATTTATTTTATAGACACCGCTGAAGAATGTTGGAATACCATGTATATCCTAAAATCATAATTTATTTATTTATCTAATTATGTACGGATATAAGCTAATTATTTCATACTGAATTCTAATTTCATAATTTATAAAATAATTATATGGACCTTATATATATATATATATATATATTATCAGACTATAAATTAGTAGGAATTGAAAGTTTAATTTTAACATCAGGTTAAGATTTTAATTTAAATAATTTAAATAATCATCTAAATTAAATCATATAATTCCCTAAATGCTTAAAATTTAGACTTATAATGATTTAATTTGACAAGAGGGATTCTAAAACTTCTAAATTACAATACAAACTTAGTAAAATTAATTTTATCTATTTATTAATATATATATATATATATATATATATATCTTAAATTTAGAAATAAATTTAATTACTATTTATTCTAAACCAACTAATTTAGATTAATTACTCTAACTCGGATTTATGACATAAATTTTAACACTTGATTTAAGGAATAAAAGATATTATGATCTAATATACAAGTTAAATATATTCAGTAATTACTAAAATTTAGAAAAATAGATATCATGTATAAATGATTTTGAAAATATTTATTAAAATCATTATAAATAAATTTTATAAATTATATAAAATCAGAAAGTTCATAAGTGAAGGAGAATCACCCACATAATAATCAACTGCAATAATATTCCTATAAAAAAAAACTGAGAATAAATTTCATAATAAATATTTGAAAATGATAAATTATAGATGAGATCACCTACCTTAAAAGTCCGATGATCTACCTCCGCTCTAATCTCTCTCTCTTGAGCTACAGAGTTGTCTCTTTTTCCCTCTCTCTCTCTTGATCTACTCGGTTCTCTCTCTTCCTTTATGATACGATTGAAACTTTGTTTATATCTTTCCTTCCTTTTTAATGGATGTGAAGGACGAGGCGGAAGAGTGGGGAATGTGGGTAGTTTCATTTCGTGGGAGGGTTCGACGGCCATTACCATAAAAGAAGGAAGGAAAGTGGAGAAAGTGGTTTAGTCGTGTAGAAGATTTTTCTTTATTTTTATTTTTATTTTTTAAAGATATGGTGGGTCCCATTAATGACAATATAGATCTATTTCGTCTATCATCTCTGCCTAGCCAAGAGAAGATGTAAGCCCAAAAATGAGGCTGATCCAAAACTCGGGTGGGCCACACGCAAGCGGACAGTGGAATTAGTTCCCACAAAAAGTGGGTTGTTATATTCTACCCCCCTTAATAAAAATTTCATCCCCGAAATTTAACATACCTATCACATGAAGAGATGAGGGTACTTCTCTCGAATTTCATCCTCTTGCTCCCACGAATCTTCGTCCTCACCATGATGCCCCCACTGAACTTTCACGAGTGGTATTACTCTTGTTCGAAGTATTTGCTCCTTCCTGTCGGGGATGCGAATCAATTGCTCTATGTATGAAACATCCTCCCGAATTTTCAGTGGCTCCCAGTCAATGATATGCGATGCATCTCTCTCATACTTTCGAAGCATCTCTCTCATACTTTCGAAGCATAGTTATATGAAATACGCCGTGGACACCAAAAAGTTGAGGAGGTAAGGCTAGTCTGTAGGCTACGAGGCCTACTATCTGCAAGATCTCGAATGATCTCATGTAGCGTGGTGCCAATTTTTCTTTCTTCCTAAATCGCATAACTCCTTTGATCAGAGATACCTTCAGAAACACATGGTCTCATATGGCGAACTCCAAGTTCTTTCAGCGATTGTCGGCATAGCTCTTCTGGCGATTCTGAGCAGTACATAGACGTTCTTTGATAACAGCAATCTTCTCGGATGTCTCTTGTACTAGTTCTGGTCCCAACAATGTTCTTTCACCCACTTCGGTCCAACAAAATTGGTGATCTGCAGGGTCTTCCGTATAAAGCTTCGAATGGCGTCATGCCAATACTGGACTGAAAACTATTATTGTAGGCTAATTCTACTAAACAGAGGTGGTCGTCCCAATTTTTCTTGAAGTCAATAATACAGCTGCGAAGTATGTCTTCTAGGATTTGATTTACCCGCTCCGTTTGTCCATCAGTCTGCGGATGAAAAGTCATGCTGAGTTTAGCGTTGTTTCCAGTGCCTTCTAAAGACTCATCCAAAAGCGTAATGTAAACCCGGGGTCTCGATCGGATACTATGGACACAGGAATACCGTGAAGCCTAATAATCTCCTTGATATACCGTTTTCTTAACTCGTCTAGGGAGGAAGAAATACATATAGGAAGAAAGTGTGCTGATTTTGTTAGCTTATCCACGATCACCCATATCGCATCATGATGATGGCTTGTTTTCGGTAGTCCGATAATAAAGTCCATCGATATGTGCTCTCACTTCTACTCTGTAACCTGTAACGGTTGTAAAAGTCCCGACGGCTTCTGATGCTCCGCTTTAACCTACTGACAAGTAAGACACCTTGCAACGTAGTTGGCTATCTCCCTCTTCGTATTACTCCGCCAATATTGACGTCGTATATCGCGGTACATCTTGGTTCCTCCTGGTTGAATGGTGAATTTTGTGCGGTGCGCCTCATCTAAGACTTCTTGCTTTAATTCAGATATGTCTGGAATACATAACTTCCCTTGAAATCTGACCTCACCATCAGAGCCTACTCGCCACTCTGAGTTGTCATTTTTCGCTTCTTATGTTATTTTTTCTTGTAACCATGCATCATTCTTCTGTGCTTCTATTATTCGTCGCACCTAGAAAAGAAAATCCTGAATAATTACATCATAATATAAGAATTAAAGGGCTAATATAAATGAGTAATTAAGAAATTACTAACCAGAGTGGGTCGCACCACTAAATTACCGATATAAGTCCGAGGTTCATTGATACGTAGTCTGACTTCAAAATCGTTAACTATATCAAGCATCTCTCATTCTTTAATCATTAGACTCGCCACTAGCTTGCACGTCTTCTTACTTAACGCGTCGGCTACAACATTCGCCTTACCTAGATGATAACAGATGTCGAAATGATAATCTTTCAAGAATTTCATCAATCTCCTCTGCCGCATATTTAGGTCATTTTGATCAGAAAGATACTTTAAACTCTTATGATTCGAGTATAGTTCAAACTGCTCACCATAAAGATAATGCCTCCAAAATTTTAAGGCAAACACTACAACTGCAAGCTTTAAGTCGTGAGTGAGATAATTCTGCTCATTAGGTTTCAACTGCCTTGACGCAAATGCTATTACTTTACCACTTTGCATCAGCACGCATCCCAACCCTTGATAAGATACATCAGTGTATACCATAAATCTTTTCCCTTCTACTGATAAAGAAAGTACTTGAGCTTCCGTTAATAGCTTCTTCAATTCAGAAAAAGTCTGCTCGCAATTTTCATTCCATTTAAAAGAAGTGTCTTTCTTAGTCAAGTTAGTCAATGGCCTTGCTAACTTAGAGAATCCCTCAATAAACCTTCTATAATAACTAGCTAATCTGAGAAAACTGTGAACTTTTGTCACATTGGTGGGTTGCTCCCAATTTAACACTGCTTCGACTTTTGATGGATCTACTGACACTCCTTTTTTTTTTATACCACGTGCCCTAAAAACTTTACTTCATTATTCTAAAAGGCACATTTTGAAGCTTTGGCATACAACTGATTGTCCTTTAGAGTTTGAAGAGTTATTCGAAGGTGTTTAGCATAATCCTCTTACGTCTCGGAGTAAATTAAAATATCATCTATGAACATTATCACAAATCGGTCCAAATACGGTTTGAAGACCCTATTCATGAGGTCCATAAATACTACTGAAGCGTTCGTTAGTCCGAAGGGCATCACTAGAAATTCATAATGGTCGTACTGAGTCTTAAAGGAAGTCTTGGGTATATCTTCATCTCTAATCTTTAACTGATGATATCCAGACCGCAGGTCTATCTTTGAAAAATATTTGGCTCCCTTCAACTGATCGAATAAATCATTTATCCTCAACAGCAGGTACTTGTTCTTGATAGTCCCCTTAGGGCCTATTTGGCCAGTTGCATTAGCCTGTATTAGATGGGATGGAATTACAAATAATGTCATCATTTCTACTGCCAGTGGTTGTCGTAGATTTGCAGTGAATTTGGAAAGGCAAGGATATGAGGTATTCTTGTTTGGGAACACATGGATTTACGATGTGTTGGTAAATTTGCATAGTGGGCGTGTTTGGTATACAACCATACGAGAGTGGATTAGCTACAAAGCAGTTAGTCGCAGCACATGCTACGTAAGTGATGTTGCCAAGTTCTGTGGGTCCCATCATGATGTATGTTTTATATCCACACCCACCATCTATTTGGAAAGATCATTTTAGAACATTAGCCAAAGAATGAGTCCGATCTAAATCTCGAGTGGACCACGCCACAAAGAACAGTGGAGAGAGTGATACCCACCATTAAAAAATTTCAAGGGCCACAAAAGTTTTCGATCATGCTGATCTTTGTTTTTTCCCTTTTTTTTAGTTTCTGTGTTAACTTATGTACAGGTGGGATCTGAAGATAAATATCATGTTGGACCTTAGGAAGGTTTCAACAGTGGGCGAAACTCCAGAGGGGCTTTCACGTGAGGTGTTCTCAACCACCGTCACCTATAGTGTGGTCCACTTGATTGTTGGATCGGACTAATTTTTGAGCTCAAGGGTTAAAATGACTGGGATAAAGAGATAGATGGTGTGGATCTAACAGATACCCCACGATAAATCCCACGAGTGGAAACCCATTCCAAATCTCTACACATGCAACCGGAAGAGTCGTTGTTGACGCTGGAGCTTTCCATTACTTGTGCCTCACGGTGTAGCCCACTTGAGATGAGGATTGACTTTATTTTTGGTTTCAAAGGCTAAACTAGCATGGAAAATCGGATGGACAGCTTGGATGAAAAATATGCATAATGTTAGGACCCACAAGTAGAGGCTCTACCCTTCCGTTGTAACTCCAGGGTGGGATTTGGGAAACAAGGAGACGGATAGCCAAATCCCGCGGTTTAGGCGCGAAACTCAAAGTAATTTTCATCCAGGTATTCGGCGTTCTTCCAAACACGCCAGCACCATCTATCAGATGGGATTGTGAATACAATCCCATCTAATACCATCTAATGCGGCTGGCCAAACTGGTCCTTATTAAGTTGATGGTAATCGATGCATAGCCTTAAAGACCCATCCTTCTCTCTTACAAATAATACTGATGCACCCCACGACGACGTATTAGCCCTAATGAAGCCTTGGTCTTGGAGCTGCTGAAATTGCTCCCTTAATTCTCTCGACTCAACAGGTGTCATACGGTATGGTGCTCTGGAGATTGGTGCAGTCCCAGGTACCAAATCGATTGTGAAATCAACATCTCTTTGGCGGTAATCTAAGAATATCTTGAAACACTTCTGAAATTTCATTAACAATCAAAATTTATTTTACTCCTTGAGGTTCAATTTTCGAGATGGCTGACAAACTAACCGGTGCTCCCTTCCTTCACGTCTCATGGAATTGCAACGGTGCTCGCCTATCAATATTTAATATGACTATCTTCCTCAAAGAATCGATTTTTACCTGATATAAAGATAACCAATCCATCCCCAGTATAATATCGTATTCTCGCATCGGCATAACTTAAGATTAGCTGGTAAATTTACGTTCTTAATCATGATCGGACAAGATTTACAAATCTGACTTAGGTCCATTGAATTACTGAGTTTGCTACGGTTAACTTTTTATCTAAGGGAGTAGGAGATAACCCAAGCGAGCATAAAAGGTTGTAAGAAATAAATGAATGTAATGCTCCAGAGTCAAATAACGCTCTAGCTAAGGATGAATAAATGACGATGGTACCTTCGACTATATTGTTGCTAGCCTCAATGTCAGGCTGAATAATGTCATCTGTTGGCGGTGCTGAATCCTCATATAAGGGTGCAGCATCATCATAAGTCTGAGTCGCTCTATCCTCAGATTGTGCTGGAACGTCGCTCCATCCTCAGACTGTGCTGAAACATCATAACTTTGAATTGAGCCCTCATATTGTTCCACCAAGTTCTCGTACGGTTGCACTGTGTCGTCTCCTGATTGTACTAAGGCGTAGACTCGGTCTTGAGCTTGGGGTCGCGATGCCTGAACTCCCTGCCTCGACTGCTGGTACTGCTGAGGTCTAACCTGTGGCGGCAAATACTGTGGTAGTCTCTAATATACCGATGAAGGTCCTTACTGTGGTGGCCTCGGGTATGACTGTAGCGACCTCTGTGGATATGGCTGAGGTAGTCTCAGGGATGGTTGTGAGGTGGAAGAATGTAATGGAGGTCGCTGTGACATAGACGGCGGTGCATGTTATTGGGGAGGCCTGAAAGAATGATGCAAAGGTCCTGACCTCTGTGGATATTGAGTGCGCTGTGGTCTGGAACAAAAACGAGAAGTATGGCCCTCGAGTCTACAATTATAGCAAAATTCTGAAAATCGTGGTGCAGGATGTGCTGTCGTCGGTCTGGCCATCGATGTCGATGTTATTCTATCTCTTAGCTGCATCTTACTGGGCTGGAGATATGTGTAGCAGTTTTAGCACCACTCTTTACATCCTTCATCTGATCACGGTTCTTCCAATATTCGTTGATGTCTTTTTCCACTACTAAGGCACGCTCTAACATTTCGACATAGGTCTTCTGTATGAAATGGGCTAATCGGCTATAAATAGAGGCTCTCAAATCTTCCTCAAATTTGTGTGCCTTACAGGTTTTATCGGACACCAGAAAAGTTACAAATCGCAATAACTCGGTGAACTTAGCATCATACTGGCACACTGTCATATCACCCTGCTCCAATTTCATGAATTCTCATGCCTTTTGATTTTTCACATATAAAGGAAAGTATTTATCATCAAACTTCTCACAAAATTAGGCCCAGGTCCAGACTTCAAATCTCGGGTTCATCCTAATGACTGAGTCCCACCAATGATCCGCCTCCCCTTCTATCATGTAAATAGTCAATTCCGCTTTCTGGTATTCATCGCACTCCATAACTGTGAATATATTATCAATATGTTTCTTTCACACCTCGGCCTCAGATAGGTCAGGCCCACCCTTAAATACAGACGGCCTCTGTCTTTTGAACCTTTTCAATAAAGTTCTTATCCCTTCGTTAGCTACGTGAACAGTTTGGGTTTGACCTTGCGCTTAAGTTTGTCTTATTCGATAGCTCATAAGAGCCGTAAGATCACCTATGACTCTAAGAATTCCACCCATAAGTGACCCATTTTTAGTGGTATCAGGACCAGAAGCTCCTGATGTGGCTCCGACATTAATGTTTTGATCCGCCATAATGTACGATTAATTAAACATGTAAGCTTAGTGTGTGACAATCAAGGTAGGTTATAGTAACTAAATTGAATTTTAAGTATCATTAATGGGGTACATACTATTTAAGGTCTATAAGAGCATGAAATTTTTTATAGATTATAAGAAATATTTGATGATCTAAAAGACTAACACATGAAGATTAAGAGAATTTTAGGCAATGACATGTATTAATGTTGTAGTGCAGAAAATTCAGATTCTTAAGATACTATTCCTGTTAATATTTTTGATACTTACAAGTGTCGGATTGATGTAAAAATTTTTATGAGGATAAATATATGAGTCTACTATAATTCTATAAAATTTCAGCCTAAACAAAGTTTATAGAAAATTCTAAAATTCAGATAATTAGGTCTGTTCAGAAATAAACGATTTCTGACTAGTATACACATAACTTAATATTAGTAAAGGATAAACCTAGATTTACATTTTTGAATTATTTTTTACTGAAACTAAACTTATTAATCTATGACTGAAACTTTGAATCAACTTAAAATGAGTTTTAATTAATTAGTTATGACTTTTGTAAGTTAAATATTTTCTGCTTACTATTACTGTCCAATTTAAGGTAGTATGCTAAAAATTCTTAAAAATTCCTTAGGGTCCGGATTTGGGTTATTAGTTCAATGTCAAGCTTAAATAAGATTATAGCTGATATCAATATAATGCAATGATCCTTAAGTTTATATTTATATTTTTATTTTTCCATCTTAAAAGTAAAGGGATTTATGTTTGGGTCATTAATTTTAAAGACAATCCTAGGTCCACAGTTTTAATCTAACCTGGCTCTAATAAATTGTCACTCCCCAAAATTTAGGTACCCTAATAAGGTATTCGGGACCCGAATCCCAGGGTGTGAGTTATAATATAATCTCATTTATTACAATCCAGTTGATTCAATCAAGTTCAATAATATTCAACGTCATCTAAAAGAAAATATAGCTGAAATTTATTAAATTCAACTCTTTTGACAGTTTTCCATCTCTACATCGAAATTTGAACATAAACTAAACCTAAATAAATAAATAAAAATTGAATTAAATTAAAACTAAACCTAAATATTCTAAAAATAAAACTAATATTAGAGGCCCGCCTGCTCATAGTATTCCAGCTCTGCACCTGTGCATTTGTATAGTAGGATGAGCATAACAGTCCAGTAGGATCATTTCTTACTCAAAATTTAACATGTTCAAATAATATAAATTTCATAACAATGAAGGAAATAGAATATAGATAGTGGAATTTAACAACATAATTATGAAAATGCAATGCATGTAATATTTTCATGAATACTCATAACATTTATATTATTTCTTACAACACCGTACCTAAGCGGATGGTCACGTTGCATTAAGGCCCATGCATTGATACCTCATGGTTATGGACCCATTTATACGTTAGCTAGTCAGACTACTACTCCAGTTGTACATCTGACGTATGTCCACGCACACAATTGTACTCATACGCCGTACACAAAGGAGACTCTAATAGATCCAGTGAGTTCTAGAATCTTTCATACAAGAGACACAATTGCCCTACTTACTGGCTTTAGGGTCTCTCACCTAAGGGATATGATTGCCCTACTTACTAATTTAGGATCTTTCACCCAAGGGACACGATTGCCCTACTCACTTACGTTACATCCAACATATTAAAATTTATACTCAATGAATAGTAGACGTACATGTAAGATGAATGATTATTTCACAATAAAAATATCAACAATATAATTCTAATTAATAGTTCTAAATTTAAATTTTGTTACAATTTTAATAATTCAAATATTATTTTACTATTATTTAATTTAGGAATTTCTGTGAAATAATGTATAATAAATTTTAGTTTGAATTCTAAAATTTTGAAAACATTTCTCAAGCTTAAGTTCATTTAAATTTAATTTAATTAATTCTTTAAAATTTTAGAATTAAATTTTGGTTTTTAATATTTACAGAAACAAAATATTATACTAGTTTTTATAATATAGCATTAATAATATAATTAAATTATTATTTAATAATTTAAGTTAATCTAAAAATTTATCTGATTATTTTAAATATAAATTCAGGATTTTCTTATTATTTATTTATTTATTTATCTAATTATGCATGGATATAAGCTAATTATTTCATACTGAATTATAATTTCATAATTTACAAAATAATTATTTGGACCTTATATATATATATATATATATTATCAGACTATAAATTAGTATGAATTGAAAATTTAATTTTAACGATTGAAACGTTATTTATATCTTTCCTTCCTTTTTAATGGATGCGAGGGACAAGGCGAGAGAGTAGGGAATGTGGGCAGTTTCATTTCGTGGGAGGGTCGGCGGCCATTACCATACAAAAAGGAAGGAAAGTGGAGAAAGTGGTTTAGTCGTGTGGAAGATTTTTCTTTATTATTATTATTATTTTTTAAAGATATAGTGGGTCCTATTAATGATAATATAAATCTATTCCGTCCATCATCTCGGCTTGGCCAAGAGAAGATGTAAGCTTAAAAATAAACCTGATCCAAAAACTTAGGTGGGCCACACGCAAGCGGATGGTGGAATTAGTTCTCACAAAAAGTGGGTTCTTACACATTGCGTGGGAAGGTTTCCACGGTGAGTGTCATTAACCCACTATTTCCTATGGTGTGGTCTACTTGAGCTACGAATCTGCTTTAAATTTACATTCACGACCTAAAAGAGAAAATGACCATTGTAAACAAAACCTTTTGTCCAACGATTTTTATGAAGGAATACAAACTTAAGTGACCAACTTAAACTAGCACGTGCGGAGAGTAAATTTAAGGATGAAAATACCCCTGCTTTCTATTGCTACGGATTTAGCTAACCTATATGGCTACGGATTTTAACCGTATCAATAGGCACCGTACCCATTTGGTAGTTGACCCTGACATTGGGACAAAACATTGAAATGGGGTTGACCGGGTCAGTGGGATGTGGCTTTTTGGGCCATGCTCCATCCATATTAAGTTGATTCAAGTAGCATTTTTCTACTGCAATATGAAAAGTGGCAATTATAATTTAAATAACGTTTTTTTAATGCAAGATGAAAACAACATGAATTTGCGAATCTTTTCTTTCAAAATCATGCACCGTGATGCATTCTTCTTACATCTGAGCATCAAATACAATGGGGCAAATTTCACATGCATCATTTACCGAATCACCTCTCAATCTAAACACGTATTGAACAATAATTCCTGTAAAAGAAATAAATTAGAGAAGCAAAGAACAAGAAGCGATCAATTTCTTGGAGAAGAAAATGAAAAATGATCCGACATTCTCATATGATGGTTAAATGATTTAACATGCATAAAATCCATCCCATCCCTCAGGTAGACCATTCCTTGTTTGGCTTTGATCCAAAAATCAACTGATTCAACAATCGACCTGTTTAAAAGTATACAGAACGTCAGAAACCACTAAATTCTCATGGTATGGCCAATACTGGGAATCGAAAAAGAATATGAAGAAGAAGAAGAAGAGACTTCTCTATCCATGACACTCTCATTCTAGAAACTCATATTCCATTGAACTTAAGTGGGGAGTTCCACACATCCAAACAACCCCTAAGGCACTTCATTGAAACTAACTAACCATGTGAGACATCGAGGAAAGGAATTGATGGCAGGCCAGGCATACTCATTCAACTAAACAAATAGAATAAGAAAACCTAGCTGATCATGGATACAGGTTGTATAAATGAAAGATAAGGAAACATAAGATTTACTAATAATGAGAGCAACAACATACAAAGTATATATTTTAGTACTAGTTAAAGTATGCTTTTTAATTAGTGGTAGTTAAAAACCATATCTTTGCCCAAAGTTAGAACAACCAGTAGTTGGGCATAAGTAACCATCCACCTGTGAGATAACTCAGATTCCAATATAACCAGCTAAAAGTCAATGTAACCAGAACCAGCACGGTGGAAGCAGCCTTCCAACGAAATGTTAGGTTCAAATTGGCACAACAACTTAATCCATTCGATTAGTTTGCAATAGCCTTAAAAAATTACTGAAATAACAGTATTCCAAGCATGTTATGAATTGGACTAAGCTGTGTGGCATATTGACTATTATCTTAAAGCTTAGAATAGTCCAAAAGGGTCATACCCCAACCAAAGGTGCATCTAAAATCTTATCCAAAATCAGGACCGCACACTCATAGGAATTGAATGAGGCAACCTAAGAATCAAATGAGGCAAGATAAAAATTGAGTGAGGGAACCTTGCAATTGAGTGAGACAACCTAGGAATTGAGCGAGACAACCTACGAATTGAGCGAAACAAGCTAAAAATTGAGCGAGGGAACCTAGGAATTGAGCGAGGCAACCTAGGAATTGAGCTAGGGAAGCTAGAATTTGAGCGAGAGAACTTATGAATTGAGCGAGACAACCTAGGAATTGAGTGAGGGAAGCTAAAAATTAAGCGAGGGAACATAACATTTGAGTGAGGCAACCTAGAAATTGAACGAGGCAACCTAGGAATTGAGCGAGGGAATCTAGAAATTGAGCGAGACAACCTAGAAATTGAGCGAGGCACGCTAAAATTGAGTGAGGGAACTTAGGAATTGATCGAGGAAAGATAGAAATTGAGCAAGGGAGGCTAGAAATTGAGCGAGGCAACCTAGGAATTATGCGAGGCAATGTAGAATTTGAGTGAGACAACCTACAAATTAAGGGCGAAGTCCATCTCGGTAAAGAGTCTACATACTTCAAGTCCTGATACGCCTTTAGAGTCTACATACTAGTTTGAAGGCATGCATATTGTAAATGTAATCAAAGATCAGTACAAGTAGAAAAATTATGAACTAATAGAAAAAACAGATTCGCGATAATTCGAAGTAAAATGACAATTGGGTATTTTGATGGATATGTGGCAGCAACTCTCCTAACTTGAGCTTGATGGTTGTGGCTTCTGTTCATTGTTGTGTTGAGGGTCAAATAGTGCATATTAGACCCCATTTATTACTTGGATTTACGAGCATAATATTGTTTAATGCCTAGTTTTAATCGTGTTTTGTTGCAGGGTGTGATTAGGAGAGTTGACTGAAAAAGGATGTCAATAGCTTGGATTTAACGTTCTGATGATCACGAGGGCAAGGGACGGACTTCAGAGGACCAAGATTGACAGATATACACGGTCAGAAATCCGAGAAAACTAAGAAACTGAAGCTCAAGTGGCTTGAAACGCATCCAGAATGCAAGATCACATGGTTCCCGACATCTGATCGGTTCGAAACTTTATACATGAGATAAGGGCCATACATTAACTGTACATTTCAAATTTCAGCTCTTGGATCATTATAAAAGTGCTTCAACTGACCGATCAGCTTATAAACTATCGATTCTGGGCCCACCTGATATCTGGAATTGCCTCGAGTTTGGTATCAACGCCTTAAATGAGGAGACTAATCAGATGGTTGGATCAGATTTCGTAAAAACATCATAGTGGACCCCACTTTAGATTGAGTGTGCATAGTGCACCTGTGCACTAGCCGTGCACTTGATTGCCCAAAGTCGGTCAGCGCCGCTGACCGACGTTTCCTTCTCCAATTCAAAAAAAAAAAAAAAGTGTCGCGTAATGCACAGTCGCTAGCCGTTTTGCAAAAGCTAGTGGGCCCCACACGTGCCCTGTAATCTCAATCTAAACCGTCCACTGTGTAGATGACATTCAATACTTCAAAACCATGTTGTCACTTTTCACCCATGCGTGCACACGTGTGAGATACAGAGGCCACAAAAGGGCTGCCCTACAACGTTAAAAACTGATCCTTTTGTGATTTCTTCTCTGGGCCACGTCAATGGACGTTCAAAACTACCCATTCTTAACTGAAATTTCGTCCTGAATCCAATGGACGGGGTGGATTTTCCAGAAAATGCTTTTGTGGGGCCCACCGATCACAACAGAGAAATGGTGCGAAAGGTTTCGCACATCCGCGAAAACCGACTTTTCCAAGCGGTTTTGGCCCACCATCTTTGATCATATGGTAGATCTGAACCGTCTATCATGTAGAGGACTCAAGAAAGTACTAAGGGATGGTGTTTCTTTGAAATTTGAGCGAGGAAAGTAGCGTGTTTCGAGGCACCGAACTTGGCTGCGAAAAAGCTTTCAATGGGCATGCATAGCTTTTCAAATCCGATTTTCACCACTCCAGCAGCTATATAAGGAGGTTTTGGACGTGGGGAGTATTTATTCAGGTCTTGGGAGGGAGATTTAGAGCTGGGAAGGAAGGCTCAGGTTGGACGTCTGCAAGAGAGAGAGTTGAGTTTGTTTATTTATTTTGTTTTGAGATATCTAGCCTATTCATGTTGGGCTAAATGAAGCTTATAGTGAGATGGGAGAGTTTAATTTATGAATTTTTTATTTAATTTATGAATTGAATTAATGTTGATGCTAGTTTAATTAATGGCATGTTTTAGTCTTTAATGGTCTGTTGTGACTAAAATTACAATGGGTCTGCAATGGCTTTGATCATGTCCTTATACTTTTATGTTTATGACGTCAGGACGCCCTGTTGTTCACCATAGTCTCCTGGGCATGGTTGGATGACGGTACCCTTCCTAACTTTCATACATATGATTGGGTGGTAATTAGTTTAATTCTGTTGTTTGCCATAGTCTTTTGGGCATGGTTTGGTGATGGAATCCATTCTAATTCATATACCTTTCATCTCTTGAAAACTAGATCAATGACAATTCAGTTAATTTTCATGAAACATGCATAAGATCTCCCTGATCTCTACAAGTGGATCCTCTGAATCCCTAGTTTCTCTTCTTCTGATTTCTCTTAAGTTTAGATAATTATTCCATCATTATTCCTCAATTTATACTTGATTTAGAATTCATCTTTTTCTAGTTCAAATTCTATTTAATTTTAGATAACGTACAAGTTTCAGTCCCTTGAGATTCGACCTCGGTCTTACCGAGTTATTACTACATCACAACCCTGCACTTGGGGAGTGAACATGTTGCAGAGATGTTACCATTAAATGGCATCCGATAAACTCCTGTTTTCGTAATATCGGAAGATTCTCCCAATGAAGCATTTGTATTCAGCAATCCTTGGTACAAGCCTCACGCTTAACACTTCCTCTCAAGCCAGAGTATCCCAATGTTGTCTAGCTTGGTACAAGCCTCACACAACTAAAACTCAGTGGACCCGATCGACCCTGCCTATCTAAAAACTCAGTGGACCCGGTTGACCCTACCTATCTAAAAAATCAGTGGACCCAGTTGACCCGAATATCTGTTCACTTACCCATTCAACCGGGTCCCAACCCGGTCAACCCATTTGGATACCACTAAATAAGTTAATTTTTCTACTTACAGTAGTAGATAAGTAACTTATTTGAGATAAATAAGTTTGTTTTATGATATGGTCTTGATCTCTAACTTAGACAGTTGGTTGGTTCAGGTCTTCAACCTAGATGGTTAGATCTTAATTCATTATTCAGATATTCAGCTTAGATGGTTTGATCTTTAGTCAGGACCCTCATATGGGCTTACTCTTTAATTACTTGGAAATGGTACTCCTTGTGGTCTCCCATTAGATGATCTAATCGTCTTTCGTTTAAGTCAATATGATCATTTCACTCATGGTTGTAGCCCATGGGTGGGCTTAACAGCACCATCTACCAACTTTGCCATCAATTTAACAGTACACGAGGGAACTTAGGAATTGAGCGAGGCAACCTAGGAATTGAGCGAGGTAAGATAAAAATTAAGCGAGAGAACTTAGGAATTGAGTAAGGCAACCTAAGAATTAAGCGAGGGAAGCTAGAAATTGAGTGAGGGAACCTAGGAATTGAGCAAGGCAGCCTAAGAATTGAGTGAGGGAAGCTAGAAATTGGGCGATGGAACATAGGAATTGAGCGAGGGAAGCTAGAAATTCAGCGAGGCAAGCTAAAAATTGAGTGAGAGAACCTATGAATTGAGCGAGGAAACCTAGGAATGTATGTAATGTTTGATGTAATGTTTATACTAAGCCCATGAAATTATATATTTTACCTCAAAATGAAGAAATTTCAAGTCTTGGATATGCCACAAGCATATGATCACATCCGAGTGACTTACCAACGATTTTTATCTATTAATTTACATGAATAATATTTAGACTACGCAAATTATTGAGCGAGGGAACCTAAAAATTGAGCGTGGTAACCTAGGAATTGAGTGGGGCAAGCATGAAATTAAGCGGGGCAAACTAAAAATTGAACGGAGCAAGCATGAAATTAAGCTGGGCAAACATGAAATTGAGCGGGGCAAACATGAAATTGAACAGGGTAAGCATGAAATTCAGCGGGGCAAATTGAAAGTTGAGCGGGAAAAGTATGAAATTCATTGTTAATCAATGGTAGGTTAATATCATTCATTGCCTCTACAACAAAACCATACAAGTAATAGGCTAAACTTAGGAAAATCCCACTATTTGGCATTTTGGAATTAAGGTAGTTGCCACGGATACGCATAGTTCCGACACTTAGATCTCTGATTATCTATCCTTGGTGAATAGATATCTAGAAGAGATTCTGGTTATTGGAAATCCCATATAATTGATGTGGAAATTGCCATTAATGTCCTTAGTTCTGATATATGATAGCAAATGAGAAAATAAAAATGTAGAGTAGCTGGACATTGAATGATTAAAAGCATTAATCACTTTTGTTACTTTTCTTCATATACACAAGATTCATAGGCTAAAAATTTGTCATTAAGTTAGTGTTTTATGTTCGGTTAGTAGAGAAGGATAAACTCTTTATACCAGATGACTTATGACTGAAGAAAATTTTCAAGTAAATTATACGAAGTTTACAGTAATCTTGTAGTGCAGAAAATATCCAAGTATGTGTATTTCAGTTTGAGTTCTTTCTCTAATCATGATACCCTTGAGCGGGTTGATCTGAGGGATGAGTTGATTGCAAAAGGATCCATTAAAACTATATTGGGTTATCTTGCTAGCATAATGATTTCATGACCAGCAAGATAACCCAATATAGTTTTAATTAGGCCTTTTGTAGTCAACCCATCCCTCAAATATACCCTCCCAAAGCTATCATGATTAAAGAAGAAACTCGGACTGAAATGCACAGACTTGGATATTTTTTGCACTTCAAGATTATTGTAAACTTCATATAATGTATATTCAATGATGCATATAATTCAATGTATATAACATGAAATGGTACATGAGTGGGACAGCAATGTACAATGTATATTCAACAATGAAATTAATACAATGTATATAATACAACATCTTTTCAAAATTTCTCCCATGCCCTTAACAAATATCATCTACAGACTAGAGACAAACAATCATATTTTATTGACTTCCTCTAATCGGTGGTGAATTTTTGCATGTCTATTCCCGCCAAGGTGAGACTGCTACACAAAATGTCGATGAATTTCATTGCGAATATGCCGTAATTATAACCATTGTCCTGCTTCGGCGCTGATTCATCAACTCTAATAGTCCACTTATTCTCTTCAAGCGCAGTGTTGTCTCCAGTGGCATGAAAGACAATGGGGAGTACATCTTTTTCATCTTCTGCTTGTACTTTAGTAATGGATTTGTGCATAAACTATCCACAATAACGATTTTTATTACTCTAGGATAGATGACAAGCAAAAACCAATGTGAATTTTCATAATTTATGGGCGCATACACATGTCCATGATTCAAAAAATAATATATTAGTCAAAACATGATAAAACACATAACAGTCAGAGATGATGTTATGTGACGAGTGCATTACCCGTTCATAACACCAAATCATTTTGGCGTGTGGTTTATCTCGCTGCTTGGCAATTGCATAGGCCGTGGTCAGCTCGCTTATTAGAAAGGCCCATTCTGACGCCATTTGGAGGCCCAGTATGTGATCAAAATCGACAAACACCCCTCAAGGCTTAGCTATTACAAACATGATTAATAAGAAAATAAAAAAGAAAAATAGATTAAAGAATGTCTCTCTTAATGTACTCATAGTGCAATGATTTTTTTGTACAGTAAGATCTCTAGTCTTAAGACCCGTAATAAGGGCGAAGTCCATCTCAGTAAATTGCAATCGTCTCCCCCTAATCTCAAATACTAGATCACGTTTGTATCTTAGAAAAAGAATGTGAAATAGTGCCCTAATAAATCTAAAAGATGTAACATGCTATAGAAACGAGAAAGGGGATTGGTTAAACAAATTTAAGAATTGAGCGAGGGAACCTACGAATTGAGCGAGGGAACCTAGGAATTGAGCGAGACAACATAAGAATTGAGCAAGGAAACATAGGAATTTAGCGAGGTAACCCAGGATTTTAGCGAGATACCTAGGATTTTAGCGAGGGAACCTAGAAATTGAGCGAGGGAACCTAGAAATTGAGCCAGACAACCTATCAATCAAGTGAGATAACCTAAGAATTGAGCGAGGGAAGCCAGAAATTGAGCAAGGCAATGTAGAAATTCAGTGAGGCAACCTAGGAATTGAGCGAGGGAAGTTAGAAATTGAGTAAGGTAACTTAGAAATTCAGCGAGATAACCTAAGAATTGAGCGAGGGAACCTAGAAAATGAGCGAGGGAACCTAAAAATTCAGCGAGAAAACCTAGGATTTGAGCGAGGCAACCTAGGAATTGAGCGAGGAAAGTAAGAAATTGAGCGAGGGAACCTATAAATTCAACGAGGTAACCTGAAAATTGATCGAGGCAACCTAGGAATTGAGCAAGGAAACCTAAGAATTGAGCGAGAGAAGTTAGAATTTGAGCGAAGGAAGCTAGAAATTAAGCAAGAGAACCTATAAATTCAGCGAGACAACTATAAATTGAACGAGGCAACCTAGGAATTGAGTAAGGGAAGCTAAAAATTGAGCGAGGGAACCTAGGAATTGAGCGAGGCAGCCTAAGAATTGAGCAAGGAAATCTAGAAATTGAGCAAGGGAACCTAGAAATTCAACGAGGCTACGTAGAAATTCAACGAGGCTACCAAGAGATTGAACGCTAGCAACAAACAATGGCTTTGAAGCTACAGCCGTTTTCTTACTGGCTTCACTTACTCCTCTGTTTGTTGGGCTTTTCGCCATTGCTTGCGAAATAAAGAATCTTTCTTTCTTTTTAATAAAATATACCCCTAGTTAAATCATTAACAAAGATGAAAACGACTTTTGTTAAGAGACTATCTATCCTCTCATAGATAGAGGAATAGATAGAAGAGAGAAATTCTCTATATCTTTTCTCATAGATATAATATAGAAGAGAGATCCCTCTCATTTTTTATCAGGAAAGAGATCTCTCTTTTCCGAGGGCTTTGGATTCAACAAATTTTTAGAGCAAGACAGAGAAAGGAAGCGTTGAGATAATACCTTTCATCCTAATCTCTTCTACTGAAAAAGGGGGCCCTCTTGATCACTTGAAGAGATTTTTAGGCAGAATTAGCATAATTATGACCGCGAGTATTGAGCTGCCAAATGAGATTATCCTCATTCCTCGATTGGGGTTCTAGAAGATAAGATTTATGTAGTAAAAAAAAAAGTCTTCTGAATTGAGCGAGGGAAGATAGAAATTGAGCGAGGGAACCTAGGAATTGAGCGAGGCAACGTAGAAATTTAGCGAGGCAACCTAGAAATTGAGAGAGGGAACCTAAGAATCGAGCGAGGCAATGTAAAAATTGAGCGAGGCAACCTAGGAATTGAGTGAGGGAAGCTAAAATTTGAGTGAGGCAACCTATAAATTGAACGAGGGAACCTAGAAATTGAGCAAGGCAATGTAGAAATTCAGCAAGGCAACCTACGAATTGAGCGAGGGAACCTAGAAATTCAGCGAAGCAACCTAGGATTTGAGCGAGACAACCTAGGAATTGAGCGAGGCAACCTAGGAATTGACCGAGGGAAGCTAGAAATTGAGCGAGGGAAGTTAGAAATTGAGCGAGGTAACCTATAAATTGAGCGCGACAACCTAGGAATTGAGCAAGGCAACCTATGAATTAAGTGAGGCAACATAGGATTTGAGCAAGGCAACATACAAATTGAGAGAGGCAACCTAGGAGTTAAGCGAGGAAAGCTAGAAATTGAGCGAGGAAACCTAAAAATTCAGTGAGGCAATGCAGAAATTCAGCGATGGAACTTAGGAATTGCACGAGGTAACGTAGAAATTGAGCGAGGCAACTTAGAAATTGAGTGAACAAACTTATAAATTGAGCAAGGAAATTTAGAAATTGCACGACGAAACTTAGAAATTGAGTGAGGCAACATAAAAATTGCGCGAGGCAACGTAGAAATTGAGTGACGCAACCTATAGAAATTCAGTGAAGCAACCTAGAAATTTAGTGAGGTAACCTAGAATTTGAGCAAGGCAACCTAGATTTAAGCGAGGCAACCTAGGAATTGAGCGAGGCAACGTAGGAGTTGAGCGAGGGAACCTAGGAATTGAGCGAGACAACATAGAAATTCAGCGAGGAATCCTAGAAATTGAGCGAGGGAAGCTAGAAATTAATCGAGGGAACCTAGAAATTTAGTGAGATAAACTAGGATTTGAGCGAGGGAACTTAGAAATTGAGCGAGGCAAGGTAGGAATTCAACAGGCAACCTAGGAATTGAGCGAGGGAGGGAAGCTAAAAATTGAGTGAGGGAACCTAGAAATTCAGTGAGAAAACCTAGGATTTGAGCGAGGCAACCTAGGAATTGAGCGAGGGAAGTTAGAAATTGAGCGAGGGAAGCTAGAATTTGAGAGAGGGAACCTAGAAATTTAGCGAGGTAGCCTATAAATTGAGCGAGGTAACCTAGGAATTGAATGAGACAACCTAGGAATTGAGGGAGGCAACGTGAAAATTCAGTGAGGAAACCTAGGAATTTAGCTAAGGAAGCTAGAGGAAGCTAGAAATTGAGAGAGAAACCTAGAAATTCAGTGACGCAACCTATAAGTTGAACAAGGCAACCTAAGAATTGAGCGAGGGAAGCTAGAAATTGAGCAAGGCAACCTAGAAATTGAGCGAGGGAACCTAAGAATTGAGTGAGGCAACGTAGAAATTTAGCAAGGCAACCTAAGAATTGAGCGAGGGAAGCTAGAAATTGAGTGAAGGAACCTAGAAATTCAGCGAGATAACCAAAGGATTGAGTGCTAGTTAAATCATCAACAAAGATGAGAACGACTTTTTTGAGAGACTATCTATCCTCTCATAAATAGAGGAATAGATAGAAGAGAGAAGATCTTTATATCTTTTCTCATAGATATAATATAGAAGAGAGATCCCTCTCATTTTTTATCAGGAGAGAGATCTCTCTTCTCCGATGGCTTTGGATTCAATGATTTTTATGAGTAGGACAGAGAAAAGAAGCGTTGAGATAATACCTTTCATCCTAAGCTCATCTACTGGAAAAGGGGACCTTTTTGATCACTTGAAGAGATTCGTAGGCAGAATTAGCATAATTATAACCGCGAGGATTGAGCTGCCAAATGAAATTATCCTCATTCCTCGACCGAGGTTCTGGAAGATAAGATTTATGCAGTAAAAAAAAGTCTTCTGAATTAAGCGAGGGAAGCTAGAAATTGAGTGAGGGAACCTAGGAATTGAGCAAGGCAACATAGAAATTCAGCGAGGCAACCGAGAAATTGAGCAAGGGAAACATGAATTTAAGCGAGGCCAGCTTAAAATTGGGTAAGGCTAACATGAATTGGAATGAACTTTAAATGTAATTGAACTAGCCTAACAATTTGCTCTTTGGTGAATTTGACCGAGCAGTTAATGAAATTGACTGAGCTTTACATGAAATTCTCTTCGGTGAATTTGACCAAGCAATTAATGAAATTGACCTAATGGTTCATAAAATTTTCCATTACATTACATGAATCCGTGGAAGTTTCCTATCATATTTTTATGATATCTCTGTCAAATTTATGAATCGCTTGGGGAATTTCACCAATCATGAACCAAGAAGTAGGTCAAATGGACCAAAACCTTTTACAAATTGGATTTATAGTTTGCTCTTATAGTGTTGAGTTAACTGAATTGGGGCACACCCAAATCCATAGCTCAATCGGCAGACTGAGTGGAGATACCTCGTGTCAACACTTGAGGTCTTAGTATCAATCCCTAGCGGGGGTGGCTAACATGGAGTGTGTGTACTAACAAGCTAACCAAAAAAAAAAATTTAAAAATAAAAAATAAAAAATTGAGTTGGGCCCGCCTTGAATGTATGTGGACTATTCACGATATTTATCCATTTTTCCATCTAAAGTAAGGGTTTCAACCCAAAATGGTGGCGTATCGAAATATCAAGTGGATCATACCACAAGAAACAGTGCTTCCACCGTAGAAACCTTGTTATGCCCTCACAATGATGTTTTATTTGTAATCCATCATGTTCATAGGATGATTTTTGCATGAATGAACTGAAAACCAAGATGCGAGCTTCATTCAGCAGTTCAATGGCCCACAAAAAATTTACACCGTTTAGGTAAATGCACTACATTATACCTGTGGTGCGTGCTTTCTTCCGTGGAGGGACCATTTTCAGAAAAAATGAGATAATGCTGATGAATAGAGAGGCTGAGATCCAGCTAGAGGGTGGTATGATCCAAGCAACGGAAGTAGTGTAGGATTTTTTGACTTTTTTTTGAAAATAGAGCGAGGGAACAGAGGGAGAGGAAACACAACAACAGTGAAAAGGAGGGGTAGTTTCGTCCTCAAATTCGTTGTCTGCACGTGCTAGTCTAAGTTGGTAACTTAAGTTTGTATTCTTTCATAAAAACCGCTGGACAAAAGGTTTTGTCTACAGTGGTCATTTTCTCTGACCTAAAACATGCTATCAAAGTAGATGGGCAGTGTGGATGTATAACACATACATCATGGTGGCTCCATAACACCACCATCAGGTTGGTGTGGGAAACACCACCTAATCCACATCCCCACATTGCATATGTAAATCTACTCCATCCATCAGGTTCTACCTTGATCGGAGGACAAGGCAAAAATCAGTAAGATCTAAACCTTTAAGAGCAGTTTTACATTGTTCGCATTGGCGTCGCTTATTTTACTATTAATCTAAATAAAAAATTTCATATATACGGTCGAAATAGTGGTTTTTTATCTGATAAACGGATTGGATCATATAAAATATGGTAGGCCCACAATGCTTTGTGTGTCGCGCCTCCGTGTGAAACAGGTATGGTGGATGACTATGGTCCCGCATGATTTTGCCCCGTTAAATTCACGTGCAACTACGATTCACACGGTGAGAGAATGACTATGCTGGGTAACTGGCCGCACACGAGCTAAAGTGAAATGTGTGGGTTCTAAGCCAATGGAGGGGGTGGGGGCTGCTACGGTACAAGTAGCATAGTAAATTGGAATCACCATCCAACTACAATACATGTCCATCTGTATCATAATCAGGTGGGGGGAGCAAATTGGGTCTTGCCCCACCCGGATGGAAGCAGGTCTAGGCAGGGGCTTTGTGCGGTTACCATGATGTATGAATTTTATCCACATCGTTCATCTATTATTTCCAAAATTATGTTAGGACATGACCCCAAAAATAAGTCAAATATAAGGTTCAAGTGTACCACACCATAAGAAGTAGAGGTAATAGAGTCCCTACTCTTGCCCTAGTGGTAGACCCACAAGAGTTTTAACACTAGGTCAAGGGTTTGAGTACTTGTGAGTGGTGATATCCCACTGTGGCATGAGTGTGTGGGTGCGTGTGTGTGGAAAAAAATAAAATAATGAAGCGGTGATAATGACACCCACCATTGAAACCTTTTTAAGGCCCACTTTGACATTTATTTATCATCCCACTTAAGAGGTTTTTCATTGTGGACATTCAATTCCCATCGTGTGGTCCACTTGAGCCTTGGATCTGGCTCATTTTTTTCTTCATACCATAAAATTATCTTTACAAATAGATGGACAACATGGATAAAACACATACATCACAGGTTGAACTCACAAAACCTCTGCCTAAACCGATTCCATTCACACGGGAGTAGGATGCTATCCACTTCTCAAGTAGGGCACACCTTTAACATGATGTGGAATATTGGTCAAACAGGTGAATCTCGTATGAGAAAATGGGCTATTTATGAGAGAGATACAAAACATGTGTATTTTAACTAGGATTGGTAGTAATCTAGGCCCGAATCTAAATTTCTATTTAAGCTAGTTAGACAAGTGCTGATATTTAAAAAAAAAAAGAGAGTGAAATGCTTGTAAGGGAAAGGCATGGACTTGAAAATATGATGAAAATATAGGTGTCCTCTAGTGTTCTCAGAAGCACAGATCCCAAGTGCGGCCTAAGGTTGAGTTTGCTCATTTGACCTGTCACGCCTTAAACCCGGAAATCGAATTCACAGGAATTTTGATCGCCGAATCCGGTGCCGACAGCCTCCGTAGTGCCCCATTTTCGGCTCCTGACAATCATATGCCAGATTCCGATCCTGGAATCTTATAAGGAGGATTTTCATAATGAAAATTTTTTTTTGTAATGAAGTATAACCACAAGCATAACCAAGTCACAAAACAACATCACCACATATTCACTATATCAAAAACTTTAAGTACAATGCGGAAAGAGAAATACAAGGTGATAAAAAAAAGCTCCAAAATGGCCTGATACGCGCTCCTGCCTCAACGCTACTGCTGTCCAACCCTACCTGCACGCAACTGTCGTGCATAAGCTTACAAAAGCTTAGAGGGTGGTGTAAGTATGTACGTAAGGCAAGTGCCAAGTATATAATATCAGAGTAATGCGGAAGTATGCGGTAAGTCCATGAATACAATTAACCATGCCAATGTTATGTGATGCAAGGCATGAATGCTATCGGCCATACCAAGGCCATGCGATGCGAGATATGAATGCTATCGGCCACATCGATGCAAATGCGACGCTTACATAGCCGAATGTCATACGCGAAATGCAATCCAAACAAGTCGGTACTCATCAAGTACACATATCAGTACAGTTCCTCTCTGGATATCACCGGGGTCTAGTACACTCACACTGACTGCCTCCTCCTTAGCTGCACAGCCAAGCAACCGGAATAGACCTCACTATCCGCCTGACCAGTAGTCTGCCAATACCTACCTGGCTCATCGATAGCGGACTCATTTACGAGCTGGTCAAACTCAGCCTAGCTTATAGCCCTCTCACTCAGGCGGATAAGGCCACACCCCCTTCCAACCACCCATGACACAGTAGGAGACGCGGCCTACTGGTATTCGGCACTCAGGCGCTCGTGTATTAACTCGGTTTAGACGTTGGAGCATCTCCTAGTACCAAAAAGGTTCTAAGACTTTCATCCAAGGACATCCTAAGTGCCCACAGTGCTAGAATCAAGTATTTTCGGTATCCGATACGGTCATCCACGATGTGCCTGTGGAGCCACGACCCTGATGTCACTAGGGCGTGCAGTGATCAAGTCACACATATGCGAGATGCATGAGTCACATAGTACAGTCATGCAGCAATCCTGCGCGTATAACGCGATAATGTGGGGCACTCCGTCTCATAAGGAGTCCCGTAATGTCTCAGCCCAACGGCTTATGCTATGATCAAGACAATCCTCATATCAAGCATGCATATGATGCGTATGAGCATGAATCATTGAATTATACTAAGCATGTTATAAAGTGATGAACTATCAACAAGTATGAGCCTATCAATGGGACTTAAGGAGAGTCGTAATGTGGACATTTAACCAACATTATACTTACAATGTGGACGTCAAACCAACATTGCTCCCAAGGCTCGGCCTGCCATAAATATTATTACATAAACCATGAAGGAATGACACATTACAATGGACCTTAGGTACATCCCATTGGGCCTTAAATACATCAAATGGGCCATGTTACATGGGCCTTATATTCATCAAGTGGGCCACATCAATGGGCTGCACCAATGGGCCTTTGAATACATCACAATGGGCCTTTACCAATGAGCTCTAAGTACATCATAATGGGCCTCAACCCATAGGCCCTAATACATCACAATGAGTCTCACCCCATGGGCCCTAATACATCACAATGGGTCTCACCCCATGGGCCCTAATACATCACAATGGGCCTCAACCCATGAGCCATAAATACATTATAATGAGCTTCGACCCATAGGCCCTAATACATCACAATGGACCTAATTTCATGGGCTCCAAATACAGCACAATGGGCCTCAACCCATGGACCCTTATACATAAAAGTGAGCCTCAACAACGGCTCCATACACATCAAGGTGAGCCTCAACAATGGGCCATCATTATGACAAGATGAGCCTAATCACTTGGGCTTTATATATATACCAAGGTGGGCCTTAATGGACGGCCATAAATAAATCAAGGTGGGCTTCATCCACATTAAATAAATCAAGGTGGGCTTCATACATATACCAAGGTGGGGTCCACTTGAACTATAGATCTGTCTTCTTTTTTTTCTTTTTTTTTTTTGTCTCAGACCTGCAAGATACGCTTGCCAAATGGTGAATAGTTTGGATACAACACATGCATCATGGTGGGGGTCCACTGAACTATAGATCTTACTCATTCTTTAGCTCATGCCACGAAATGAGCTTTAAAAATGGATGGATGGTTTGGATGCAGAACATGCATCATGGTGGGGTCCATAGATGGACGGTGTGGATGATACAAAGAGGGCCCACAGAGCTTAGTGACGCCACTCCAGCAGGCTGCTGGAGTGAAGTACACCAGCCGTCCCACCTAGGGACGGTGTGGGTCATAATACATGCATCAGTGGGTCCCACATGGGGCCCACCATAATGTTTACTTTCCATCTAATCTGTTGGCATGGTCGCACAGACCTGGATGAAGAGTAAAAATAAATTTCATGCCTAATCCAAAACTTCTGTGGACCCAAAATGGGTTTCAATGGTACACGTTCAATCCCACTGCTTCCAAGAGTGTGGGCCACCTGAGTCTTAGATGAACCTGATTTTTTTGGAGGGGGGCTACGTCAGGATGTGGGCCACCTGATGAACGGTGTGGATACAAAATATACATCATGGTGGGGCCCGCATGTGGAGCCGTGGGCTACCTGGCATCCGCCCGCCAGCAGGCCGCAGGCGCTACCTGCGCCGTCTGCAGCAGCAGACGCTGCTCCTTCCTTCATTTTTTTTTTGATTTGGGGTATACTTGGGGATTTTCATAGGTGGGGCCCGCATCATGAGGATCCGACCCTGCCATAGGTCGCCAGGGCTCAAGATAAGCTAAACAAGCCCAATATCTGGTATTTTTTTTTGGCGTATAGAAATGGCGGGTGAATTTTCAACGGTAGGGACCATGGTTTTATGCATTGTGGCCCGCCAGATGATCGGATGGACTTCATTTTTTGGCTCAACGCCTAAAATGATTTGAGGGAAGGGATGGACGGCTTGGATTAAAAATGTACATCAAGGTGAGGCTTACATGAGCGGCCCTCCCCATTGGCTTGGAACCAAGTTAATGTTTGTGTTTTCCAAGCACGTCCAGCATCCCTGGACGCTGGATGGTCTGGACCTAACACTTGTACAAGGTGGGCCCTACTTAGGTGGGCCACCCAATGATGGATGGTGTGGGTACAATACATATAAGGTGGGCCCCACTTCTAGATGACTTGGGTCAATACATACCTAATGGTGGGGTCCATCCAAGTGGGCCACACGGCCACATCAATCATACAAAGAAAATAAATAAAAAGGAGAGGGAGAGAGAGATAGAATGGGACACGCATGATGGAGGGTCCCCGACATTATGGGCCCTCCCTTCCATGATCTACAACATAAATCTTTACATATAGGCCCACCTAATCAAGAATCAATGGTGGAGATTCATTCTCCACAAAAATAAACGGTCTAGATGACCTTATTTACAAGCTAGGAAAAGTAAACATCATGATGGGGTCCATGGAGAATGGCCCCATCATGGAATGATATGGATAATCAAGGTGGGCCATCGACCACATCTTAGGGTCCAAGGTGAGATCCACACCATTGATCAGTGGGCCTCACTTGGTCCATCATAAAAATAAGTAAACTACCCTATAGAAGCACCCACCGTTTGATCGTCTTGGTCCGTTGGAAAGCTGGTGTAACAGCCCACACCCACACTGTATGATATTATCCGCTCTAGGCACAGTCCGCACGTTTTTATTTTCAGGATTTTCTCCAAAAGGCCTCATATAGTATAGGGTGACAACTCCACATATAACCACCATTACTTCAGACAACTCTTCCGATGTGGGACAAGTTATGCTACAGTCAACTGCAACAGTAGCTTGCCCAGCACAGTAGCCTGCCAGCCAGCTTGAAGCCCGCCCACATGTGCGCCAGCCCACATGTGCCCGCCCACATGAAGCAGTGACCGGGGCATCGCATTATCCCCCACCGAGGGCAGAGCCATCCTCGGCTCTGATACCATTTGTAACAGCCCACGCCCACACTGTATGATATTGTCCGCTCTGGGCACAGCCCGCACGATTTTATTTTCGGAGTTTCCCCCAAAAGGCCTCATACAGTATAGGGTGACAACTCCACATATAACCACCATTACTTCAGACAACTCTTCTGATGTGGGACAAGTTACGCTATAGTCAACTGCAAGAGTAGCTCGCTCAGCACAGTAGCCTGCCAGCCAGCTTGAGGCCCGCCCACATGTGCGTCCGCCCACATGAAGCAGTGACCGGAGCATCACATGACCTGCCACATGGACTAATATGAGCTTGTTTCTTACAGTGTCATTCACATACCTCTTTAACTAGTGCATTTGCCATATGGCGCGCTTGTCGCACTCCAACTTTCAGAACCCATATATGGTGACCTCATTCCTAAGTTTTAGAGTGTGAGCTAATAATGAATGCATTCATTCATTATATTCTCATTCAATTTATCAAACATCCAAATCAAATGATAATTAAATTATCCAATGCATTACAATTAAACTTAAAACTATAAAGAAGAACTTCATGAATCTGCTATCTAAATCATCTGCTACTATTAAATTCATCTCATAGTTCCTTACTTTCAGTTTGTTACAATTTTCCAAATAAATAACTATAATCTAGTGAAATTAACCACTCAAGTATTGTTCTTACTATGTTCCTCTCTCATTATGTAATATTGTAGGAGTTATCAAAATTGATGTAGAAGCCAATAAATTCATGTCTACTGTAAGTTTAAAACAAACATGATAACTGCAAACAAAGCATGTAATAAGATACAATGTCCAAATGTGTGATTTAATTCATTACGAAATATATATAATGCCACGATGCATGAATCATCGAAGACGTATAGTTGGGGGAACCCCCACTTGATAATCCCATCAAAATATGCAATGATCACTCTTGAGATGTATTTAAGAGAACTCTTGCTTGATAATCACACCACTTATCCACCCTACTATGTAGGTCAATAGAGCTCCCACTCAGTAATCTCATTAAAAATATATCATCTTTGCCATAGAGCTCAAGGGAACCGCTTGGTAACCCCCCTGCAAATCATCTATGCTATGTAGACAATGGAACTCCCACTCGATAATCCCACCAATGCAAGTAAATTTAATTTAATTTATTTTATACTAAGGTTGATAATTCAATCTCAAAGTATTCAATGACTTCAATGTAATCAAGCACATCAAGTAATTAGGATTTAAGTACGAACAATCATGATGCATGTACACTCAAATATGATTCTCGAAAGGAATTAACAATGTAATGAATGGTATACTTGTTAGAATACATTCACGATTTAGAAACTACATAAGTAACAAATGCTCAAGATAAATTCAAGAAAATGTAACATCAAATATCAAGATTCAAGTGGTATAACAGAAGGACCATCATCAAAGGAACTTAATATAAGAAACACATCAACTTGAAAAAATAAAGCAAATGAATTAAAGGGGAAAATTCTTTTAGTTGAAATGAAAGGAAAATGCAATCTTCAGCTAAAAAATGGTCGAATTTAAAGTGAAGAGGGCTAGACTCGAGACTTACAGTATAGGCCCGAAACAATGAATTTTTACTACAAATATGAATATGAACACCTGAAGTTAACAATAGGGAAGGTCTCTTAGAATCTTATATCACATCAAAAAAAAAAAAAAGAAAAAAAAATTTCAAGAACTATGGTAGAAAAAAGGATTAAAAGTTGGAGAATGATCACTTGTAGACTGTTGTTGGTGAAGGTTTAACCTGAATCAACCCCAACTCAGGTTTGACTCGACTATGACTTAGCGAGTCAACTTAGTGAATCGATTTGTCATTTCTCACATGTTTTCCCCATTTTTGTCATTCTCTTTTTCTTTAGTATCCTCAACTACGACCAACAGTGACTGTTGGTGTTACGCTCCAAACTTGGAAACGGGGCTCACAAAATTTCTGGTCGCCGAATCCGATGCCGACAGCCTTCGTAGTACCCCATTCTCAGCTTCCAGCGCCCATACGCCAAATTCCAATCCTGATATCCTATAAGGAGAATTTTTAACGTACAATTATCTCATAATAAGCATAACTATAAGTTTACCCAAATCACAAAGGCAACATCATCATCATATATCCACTACTATAAACAGTTGAATACAGTGCTGAAAGGGAAAATACATATACCAATAATCAAATATTCAGAAGACAGTTACACGCTCCAAGCTCAACGTTGCTGCAATCTAACGCCACCTGCACGCATATATCGTGCATAGACTTATAAAAAACTTAGAGGATGGTGAAAGTGTGTGTGCAAGGTAAGTGTCAAGTATGCAATATCAGAGCAATGCGTAAACATGCTGGTAAGTCCATAAATATCATCAGCCTTCTCCAGGCTATGCAATATAAAAATATAATAAGCCAACATCATATACTGAAAAAGCAATATAAATCAGTTATGCAATGTGAAAGTATAGTAAACTAAATGTTATGTGTTGAGGATGCAATACAATATGCGGTGCGAATGAAATGACCAAGCTGGAGTGTGAAGTTGGGATGATAGTACGTAGTATCACAGGCTATGAGGTTCAGCACAAGGGACTTCTATCTAAACTAGTCTCATACCTAAATTTGGAAAGCCAGACTCAATATGGTAAACTCTTAACCTCAGGTTAGTCGCGTGCCCCAATTGAAATCCGAACCATTGCGAAGGTACATAACAATTAGTTACGCACCACAAGCCTAAGTGGATAGTGAATGAATGAATGAATAAATAAAATACTGAGTATACAACATGTCCTTGATAAGTCCACATCAGTATTGTACATCTCTAGGATCATCACCAGGGTCTAGTATACTCCACACTGACTGCCGCCTCCCTGGACGCACAGCCCAGTGAGTGGAAGAGACTACACTATCCTCCTGTCAGCAGTATACCAATGCCTACCCAGCTCATCGATAACAGACCCATTTGTGATCTGGTCAAACTCAGCCTAGCTTACAGCCCCCTCACTCAAGCAGATAAGGCCACACCCCTTTCCAACCGACCACAATACAGTGGGAGATGCAACCTACTGGTATTTGACACTCAGGCGCTCATGTATCTACTCGGCCTAAATGTTGGAGAGTCTCCAGTACCAAGGGATTTAGGGGATTTCACCCACAGACATATTAGATGCCCATATACTAGAACCAAACATTTATAGTGTCCCAACTGACCATCCACAATATACCTGTGGAAGCCATGACCTTGATGTCGCTAGGGTGTACAGTAGTCATATCAAAAAAATGTGAGATACATGAGTCACATATTCCTATCATGCATAAATCTTGCGCATACCGTGCGCTCATGTATGATAATTTCACATATTAGGGAGTCCTATAAATAACCCACTCTATGACATATGCAATGGTCAACCACTTCTCATAAAAAACATTCAGATGATGCGTATGAGCATGTATCATGATGTTATGCCGTCACATACAATCAGTATCGATAATCAACCTAACAAAGGGCCTAAGAGAAGGTCACAATGTGGACATTTAACCATCATTGCCCATCAATGTGGACATTTAACCAACATTGCTCCTAAGGAGTGGCCTACATAAAGCCTAAAATATAGTGGAGCCCATGGTCTCACATAAGGGCTTAATATACATCACATCGGGCCATATCACACAGGTCTCAAATACATCACAATGGGCCGCATCACATGGGCCTAATACATATCTCAACGGGCCTCATACAAGGACCTCATATACATTATATACATCGCATTGGGACACAACAATGGGCATCTTATACATCAAGAGGGCCGCATCACATGGGCTGCAATAATGGGCCTCATATACATCATAATGGGCCGCAACAATGGGCCTCATATACATCAAGTGGGCCACATCACATGCGCTACAACAATGGGTCTCATATACATCATAATGGGCCGCAACAATGGGCCTCATATACATCAAGTGGGCCTATTAACCTAGCGGGACTATCTACACCATTCATTTATTTTTAGAGACCATTATAGAACATTACCCAAAAATGAATCATATTAGAAGATCATCTTGACCATATCACAAATAGTAGCGGAGATAATGATTTCCATTGATTAAAATCCACAGGGCCCATCATAACATTTATTTTCCATCCAATTTGTTCATAAGGTCACAAAGGCTTGGATTAAGGGGAAAAACAATTTACATATTGATCCAGAACTTCTGTGATCCCTAAAGGATTTCAATGGTAGTCGCTCAATCCCCCATTGATATTTGCAGTGTGGTCCACTTGATAGGTGGATCTGAATATAACACATACATTATACAAGACCCACAAAACTTGGTGACGTCCAATACAGATGGACGACTAGATTACAAATAGATGGACGACGTTGATAAAACACAAGCATCATGTGGGGCCTCGTCCAGATGGACGAACGATGTGAATGAAACTCATACATCTGGTGTGGCCTGCTAGCCCACCGTCAAGATGGACGGTCAATATGCAACACATACCATAATGGGCCCTCAAGGCCTGCTAACGTGCACACGACAACTATATAGCTGGTGAACGATAGACCAGCCAGTCCCCTCCCACCCTCTAGGGATTGGAAGGTATGGATACAATGCAATCCATCATGGTGGGTCCCACCGTCCAAGGTCTAGACGGTGTGGATGTGAAACAGATGAACGGCGTGGATGTAAAATACATACATCATTGTGTGGCCCACCGTCTAACCATCTGGACAGTGTAGATTGCAACATATACATCATGGTGTGGCCCACCATCCAGCCATCTGGACGGTGTGGACCAAAGCACATACATCACGAAGTGACCCATCGTCTAGCCATCTGAATGGTGTGGATGATGGACATACATCACAGGTGGGTCCCATACCTAGATGGACGGTGGATAAAACTCATACCTCATGTTCGCTGACATCATACAACAACTATATAGCTGTGTAAGGACACCAGCCAATCCTCCAACATGGTGGGTCTTACGTGGGGCCCACCATACAATATAATATTTTATTTTATTTTGAAAAGGGGCAGCTTCCAGGACCTGCACAGCGGCCTGGATGCGAAATACATCGAGGTGAGTTTCCACCACCGGATGATGGATGGCATGGATAATATCATGCTTCAAGGTGGGCCATTCAAACAGAGAGAGAGAGAGAGAAACGCGTGTGATGGGAGGGACCCTGGCACTATGGGCCCTCCCTTCCATGCATTACAAGACATACATCAAGTGAGTCTCGTTACATGTGGGCCCAACAATAAAAAGAATCAATGGTGGAGATCCCTTTTCACCAAAGAAATGCAAGGTTTGGATGACCATTCACAATAGGAAAATAAACATCATAATGGGATCCATGGAGAATGGCCTCATCATGGGGATGATCTTATGAATTATGGTGGGCCATCAGCCACACATGGGGTCCAAAGTGAGATCCATACCATCGATCGATAGGCCCCACTTGGCCCATCATCAAAACACAATCTAATCTTACAAAAAAACCCATAAACAATGAAGATTCACCCATCGATAGTCCTCTTATTTAGCTCCTCGGACTCCTTAGCTCCTATGCTTCGATTTTAATGGAGGATGATGAAGATTGAAGGGCTAAGATGAAAAATGAGGGGGTAGGAAGGTGGGCCGCACTCTTAGCTCTCTCTTGGAAAGCTTGGACATCCACGCTACTTTGGTTGCTTGAAAAAAAATGGTAGAAGGTATAAGAGAGAGGGGATGTAAGGAGAGGGGAATGGGTGTGATGGGTGGAATGATGGGTGATGGGTGGTATAGGTTGTGTTGACTTTGGGTGAGAGAGGGATGGGTGTGATGGGATATGTACTTAACTTGTACATTGATTGATTGATTTGATATTTGGTAGAACTTCTTTTGGATTTTTCAAATGCGCGACATTTTCCTTGAAATAAATGCTGGCTCACGACTCCTAGCCTGGGTATCGCATCGACACGCGAGACGTGGCGTTGGAACTGCGACGACGGTATAGTCATAAGGGTATAAGTCTCAGGTCGAGTTGACTCAAATATACGGGATGCGACTCAGGGTCGTGTACAAACGTTGATTACAAGTCGCAGTTTGCTGGAATTCGACAGAGATGATAGCGAAAATCTATGGAACGGTACAGTATAGGATACGGGTCTTACAGTTGAAACCTACTGGACTCCACTATACTTGATAGCTCAACGAGTGACTCATTTAAATACTCTCTTTTATCTTAATTTCTCTTTTTAATCATTTATATTCATTGTTGCCTTATCCCTTACCGATGTGAGGGATTTATAGTACCCTCTTATAACTCTTTAAAGTTTCAAAAAGCTTATTTGAAAAAAGACTAAAGCATATTTTATGCTATGTTTACGTGGGTAAGGTTTATGTTTTATGCAAAATTATGTTACTTTGTACATCAATGAATTAGATCAAACCATATTTGGTGTATGATGATCTATCATTGATAATGTAATCCACACGACAGCCAGTTTTGATTTAGATCAAAGCTTTAAGAAAATCATACAATAGTGGATTCTTGATGAGGAAAATGAGATGACATTAATAGTGATTCTTTACAATTTGTATTTTTCGACATTCAAAAGCTTCTGGATAGTTTAAAAGTTTAAATTAATCTCATGAAGCCTATGGACAAGTATTTTCAAAGCTTCGAAAGATTCGCAATTTGAACATGTTGACTATTCTCCGTACTTGATTCCAACAAAACTAGTGAGAAGAATGGGATGTAGCTGGACTCTCTCAATCAAAATTCAACACTATAGATTTGTAATAGGTCCCACAATATAACAATTTAGGTTCTTATATGGTCAAGATCTAGTAGGTTTATAACTTTCAAATGTAATAATAAAAAAATGTTGAATTTCTTAACACTATCAAAAATAGAGAGATGATATGGAATTGTTGTTTGGTTCATCGAGGTAGGGTTGATATTTGGACACTATGAAATTGTTAAAGGTGCTTCACATGGATCATGTAGGATTCCGAGCGCGGAAAAAAATAAAAAGATTATTTAAATATAATTTTTACTTGCATAAATGGACTGTTAGTTTTTCGATTTAATAGCTTACATACACGCACACGTGTTGGTCCACATATATGCTAGTTTTAATCATAAAGTATGATGTTCAGTAGCCTACTCATTGTGTAGTTTGGATGGTCAAACAATGATTTCAACAAGCTACCCTTGATCGAATGTCTAAATGAATTTAAATTTGAAGTTGTCTGATTACCTCTAATATCAGAGCTTAAGGGGTGTGTAAGGTACTTTGGTGTGTCGATGTCTAGCTCTATGGTAAATTTTACAACTCGATGGTTAGATTACGATCTATCAAGTAAATGGTGCACAACATAGGCTGTGTGAGCAACTACCCCATTCTTTTTTTAAAAAACTTCAGTATTCGTAAGATTCATTATAAATGTTTAGAGAGTTTCAGAATTAAGTTCAAATGTGCTCTAGTGTAAAAAGCAACTAATACATTTGTTGGGGGTTGTCCGTGAGTTGCAGTGATGGTCTTTGTTTGACTACCAATAGGGTCATCTAATAGATTTGATGAGAATTTTGATGGACGGTTAATCTAGTGAATTGAGGTTGGTATTGATAATGTACAGTTCAATTAGGCTAAATAATTATTAGTTGAATTTCCATCATAATCTGACTTGTACAAATAAGTTTTCTAAATAACGGTATAGGGTAAGAACATGTACATCATAGAAAACTTCATATAACCATGATGATGTAATGGTTCATATTAAAATTGAATGGCCATGTAGTGTAAACTGTTCATAAAGAATGTTTTTGATGGTTGGATTGATATATAACTAGGTGGCTATGAAATTCAAGCTTGGTATATATAGAAGAATGTAAATGTACATACATATAACAAAGCCTTTGGTTTGTGATTTTGATGGTAGGTTAAGCATGTATGTAAGTGACAAATAAGATGGACATATCATAATATCAAATGTATGTATATATAGATGGATATGATGATCTAATGATCGATTTATTGTGATTAAGTGTCTAAAAGCAAAGTAAACAGTCAAATATCTTAATCTATTGATGGGTAGTTATTCTTACTGTTGGTTTAATAAATATTCGAGTATATCATGATACATAAGAGTTTGAAGTTTATTATGGCATATTTATATGAATATATGTATATATTGATGGGTTTTTTTTGACCCGTTGTCGACTGGTCGTAGGCCCTATACGACCGGTCGTGGCTGGTGTTCAACTAGTCGTGAGTTTCACGACTCAAAGTCCAGCGATTGGACTATTTTTTTCCGGGGGTGTTCGACTGGTTGTAGGAGGTCCACAACCGGTCGTAGGAGGTGCTTGACTGGTCGTAGGAGGTCCACAACCAATTGAACCTACGCATATTCGTTCCACGATTTTGCACGGATTTCGTGTCGCAAGTACTTTCGCAACTAGGATGCGAAAAGGAGTATCCTAAAACTATAAAAAGGGGTCCCTAGGATTTTTCTAGGGCATGTTGTGTGAAGAAAAGCACAAGAGGGTTTTCTAAAGGGTTTAGGGATATCAAAGGTGAGAGAGTGAGAGAAAAGAGAGAGAAGAATCTTGTGGAAGGGAGCCGTCGTCTCAACGCTTCTACGTCCTCGTGATCGGTGAGATCCCTCTGTTTTTTCTTTATTCTCTTATTGTTGATCTACTCCTGTGTGAGTGACGAAAGTTGTGACGTTCTACTTCATAGTGGATTGTTGATCTGGACGAGGTCCCGTGATTTTTACCTCTTTGAAGGTTTTTCACATAAAAATCTCTTGTGTGGTGTGTGATTGTGCTTTGATTGTTTTCATTACTTTTTTTATCCCATAATTCTGGTTTATTCTGGAGGGCTAGATTCTAAGGTTTTATGCAAGGCCCCCAACAAAGTGGTATCAGAGCGCTAAGTTCATTGAACGGGTAGGATCGATTTGGAATTATGGAAGGTGGCTCATCAAGGATGATCAGCCTCAATGGTTCTAATTGGACCATATGGAAGGCTAAGATGGAGGACTTGCTTTATTGCAAGGATGTATATTCTTCAATTTTAGACATATCAGTAAAATTCAAGGATATGTCTGATGAAGATTGGAAGAAGTTGGACTAGAAGGCGGTGGGGTTTATTAGACAATGGCTGGATGATACTGTATTCCACCATATGTCTACGGAAACCTCAGCTGCTAGCCTATGGCTGAAACTACTAGGGCTGTATGATAGGAAGACAGCCGGTAATAAAAATTTTCTGATAAGACGACTTGTGAATCTCAAGTTCAAGGATGGTGGTTCTGTGGCCTAGCACATGAATGAGGTCGGCAATATAGTGAACCAACTCTCCTCTATGAAGATGGTCCTAAATGATGAATTGTAGGCTTTATTATTGCTTAGTTCATTACCTGACAGTTGAGAGACATTGGTGGTGTCTCTAAGTAACTCCACGCTAGACGGAAAGATATCTATGGAACAGGTTACTAGCTGTCTCTTCAATGAAGAGACAAGGAGGAAGTCTCAGCAATCTACTCAGCAAGAGGCCCTTGTGACATAGGAACGGGGAAGAGAAAAAAATAAGAAGGGTGGAAAGGCCCGAGATAAATCAAGAGGCAAGTCAAGTAACAGAAAAAATGTTGAATGCTGAAATTGTGGCAAGAAGGGCCACTATAAGCATGAGTGTCGTAAAGCTAAAAATGACAAGAAAGGAAAAAGAAAGGAGAAGGAAGATGAATCAGATTCCACTGCAGTCGCTTCAGATGGCGACGTTGTAGTTATTCTTTCTGCAGATCATGATGTATGTCTCACGGCTACGAGTCAAGATACCAACTGGGTGATAGACTCGGGGGCTTCTTTTCATTTAACTCCACGCAAGAACTTCTTCACAAGCTACAAGTCAGGCGATTATGGGACCGTGAAGATGGAAAATTTTGGAGTATCAAAGATCATAGGGGTCAGTGATATTTGCGTGAAGACCGATATGGGCTGCATATTGGTTCTCAGGGATATGAGGCATATCCCAAACCTTCACCTCAACTTGATGTCGGCGGGAAGGTTGGATAACAATGGCTATGAAAGCCGATTTGCTGGTGGGCGCTGGAAGCTCATCAAGGGTTCGTTGATCGCAGCCAAAGAAAAGAAGTGTTGTACCCTTTACAAGGTAAGTGTCAGTGTATGCAAGGGTGGGTTGAACGCAGCGAAAGATTTAGCTATAAACATGTTGCACAGGCGTCTAGGCCACATGAGTGAAAAAGGGCTTCAGCTACTAGCGAGGAAACGGCTCCTTTCAGACGTGACAGGTACGCCTCTCAAAACCTGTCTTGATTGTTTATTAGGGAAATAGCATAGAGTTTCATTTGTTAAAACTGTTTCTCATGTTAATAAAGTGCATACATTAGATTTTATTTATTTTGATGTTTGTAGTCCTATGAGGATAAAAACCTTAGGTGGGGCATTATACTTTATTACTTTTATAGATGATGCATCTAGGAGGGTTTGGGTTTATGTTTTGAAATCCAAGGATGAGGTTTTTGGTGTGTTTAAGTTGTTTTATGCTATGGTCGAGAGAGAGACAGGTAGATCATTAAAGTGCATCTGCACTGACAATGGTGGTGAATACATTGGCGACTTTCATGAGTACTGTAAGTCCCTGGGTATACGACATGAATAGACGGTTCCCAAGACCCCCCAGCATAATGGTGTAGCTGAACGAATGAATCGCACCATTGTTGAAAGAATCAGATGCATGTTATCCCATACGAAGTTGCCCAAGAGATTCTGGATAGAAGCAATACACACGGCGGTGTATAGATAAACAGGTCTCCATCAACCTCATTGAATGGAGAAGCACCTGAGAAGGTGTGGACTGGACAGGATCCATCGTACAGTCACCTCAGGGTGTTTGGATGTAAGGCATCCGTTCACGTACTGAAGGACGAGAGGTCCAAGCTCGATATAAAGATCAGGTAGTATGTGTTCTTAGGGTATGATGATGAAAAGTTCAGTTACAGATTATGGGATCCGATCGAGAGGAAGCTCGTTAGGAGCAGAGATGTAGTATTTTTTGAAGATCAGTGTATAGAAGAGATTGGTAAGCTAGAGAAGAACCAGCCTAGTTCAGGTGAGCTAGAGGACATGGATCTGGTTATTCCTCTCGTGGTGCCTGATGATGGGAAAGTACAACAAAGTACAGAGGACAAGGGAGTTCCTTCAGAAGATGGACCAGGGGAGCAGCCCCCACTTGATCCACCTGGTGAGCCACAGGTGAGGAGGTCATCTAGGGACAGATAGCCATCCACGAGGTACTCACCGCATGAGTACATTATGTTAACTGATGGGAGAGAGCCATAAAATTATTCTAAGGCCCTAGCGATAAGCATAAGGAGTGGTTGAAAGCTATGGAAGAGGAGATAAAATCCTTGCATAAGAACCACACCTATGATATGGTGAAACTACCTGAGGACAAGAAAGCTCTGAGCAACAAGTAGGTATTCAGAAAGAAGGTTGTGCAGTAGATACCCTACGCATCAAATGTAGGAAGTTTGATGTATGCTATGGTGTGTACTCGCCCAGACATAGCATATGCGGTTAGTTTTATCAGCCAGTATCTTGTCAATCCTGGCAAAGAACATTGGGCAGCGGTGAAGTAGATACTGCGGTATCTAAGAGGCTCATCCAGGTTGAGCATATGCTATAGTGACGGTAAACCTGTAATAGAGGGCTACACAGATGCAGATATGACAGGCAACATAGACTCCAGGAAGTCTATATCGGGGTTCATGTTTACGTTTACAGGGGGAGCAATTTCTTGACAAAGCAAGCTACAGAGGGTCGTAGCATTGTCGACGATAGAGGCTGAGTATATTGCAGTCACAGAGCATGTAAAGAGATGCTTTGGATAAAGAGGTTCCTACAGAAACTTAGCCTGAAGCAGGAGGAGCACGTGGTCTATTGCAATAGTAAGAGTACTATACACTTGAGCAAGAATCTAAGTCAGCATTCCAAGTTGAAGCACATAAAGATTCGGTATCACTGGATCAGTGATACTTTGGAACAGAAGGTGTTACAGCTTGAGAAGGTCCACACGGACGATAATGGGTCAGACATGATGACTAAGGCTTTACTCAATGAAAAGTTTGAGGTTTGAAGAAACCAAGATGGCTTGAAAAAGGTGAATCCCTCCTAGGTCAAAAAGGGAGAGATTTAATGGTTTTTTTTTTGACCCGTCGTCGACCGGTCGTAGGCCCTGTACGACCGGTCGTGGCTGGTGTTCGACCAGCCGTGAGTTTCATGACTCAAAGTCCAGCGATTGGACTATTTTTTCTGGGGGGTGCTTAACCGGTCGTAAGTGGTCCACGACCAGTCGTAGGAGGTGCTCGACCGGTCGAACCTAAGTAGATTCGTTCTGCGATTTTGCGCGGATTTCGTGTCGCAAGTCCTTTCATAACTAAGATGCGGAAAGGAGTTTTCTAAAACTATAAAAGGGGTCCATAGGATTTTTTTAGGGCATGTTACGTGAAGAAAAGCACAGGAGGGTTTCCTAAAGGGTTTAGGGATATCAAAGGTAAGAGAGTGAGAGAAAAGAGAGAGAGGAAGCTTATGGAAAGGAGCCGTCGTCGCAACGCTTTTACGTCCTCGTGATCGATGAGATCCCTCTGTTTTTCTTCTATTCTCTTATTTTTCATCCACTCGTGCGTGAGTGACAAAGGTTGTAACGTTCTACTTCATAGTAGATTATTGATCTGGATAAGGTCCCGTAGTTTTTACCTCTTTAAGGATTTTCCACGTAAAAATCTCTTGTGTGGTGTGTGATTGTGCTTTGATTATTTTCATTACTTTTATTATCCCATAATTCTAGTTTGTTCTGGAGGGCTAGATCCTAAGATTTTGTGCAAAGCCCCCAACATATATATTTGCACATCTATGTAACTTTATTTATAAAAAAACGTATATTGATTAAAATATACACATGAGAGAGCACTCATGTACTTACTCTTAGATAAAATTTTAAGTCATTATAGTAGCCTTCGACCAATAAAGGAGTGTCATATCATCGCCGACTCTAGAGGAAGTTCATAAATACCCTATGAGGGCTTCTATCAAGAGAAATTTTTTTCTCATTTTTCCTCATTTTACTTGCATTTTGCTTAATTCCTAAGCTTTTTGGATTATGTGGCTTTTTTTAAGTGACATTCGAAAGAAAGCATATAATCTTCCCCATTTCTAATGAAGGCGCGACTCTGCTACCTTCTCGATTCTAAGGAAAAGCTGCGTTATTCCCTAGTCAGACGAAAAAGCAGCATTATCCTCCGGTAAAATGGAAAAGCCGTGTCATTCCTTAATATGTTATCATATTCATAACTAGCCATCCTGCTTAACCTGCGTACTACCTAAAGCAATGACGTGACTCCCATAACAGTCATTATTACATTAATTGATTATTCATATGCTCCATCACAATAGTTACTGATCATTACATCAACATTGATTTTGTGACCACTACTAGGGTAATTTAAGTAAACTATGAAGAGGGATATTACATACTCTCTAATCTAGTACTGATCTACAGGTACCTCTCACATATAATATCCAATACAATACTTTAACACTATCTCTCTAATACACAAATAACGTATTCTTTAATACAAATATAATGATATACTATATCTATGAAATTTACACACAAGTGTACATTTCCTTATTCTGAATCCACCATATCATCATGGATTCATAATAGAAAGGAGATTGCCAATAAGGAGGGTCATGATAACTCACCATGCGGGGAGCCTACATAGCCTGAACTATAGATCGCACAGACAATCCTAAGATTGGCATAGAATAATCATATCACATGCATCCCCACATGTCATACTTTTTTTGCATTCTTTTAAATATTACATATTCTATCATTATACAAATATTTATTACTATTTTGTCATTATATTATATTTTACCTCAGAATTAATGGTATTCTAAAATTATGTAATTAAAGGCTCGTAGTAACTCACAAATTGAATTGTAAAAATAATATGGATAATAATAAAACATTTCTGGTCATATATATTATTTTATCTTTTATAGACGTAGTAATGTGATGATAATATTTTATGAAATTCTTAAAGATGAATGATAATTAATGTAATATTTATATTTTATCCAAATCACAACCAACAACATGGTTTTGAGATTAGGCATATTAAAAAATTGATTTTGCTTGCTTAGGTCTAGCTAATTGTCAATTATAATTTCAATATATATATGTGGGTCACTTAGTGTCCTAACTGATATTCACGCATGACATGTAGGCCTATGGGCTCATTGGGAAAGTATTTCACATTTTATGAAAAATATTTATGATATATTTAAAATGAGGGTTACCATGGTAGTGTAATAAGAAAAGTACAGTGATTATAAATTTTTTTACCCATGTCATGGAATCAACATTTGATCAATAATTGAAATATTTTTTTATAGATGGTAAAATCGTATGATAACACTTTTTTTATTAATTTAATATCAGGTCATAAAATATGATGTTGCCTATTTGGATTGGGGATTTTCCCAATAATATGCTTTGATAGATGCAATGATTAATGTAGACGTAATCTCGTGATGCGGGCACGCACCTGAATGCGTATAAGTTGTTACTTAATTATGTTTGGAGTGGCGTACACTCAAAATAGTAAGTTTGAAATAGTTGGTGTTGTTACTAGCCAAGAAAGAACTAGAATTTACTGTTGGGTAGACCTGTATAATCGCCTTCGGTTAGAGAATTGAAAACTCTCAAAATCAAGATAACTCTTGGATAAGGCCTGCAACTGAGGATTCTAAGTAATGACCTCGTTAGCAGTAAGGGAAGGGGTTAGGCACACTTAATCACTTGCACATGTATGCATTTTCTACTTTACAAGATTTTGGATTTTTTAGAATTCCCGAGGTTTCAAAAAGTCATATACTAATAGATTACCTTAGTTACAAATAATGTAAGAAACCGGCTAATGAGCCATTACTCTCCCAAAAGAACACTGATGATATCATAAATTCTCAACTTAAGATAGGTTTAGAGAAAATAGTTGCTATAAAAGAATCAAATCAAATTAATATGTAAATGATACAACAATGCACACACACACATATTATTACTCACTCGAATCACCTATAAGAGATCATGATGTTGAACCAAAGGCCTCAAGAAGGTAACAATTATTAGTAAGGGACATACTAATGTAATATGTATGTGATTAAAGAAACAAAAAAATTCACATAAGACTCAATTTTTGATACACTAATATCTGAATATTTAAGAAGGTGTAAAGTATAAAATAAAAAATTACTTAAACTCTAGGCAACAAGTGTACGAGAAGAGAAAAATGCAAAGAATGAACATAAAAGAAATAAAATGAATGGTCAAATTGTCATCCATACACATGGAGATATGGAATAAGAAAACGAGAGCTAAGACATTCTTCTAAGGAGAAGATAATCGTAGATCTCGGATCTTGACTCGTAGAAATGGCCTGAATGTTACTATGGGATGAATTGAGAGGTTTTGATAGATTTGACATATTCTAACTCCATTCTCATTCTCACACCTTTCCTTTCATGTCTCTCCGAGTATGACAAGTGTTAAGTGTTGTGTAAAACTCCAAATACCTGAAGTGTATATTGTCTATGAAAATGAGAGGGGTGGGCCTTTATTTATAGAGGTTAGCCTAGTATTCTTGTAATTTGTAGCAATTTGAAGGGCAAACATGCCATGTGACATGATCTGAATAGTTGAAGAATACATAATAGCATGGATTTTCTATAATTGGTGTTAAACGTATGTAATTTTTTCTCTTAAGAGAGATGACAAGGTTATTTTACTTTGTGCTAACAATTGGATCATCGTCCAAACACTGGTTTTGTTTAACTGTTGTTTAAAAAACTCTTGAAATATATTACAAGATCTTTCCTAATATGCAAATTAATATTTTGGAGACAATCGGATCTTCTCATGCACACATTTTGTTCACTTTTGATCACAATGACATTGGGGGCTTGTTTACTGTATGGGCTTATTAATATGGTAATTGTTGGTGGCCTTGTTGCTACTAGTGCCTATTGCAATTCCATGATATGTTGTTATTCATTATAAATGGCATAGGGAATTATATGAGTCGCCCGAGTAAGGGTTTACACTTCAAAGTCACCTACTAATCTTGTTGGCCCAATGGGGGCCTACGGGCCTTATTGTGGATTAAATGTTGTGCCTATCGGGTTTATTTCCTAAGGGATTTTAAGTTCATAAGTTGTTTACTTCGGTCTAAAATAGGTCTACAGTTTGCTGGGGAGGAGTATTTAGAATTACATATTCCTTTACTTGACTCTTAAAAATATCTGTATTCAACTGGTGTTTATCATATTTGGTTTTATTACGAAAAAATCACAATAATGGCAATATTCAATTGCATTATCATGATAAATTCTCAATCTGTATGAGCTAATGAGATTATTTTTCCAGATAAAATATTGAATAACTCATTAATTTGCAACATATACTAAGCTGAAAATATGATCTTAAATATAAATTTGTTAAATACTTTAAGCTAAGATTATTAATTGGTTGGCCTGGCCCATTTGCATTCTAGACATGCACATACTTGGGCCACTTTCGAGTGCACCTTAGGACCTATGGGATAGGCTTGCACTTAGATATAAAATCATATTTAATTTTAGACTAAACTTTGGCTAATTACAACCTAACCCATGTACACGTATACATAATTTTAAATTAAATACAACCACACGATCTGTACCTACTCCAACTCTCTCTCTCTCTCCGTCTTATTCTCTTTCCAAGCCTTTTACCGCTCTCTCTCCTTCTTTATTAGGAAAGACTTCATTTTTCATGTATGTCTTTTATATATTTTTCTCTTTTGTTTATAATTCATTAAGGTAAATTCATACTTTACATTTATTATATTATTCAATATTAGTCATTTATCATGTATAAATTCAAGACCTTACACTCAATGAAACACAAACAAGCAATTTTTCAATATTCATTTTTTTATTCTTCTAAATCTTATCATGGTATCAAGGAGTTCGATCTAGAGCTTCTAATTCATCTGTCATCGGTTTTGCATCTTGATCCTGATTCTATCCCGCTGTAGCCATCGTCATCACCGACCCGTTTATATCTATTACTACAACTTCCCTTCGTAGCACATCACTGTCTAAGTATCCCAAAATTGCATAAACTAGTATTCACTACAACCATCATCACCATCCACATTGTTGCCAGCCCCGACGTATCTGAACCTTGCCCGTTTAGCATCTCAATTAAAGCCCATTGTCAACACCATCCCAATCTTACTTTGTTAATCAGATGACACCACCATCTTGTTGCGTAGCACGCCAACAACGCAGTGGGCCGAGATCCAATCTCAGGCCTCACCCACAAACGATAAATGAAAGAAATATAAACTAGAAACAGATCAAAGTAATTCAAACAAACCACAAGACAAAATATACGTGAAAAAACTCTAAACTAGGGTAAAAAACCACGGATGCAAACTTCTACTATGAAAAAAATAAAGATTACAAGGTAAAATACTAACCTAATATTTCAATTCTCCCTAGAAAAGCTCTAAGAACTCCTATTTATAGTTTAGGTAACTTTTCTTTCGCACCCTTGTGAAAGGCGACACCAAAATCTGCAGTCCGTATCAGATTCAGAAACGAATATGCGTAACCTTCAACTGGTCGAAGGAGTGCTTCGACTGGTCGAAGGGAGCTATGACCGGTCAAACAATTCCTTCGACTGGTCGAAGGACTTAAAACATAAAAAAATAGGACTCACTGAACTTTGAGTCGACGGTCCACGACCGGTCTAACAAGCCCCTACGACCGGTCGAACAGCTTCTACGATCGGTCGAAAGCGGCCCAGATGTGGCTCCACTTCTCAACAATCTCCCACTTGGAGATACATCGCCATAAACCTTCGTCTTCTTCATTCGGAGTACACCACCTTCCCGTCTTCAAGCTTGAAGACTAATCAAAGCTGAACAGAGCTTCAGCTTCTCCCTTGTGACCATCTTGGTTAGCATATCCGCAGGATTCTCACTTTTATGAATCTTCTCCAGAGCAATCGATTCATCTTCCAGTAACGAACGTATGAAGTGATATCTGATGGCAATATGCTTGGTCCTTGAATGAAAGGCTCAATTCTTAGCCAAGTGTATTGCATTCTAACTATCACTGTACAACTTACAATCTACTTGCTTCTTACCCAACTCTTCCATAAAACCTTGCATCCACACCATCTCCTTGCATACTTCTATAGCCGTAACATATTTGCTTTTGTCGTACTGATAGATACTATCTTCTGTAACTGAGAGACCCAACTGACTGCAGCACTACCAAGAGTAAACATATAACCTGTAGTACTTCTTCTGGTGTAGATATCTCCTACCAAATCTGAATCCATGTAGTCTTGTAGCTTGATTTTCAATCCACCATAACACAGCCCTACATCCTTAGTACCCACCAGGTATCCAAGGATCCACTTCATAGCTTCCCAATGTTTCTTCTCAGGGTTGTTCATGAACCTGCTAGCAACTCCCACTGCTTGAGCAATGTCTGGCCTCGTGCTCACTATAGCATACATGAGACTCCCAATCGCTGATGCGTATAGGACTTTGGCCATGTAGTATCGTTCCTCCCGCGTCTTTGCACGTTACTCCTTAGATAGCTTGAAGTGGTTGGTTAATGGAGTGCTAACCGGCTTAACACCTCCCATATTGAATCGATCAAGTACCTTGGTTATGTACTCCGCCTGTAACAAAATTAGTTTTTTATTTTTCCTGTCACGCTTTATCCCCATGCCTAGGATTTGTTTGCAGCACCTAAATCCTTCATGGTAAATTCTCTAGACAATTATCTTTTAAGATCTGAGATGTCCTTCATTCTTGAACTGGCCACAAGTATATCATCAACATACAGGAGAAGGATGATGTACGATGTATCAAACTTCTTAAAGTAACAACAGTGGTCTGCATGACATCTCCTAAAATCGTTTTTCGACATAAAACTATCGAACTTCTTATACCACTGCCTCAGGGCCTGCTTCAGGCCATATAGACTCTTCTTCAGTCTGCACACCTTGTTCTCATTACCTGGTGCCATGTATCTTGTCGGTTGATGCATATATATTTCTTCTTCAAGGTCCCCATGAAGAAAGGCTATCTTAACATCTACCTACTCTAGATGTAAGTCCTCTGTAGCCACTATACTCAAGACCATACGAATTGTAGACATTTTCACCACAGGTAAAAATATTTCGATGAAATCGATACCTGCCTTCTGTTGAAACCCTTTCACAACCAATCTATCCTTGTACCATTTCGAACTATCGTGCTCCTCCTTCAGTCTGTAAACCCACTTGTTATGAAGAGTTTTATTACCCTTGGGTAGAGCGACTAGCTCCCATGTACAATTAGACTCAAGAGAATCCATCTCCTCATCCATGTCCTGCTCCCACTTAACCCGTGTATCTGACTGTAATGTTTCTTCAAAACACTCTGGCTCACCATTATCTGTCAGCAGTAGATAATATAAGAAGGGTGAGTATCGAACAGTGGGTCTCCTTTCCCAAGTAGACCTCCTCATAACCGGTGTCTGTGGCTCTGCCTCATAATGCTCTTGTGCATGATCATCCTGTGGCACTGTAACACCCATGTCTGGTAACTCTTTCAACTCTACGAATTTCTTTTCCTCGGCCTTATTTTCTTGCACACTATCCTTATGCATCACTTTTTCATTGAAGACTACGTCCTTGTTTCTGATGATTTTTCTATTTTCTGCATCCCAAAATCTATAGCCAAAATCATGCTACCCGTAACCTATAAACGTGCACCTCCTGGACTTCGCATCCAGCTTATTTTTGTGCTCTGCATTAATGTGAACATATGAAGTACAACCGAACACTCTGAGATGTGTAAGGTTCACTTCTTTCCCAGTCCACGTTTCTTTTAGTAACCCACCATCCAATTGTGCTAAGAGACTTCTATTGATAAGATATACAATAGTATTTTCAGCATCTGTCCAAAAAGTCTTAGGCAACCCTACATGTAACCTCATGTTCCTGGCGCGCTCAAGGATGGTCCTGTTAATGCGCTCAGCCACACCATTCTGCTGTGGTGTCCATGGAATTATTTTCTGATGTTTGATTCCACTTGTTGCACAATACTCCTCAAACCTCTTGTCACAATACTCTCCCCCATTATCATATCTAAGACACTTTACTGTTTTACATGTCTCATTTTCTACCATAACTTTTCACTTCTTAAATGCATCAAATACATCAGATTTATGCTTTAAAAAATATACCCATAGTTTTCTACTAGCATCATCAATAAAGGAAACAAAATAACATGAGCTACCAAGAGATAATACTTATGTCAGTCCCCACACGTCAGTGTGTACAAGCTCCAATAGATGCGTCTTTGGAGTGTATCCTATCTTCTTAAAGCTTACCCTCTTCTGCTTGTCATATACGCAGTCCTCACAGAATTCTAAGTCAAGAGACTTCAGCCCTGGTAGCTTTCCTTTTGACAACAGCACTTTCATCCATTTCTCACTCATATGTAACAACCTCTGATGTCATAACTGCCCATTCACTACAGTTGATGCGACTGCGAGTGAACTATACAACCCTGAAGTCAGGTACAAAGTACCTTCTTTTTTACCTCGCGATGTCACCGAGGCACCTTTTGTGATCTTCCAGAAATCACTGGTGAATGTCTTCACATAACCGGTGTTGGCTAACTGTCCCACTGAGATCAGATTCCTTCTCAAACTCGGTACATGTCTGACATCCTTCAATTTCAAAATCGTTCCATCTTTCTGATTGACCTGAACATCTCCCTTTCCAACAATGCTGCACGGCTCATCATCACCCAGGTAGACTCTCCCAAAGTCACCTGACACATAATCATGTAAAACTTCCTTATATAAAGTAACATGAAATGAAGCACCTGAGTCTATAACCCAAGACTCATTCCTCGCATCAAGAGATAAGATCAACGCCTCTGTGTCGCTCTCCTCAGATAAATTCACTGAATCCTTCCCACCTTGAGAGCTTCCATCTTATTTCTTAAGCACCCTGCAATCACGTTTCATGTGCACCTTCTTGCCATAATGCCAACACCCGTCTTTGTCTTTTGGTCCCTTGGACTTCTTCCTCGACTTAGAACGCACGTGTTTATTACCTCATTTGTTCTGCGATCTTCCTCTTTCTTCAATGTTTAGAGCATTCCCTGAATCCCCTGAAACTCCTGCTGCCTTCCTTCTAGATTCTTCGCTACGAATTAGACCAGTCACATCATTAAATTTCAGCTTTGTTGACTCTGAAGAATTGCTCACAGCAATCACCAAACCATCCCAACTGTCTGACAGACTGGATAAGATCAATAGTGCCCTGACCTTATTGAATGTTGAGAGTTTTTCATACATGGTGGCTAGGGCTTCCATCAATTCTTTTGTCATTTTTACCTTGGATATGTTGAAGGCGACGCTCTTAGACAAAGAGAGTCGGATCGTTCCTAAAGTCTTCCTATCTAGTAAAAACTATTCATCATCTATCATCTTTTCTGATTTCTTCTTTTTTCCTTATAGAGGAATGTAGAGGTCCTTCTGATATAGATAATCTTCCATCTACATCTTTCAGAAGTCAAAGTTTAAACCATCAAACTTTTCAATTCTAGTTTTTCCATCTTCCGTCATCGCTCCCAATAGAACTAAACCAATAGCTCTGATACCAGTTGTTGCGCAGCACGCCAACAACGCAGTGGACCGAGATCCAATCTCAAGCCTCACCCACAAACGATAAACGAAAGAAATATAAACTAGAAACAGATCAAAGAAATCCAAACAAACCACAAGACAAGATATACGTGTAAAAACCCCAAACTAGGAAAAAAACTACAGATGTAAACTTCCACTATGAAGAAAAATAAAGATTACAAGGCAAAATACTAACCTCTCCCTTGGAAGCACATAGAAAACCCTTAGCCCATATCTTAGAAATATTTCTCAATATTCCAATTCTCCCTAGAAAAGCCCTAGGAACTCCTATTTATAGTTTAGGTAACTTACCTTCCGTACCCTTGCGAAAGGCAACACCAAAATCCGCAGTCTGCATCAGATTTGAAAACGAATCTGCGTAACCTTCGACTGGTCGAAGGAGGGCTTCGACTGGTCGAAGGGAGCTACGACCGGTCGAACAATTCCTTCGACTGGTCGAAAGACCCAAAACATGAAAAAATAGGACTCGCTGGACTTTGAGTCGACGGTCCACGACCGGTCGAATAAGCCCTTACAACTAGTCGAACAGCTCCTACGACTAGTCAAAGGCGGCCCAGATGTGGCTCCACTTCTCAACACATCTCCATCTTTTCAGCATACTATCTATTGAAATCATACACCTCCTCTGAGAAAACCTGGTCATCTATTGCCATGCACTCGTCCCTTTCCATCTTTGTCGACGAGCAAACCTCTATCTTCATCTCCATCGACAAGATAAGTCGTTTCTCGATTTGCATATACCACAACAACACAATCATCGCAATTTACAATTGTTGAATCCATCCGCCATGGGGTCATTGTTGTCATCACTTGCATGGCTCTTTGACAACGATCGCCCGATTGCTGCCATTGTTGATTCCAACAACATTGTCATCTCTAGTAACCTGCATTTATTACCTTGAGAATCCCATCACCATTTGCAAACATCATCTTTTTCAATGTTCCTCTTCGAATCTAACCATCAGTCCATCACCGTGAGTAGTATCTCACGCGCCTGTCACGTTGACACCATCTTTGCCTCCGCTGCTACCAACATTTTCAATTGTGCCCCCGTCTCTCCATTGTTATACCAATCAATCAAAACCCATCATAATTGCTTCGACCGACATATTTCCATTCCCGCATTTCTGTCTTCTTGCTACCAACATCCATTAAGGTATCATTTGTAACTGACATCCATCTAGAACCATGTCTAAATTGATATCCCCATCAACAACTGAATGAACTAGTGTCTTTCACACTAACGCATGATATTTTCTTAGGTGTCTAATTCTCTTTTTCAATGTTCTACGAGTACACTGGTTTTGTACCACTCCGTCCACAAGATTAGGGATGTGATTGAAGTCCACTTTTATAATCCGACCATGGGTAGCTCATTGTTATGCCTCTCCGTTAAAGAAACTTGTCCACGAATCTTCATACACTACTTATCATTTTTTTTTTCAGGTGTTTTATTTCTTACTCTATGACCACTTCATATAAGATGTTGATTTTTTAAATAACTTATTCTCCCACAACCAGTTAGATCATAAATGATAGTCTTTACTTACATGTCACTAAATCTCTTAATCTTTATAAATTTCATGTTAACTTCTAATTCTAAACCCGTCACATTACCAACTAAGAATGTTATTCACATCACTCATGTTAGCTTGGTCTCTTTATCTTCATATTTAATTTTATATTATGTTTTTAAGTCACAAATGTTTTAAAAAAATTTAACAGCTTGCTTGTTAGTCAGCTTATCAAATGTTCAAATTATATTGTCATATATTTTTTCACCTTCTAGTGTTTTTAGGGACTTGTCATCAAGGAAGCTACTTGGAGTAGGTGAAGTACGAGATAAATTATATCACATACAGTTCTCACCCTATTAATCATGTCAACTACTTAATTTCAAGTCCCAACACATGCAAATGCATCTTGATCATGCACCTACATTTCACTTATCTCTGATATAGTCTACTCCAAGTACTATTTTTCTGTCTTCTCCTTGTGATGTGTGTCAAATGGCTAAGCAAACTCGTCATCATTTTTCATTAAATAGCAGTCGAAGTATGCTTCATTTTTATTTGATATACTGTGACATTACACCACCTTATGCTAATGCTCCTATTGTATTATTATTATCAATATTTTTTCTTTTTTCACTTAAGCTTATCTCATGTGTTTTAAATCTATTACATGTTTGCTTCTCAAAAAAATTTATGTAATGATTAAGACTCAATTTTTATTTTTAGATTTACTAATTTTATAATAACAATGGCATTGAGTTTCTCTCCAATTTAATACAAGATTTTTTTCAAGAGAACATCATAGTTCATTAGTGAACTTGTGTAGAAAACTCATTAACAAAAATACAATTATTGAGTGCAAACATCTATATCTCCTTAAAGTTGCTCAAGCTTTACACTTTCAACCATATTTACTTTTATCATTTTGAAAAAATGTGTCTTAATTACTTCTTCTCTTGTCAATTATATGCTCATTCCCAATTTGGATGATAAAATTCCATGCAAAATATTTTTCAAAAGTAAACTATCCTATGACCCTCTTTAGGTCTTTGGATGTTTGTGTTACACTTATACTTTTTTTTATTGATATAAATTTGTACCACGTACTTCTAAATACATCTTTATCGGTTATCCTTTTGGGTAATGGGGTTATTAAATTTCTGATATTGAAAGAAAATTTACTCACCTCTCAAGACCACTTTTGTTAAGTGTATATTTTCATTTAAACTCCCACATGCTATCTCTGATGCATCCCCTCCTGTTATTCTCTTGTTGATCCTTGAGGAAACTCTTAATTATTTCATATCACCTCCAATCATCATCTTTTTAATCCCGACTCTCTACCATCCATTTGGTCTTTTGCCATTTTCATCATTCAATCACTGGACCTACCCGCCTCAAAGACCGTTTGTCCTACTCAACCGCCAACCTCCTCTCTTACTTCACTCTCTTCACAACTCTCAACTAGTACTTATTGTCATTTATCTATTTTTCTTTCTTGTAATCATTTTCCTACTAATCATGTTGCCTTTTTTTCTTTCAATATTCTTTTCTCAAATTGTTAAAATTTTTCATTAGCATGATGCAATAGTATAAAAAATTTGAGGCATTAAATAAGAATTTTACATAAACCTTACAACATTTAGAACTAAAAATTTTATATAGACCTTACAACACTCAAGACCAATAATTTTACATAGACCTTACAACATTAAGAACCAATAATTTTACATACACCTTACAACATTTAGGACCAAGGAGAAAAAAAATCATTGGTTATAAATGGGCGTATAAAGTCAAACATTATGTTGATAGTATAATTGAACTATTCAAAGCATATTTAGTTGTGAATAGTTGTACTCGGATTGAAGGATTAGATCATCATGAGATATTTACTTTCATTGTAAAACTATCACTTTTGTAGTCTTTTGGTTATGGCCGTTATTTGTTATTGGACAGTATATCAACTAAATGTCAACAACACAATCGTACATGGAGACCTACATGAAAAAAATATGACCTATTGAGAAGTGAAGCCACATCTGGGCCGTTTTCGACCGGTCGTAGGGGCCCGCTCGACCGATCATGGACTGGCTCGACTCAAAGTCCAGCGAGTCCTGTTTTTCATGTTGGGTCCTTTGACTAGTCCTAGGAACAGCTCGACTGGTCGTAGCTCGACCAGTCATAGGTTATGCAGATTCGTTTCTGAATCTGATGCGGACTGCAGATTTTGGTGTGGCTTTTTACAAGGGTGCGGAAGGGAAGTTACTTAAACTATAAATAGGGGTTCTTAGGGCTTTTTTAGGAGAATTTAGAATATTGAAAAATAATTCTAAGGTATGAGCAAGGGTTTTCTATGTACTTCTAAGGGAGATGTTAGTATTTGGCCTTGTAATCTTTATTTTTCTTCATAGTGGAAGTTTGCATCCATGGTTTTTTACCATAGTTTGAAGTTTTTCCACGTATATCTTGTCTTGTGGTTTATTTGGATTGCTTTGATCTGTTTCTAGTTTATATTTCTTTCTGTTTATCGTTTGTGGGTGAGACCTGAGATTGGATTTCGGCTCACTGCGTTGTTGGCGTGCTGCGCAACAACTAGTATTAGAGCTATTGGTTTAGTTCTATTAAGGGCGATAGCGGAAGATGGAAAAACTAGAATTGAGAAGTTTGATGGTTCAAACTTTACCTTCTGGAAGATGTAGATGGAGGATTATCTGTATCAGAAGGATCTCTACATTCCTCTAGGAGGAAAAAAGAAGAAACCAGAAAAGATGACAGATGATGAATGGTTTTTACTGGATAGGAAGGCTTTAGGAATGATCCGACTATCTTTGTCTAAGAGTGTCGCCTTCAACTTATCTAAGATGAAAACTACAAAAGAATTAATGGAAGCCCTAGCCACCATGTATGAAAAATCCTCAGCATCCAACAAGGTTCATCTTATGAAACAACTATTCAACATGAAAATGTCAGATGGTGGGAGCGTGACTGAACATCTAAAGGCGTTCAATATAGTCATGAGCCAGTTGGAATCCGTTGGCATTTTTTTTTAGGATGAGGTCAGGGCGCTATTGATATTATCCAGTTTGCCAGACAGTTGGGATGGTTTGATGATTGCTGTGAGCAATTCTTCAGGGTCGACAAAGTTGAAATTTGATGATCTGGCCGATCTAGTTCTCAGCGAAGAATCTAAAAGGAATGCATTAGGAGTTTGAGGGGATTCAGGGAATGCTCAAAACGTTGAAGGAAGAGGAAGATCGCTGAACAAAGGAGGCAATAAACACGGGCGTAGTAAGTCGATGAAGAAGTCCAAGGGATCGAAAGATAAAGACGGGTGTTAGCATTGAGGCAAAAAGGGGCACATGAAACGTGATTGCAGGGCGCTCAAGAAACAAGATGGAAGCTCTCAAGGTGGGAAGGATTCAGTGAATCTATTTGAGGATAATGACATAAAGGCGTTGATCTTGTCTCTTAATACACGGAATGAGTCTTAGATTATGACGCGGGTGCTTCATTTCATGCCACTTCATGTAAGAAAATTCTGCATGATTATGTGTCAGGTGACTTTGGGAGAGTTTATCTGGGTGATGATGAGTCGTGCAGTTTTGTTGGAAAGGAAGACGTTCAGGTCAATCAGAAAGATGAAACAGTTTTGAAATTGAAGGATGTCAGACATATACCAAGTTTAAGAAGGAATCTGATCTCGGTGGGGCAGTTAGCCAATACCGGTTATATGACGACATTCACCAGTAATTCCTGGAAGATCACAAAAGTTGCCTTAGTGATATCTCGAGAAAAAAAGGAAGGTACTTTATATGTAACTTCAGGGTCGTATAGTTCACTCGCAGTCGCATCAACTAGAGTGAATGGGCAGTTATGGCATCAGATGTTAGGACATATGAGTGAGAAGGGGATGAAAGTGTTATTGTCAAAAGGGAAGCTACCAGGGCTGAAGTCTATTGACTTCGAATTCTGCGAGGACTACGTGTATGGCAAGCAGAAGAGTGTAAGCTTCAAGAAAATGGGACGCGCTCTAAAGATGCATCTATTGGAGCTTGTACACACTGACGCGTGGGGACCAGTATAGGTATCATCTCTTGGTGGCTCACGTTATTTTGTTTTCTTTATTGATGATGCTAATAGAAAACTGTGGGTTTCTTTCTTAAAGCATAAATCTTATGTATTTGATGCGTTTAAGAAGTGAAAAGTTATGGTAGAAAACGAGACAGGTAAACAAACAAAGTGTCTCAGATCTGATAATGTGGAAGAGTATTGTGACAAGAGGTTTGAGGAGTATTATGCAGTAAGTGGAATCAAACATCAGAAAATGATTTCAGGGACACTGTAGCAGAATGGTGTGGCTGAGCGCATTAACGGGACCATTCTTGAGCGCACCAGGAGCATGAGGTTACATGCAGGATTGCCTAAGACCTTTTGGACAGATGCTGTAAATACTGCCGTATATCTCATCAATAAAGTCCCTCAGCACCATTGGATGGTGGGCCACCACAAGAAATGTGGACTGGAAAAGAAGTGAACCTTGCACATCTCAGAGTGTTCAGTTGCACTTCATATGTTCATGTTGATGCAGAGCATAGAAATAAGCTGGATGCGAAGTCCAGGAGGTGCACGTTTATAAGCTACGAGCAGCATGATTTTGGCTATAGGTTTTGGGATGCAGAAAATAGAAAAATCATCAGAAGCAAAGACGTAGTCTTCAATGAAAAACTGATGCATAAGGACATTGTGCAAGAAAATAAGGCCGAGAAAAAGGAATTCATAGAGTTGAAAGAGTTACGGGACATGGGTATTACAGCGTCATAGGATGATTATACATAGGAGCATTATGAAGCAGAGCCACAGACACCGGTTGTGAGAAAGTCTACTCGGGAGATGAGACCCACGGTCCAATACTCACCCTTCTTACATTATCTACTGCTGACAGATAATGATAAGCCAGAATGCTTTGAAGAGGCATTACAGTCAGATACACGAGTTAAGTGAGAGCAGGCCATGGATGAGGAGATGGACTCTTTTGAGTCTAATCGTACATGGAAGCTAGTCACTCTACCTAAGGGTAAGAAAACTCTTTATAACAAGTGGGTTTACAGACTGAAGGAGGAGCCGGATGGTTCAAAACGGTATAAGGCCAGATTAGTTGTAAAAGGATTTCAACAGAATGCAGGTATCGATTTCACCAAAATATTTTCACCTGTGGTGAAAATGTATACGATTTGTATGGTCTTGAGTATAGTGGCTACAGAAGACTTACATCTAGAGCAACTAGATGTTAAGATAGTCTTTCTTCATGGGGACCTTGAAGAAGAGATATATATGCATCAGCCGACAGGATACGTGGCAATAGGAAAAGAGAACAAGGTGTACAGACTGAAGAAGAGTCTATATGGCTTGAAGCAGGCCCCGAGGCAGTGGTATAAGAAGTTCGATAGTTTCATATTGGAAAACAGTTTTACGAGATGTCATGCAGACCACTGTTGTTACTTGAAGAAGTTTGATACGTCTTACATCATCTTCTTCTGTATGTTGATGATATACTTGTGGCCGGTTCAAGCATGAAGGACATCTCAGATATCAAAAAACAACTATCTAGAGAATTTGCCATAAAGGATCTGCAAAACAAATTCTAGGCATGATAATAAAGTATGACAGGGAAAATAAGAAACTGTTTTTGTCACAGGTAGAGTACATAGCCAAGGTACTTAATCGATTCAATATGGGAGGTGCTAAGCCAGTTAACACTCCATTAGCCAACCACTTCAAGCTATCTAAGGAACAAGGTGCAAAGACGCAGGTGGAATGGAACTACATGGCTAAAGTCCCATATGCGTCAGCTATTGGAAGTCTCATGTATGTTATGGTAAGTACGAGACCAGATATTGCTCAAGCAGTGAGAGTTGTTTGCAGGTTCATGAACAACCCCGGGAAGGAACATTGGGAAGTCGTGAAGTGAATCCTTAAATACCTGGTAAGTACTAAGGATGTAGGGCTGTGATATGGTGGATTAGAAATCAAGCTACAAGGCTACGTGGATTTAGATTTATTAGGAGATGTCAACAGCAGAAGAAGCACTACTAGTTATGTCTTTACTCTGGGCAATGCTGCAGTCAGTTGGGTCTCTCAGTTACAAAAGATAGTAATTATCAGTACGACATAAGTAAAATATGTTGCGGCTACAGAAGCATGCAAGGAGATGGTGTGGATGCAAGGTTTTATGGAAGAGTTGGGTAAGAAGCAAGTAGATTGCAAGTTCTACAGTGACAGTCAAAGTGCAATACACTTGGCTAAGAATTCAGCCTTTCATTCAAGGACCAAGCATATTGCCATCAAATATTACTCGTACGTTCGTTACTAGAAGATGGATCGATTGTTCTGGAGAAGATTCATACAAGTGAGAATCCTGCGGATATGCTGACCAAGGCGGTCACACGGGAGAAGCTGAAGCTTTGTTTAGCTTTGATTGGTCTTTAGGCTTGAAGATGGGGAGGTAGTGCACTCCGGATGAAGATGAAGAAGATTTTTGGTGATGTATCTCCAAGTGGGAGATTGTTGAGAAGTGGAGCCACATTTGAGCCGTCTTCGACCGGTCGTAGGGGTCCGCTCGACTAGTCGTAGACCGGCTCGACTCAAAGTCCAGCGAGTCCTGTTTTTCATGTTTAGGTCCTTCGACCAGTCGTAGGAACTGTTCGACTAGTCGTAGCTCGACCAGTCATAGCTCCCCTTCGACCAGTCGTAGGTTACGCAGATTCATTTCTAAATCTGATGCGGACTGAACATTTTGGTGTCACCTTTCGCAAGGGTGCGGAAGGAAAGTTACCTAAACTATAAATAGGGGTTCCTAGGGATTTTCTAGGGGAGTTTGGAATATTGAAAAATAATTCTAAGGCGTGAGCAAGGATTTTCTATGTGCTTCCAAGAGAGAGATTAGGATTTTACCTGTAATCTTTGTTTTTTTTCATAGTTAAAGTTTGTATCCGTGGTTTTTTATCCTAGTTTGGGGTTTTTTCACATATATCTTGTTTTGTGGTTTGTTTGGATTGTTTTGATCTGTTTCTAATCTATATTTCTTTCCGTTTATCGTTTGTGGGTGAGGCCTGAGATTGGATCTTGGCTCACTGCGTTGTTGGCGTGCTGCGTAACAAGTCCATTTCACTCACTTTTGCCAAATAATAGGAGCAACGCATTTGTCATATAAATAACTTTATAGTCTAAAACAAGTATCAAGAAACTGTTTTGAAAATTTTTCCTCTACTATCGAAAAAGCTGACTATCATCAACCATCGGCAGATTATTCTCTTTTCACTTATTCCACTAACACTATATTCACTACAGCACTTGCTTATATCAATGATATAATCACCACCAACAATAATCGATCTGCATTAATGCTCTAAAAGGAATTTATATATATCAAGTTTTACATTAAAGATCTTAGTCCCTTAAAATATTTTTTAAGCATTAAGCTTGCCTGTTCTCTAATGGAGATTTTTTTTTTAAGTCAACACAAATATACACTTGATATTCTCATGGATGACAGTTATCTTGGAGCTCGACCTACTATCTTTTCTATAGAACATAATATGCATTTGACTAACGAGCAAGGTGATCTTCTTCATGACCCCTCTATGTATTGACGACTTCTAGGGCATCTCATATTCTTAACAATCACAAGACCAAATATTATTTATTCGGTTAACATTCTCAGTTAATTCATGTATCAGTCTCACCAATCTCATTATGATGTTTCTATTCACATGTTAAGATGTCTCAAGTCTTCTCCTGAGAAATGCAATTTTCTCTTCCAATAGTTCTATTCAGCTATCTGCTTATTATAACTCTAACTGGGCCAATTGTCCCAAGACACGATATTCTGTCATATGATACTTTACGATGCTTGTATAAGTCTTATCTCTTGAAAAAATAAAGATCATTGTTTCACGATCATCTACTGAGGTCAAGTATCGCGCAATGGCTAATGCTACCTGTGAATTCACTTAGCCTAAAAATCTACTCAAAGATCTTGACATTTCACATAACCAGCATATAGGTCTTTATTGTCAAACAATCTTTAACATATCAACACAATCCCATTTTTATGAAAGGACCAACACATACTGAAACTAATTGTCGTCTTATTCATGAAAAATATCATTTAGCATTCTTTGTACTTCGTTCATGTCCACCGATTAATAACTTGTAGACATCTTCACAAAATATCTTGGTTATCAGTGATTTGATTTTTTTACTTGATGATTTGGGTGTTATGGACCTTCATGTACCAACTCAAGGCAAAGTATTATGAAGGATTTCATTTTTCATGTATATCATTTATATAATTTCTTCTCTTGCCAATAACTCGTTATGGTATATTCAAATTTTGTATTTATTGTATTATTCTATGTTATGCTAACTTGTCATGTATAAATTCAAGATCCCACATTCAATGAAATACAGGTAAGCAATTTTTCATTATTTTATTATTATTATTTATAGATTTTATCAATCATTCTCTATTTCATTATCTCAATCCAATTCCTTACCCTCTCCAACCCTTCCAACCATCTTCTCAATATTGCTCTCTCTTACTAATATTGCTAAGGTAAGAATAAAGCATTATCTCACTCACTTAATTTTTTCTTTTAATTTCAAGTACTATTATGATGGATTAGGTAATTTTCGATGATTTTGATTTGACTCTTGAATGACTTATATTTAGCACACTGGTGAGCCCTACGATCAAGCTCTAATGCATCATTAGGTCTAATTTAGTATAGGCAAATGGGCCCTTAAACCAGTAAGTTTATCTTAATCTACTGATGTAAGCACTCATTAGGCTCAACAATATCCTGTATTCACGGTATACCTACACTCCCATACGAGAGAGGACAAAGGCATGTCAACACCAAGTCGGGTCCGGTGGTGGAGACTATCCATCCTGATCCAAGCCAATTTACTTACATAAATGACTATACCTTTTTATTATGTGATGACCATAAGTATGTTTTAAAATTTGTGATGGTCATGGTATACAATATATTGAAATCCATGGATAATGATTCTCCCTTAATTAATGACATTTGTATCAAATTTCAGATTTTTAAAAATAATTAGAGGAATCATTTATTTACCTAACGTATATTCATATATATTTAAGGTGTCATCACGGATTAATCAAGACATGTCAATCTAATCACTTAGGACACTTGTATCATAATATACGGTTGAGATCATCACTTCACATCTACATGGACAGTGAACTAGGCCCAAATTAGTTTTTGGGGCACAACTCTAATAATTACGCATTCCGACGATAAATTCATACCCCTTTCATTTCATCGTGTTTTCTTAGATATCCAATACTTAAGAGGGCTATAAGTATTATTGTATATTTATCAATTGACAAAGTGTTTATAATGTCTATTATTATAGATAGTCATTATCATTATTATTTGGTTATGTTTTTTTTTGTATTTGACATAATTACTAATGTTGAGCAAGAATAATTTTTAAGATTTCTAAACTTTCACCATCAAATGCTCAATGTACAAAAAATGGCATCGTTCGTCCATCTAATATTCTCACTATCATTCGTAAAGTAAATTGTAATTGTCGCTCAAACACATTACTATACTAATTTGATTATTGCTGATCTAAAAATTATATCTAATGTTCTTTAGTAACTATATCTAATATAGTCATTTATCCTTATTTTTTTATATATATTTTCTTTATTGTTTAATCTATTTATGTCATTTCAATTTGTTGTGTTTTCTTGTATATCCAACACTCAAAAGGACTGCAAGTGTTACTGTATGGATGTCAATGGACAATGTGTTTCTAAAAATATTGTCTTTCTTAATAATGTTTATTATTATGGATAATAGTCATTGTCATTATTTTCTAGCTATACTTTCTTTGTATTTGACATAATTGTTAATGTTGGGTGAAAACTTTTAAACTTTCTAAACATTTACTATCAAATACTCAATTTATGAAGAACGACATCGTTCATCAATTTAATATTTATGGGGCAATCCAATCCAACAAGCTAAGTCCGCTACCTACCTCGGAGTTCGGAAAGGAGACCTCGGAAGTGCATGGGTGACAAATAAAGACGAGCTCACCCTTAGCCCCAAGCTGAAACCCGTCTTGGCTCTCAGCCTCCATATTCATCAACAACCAGTTAAGGACCATGGCTTGGGGTCGGAAGCATCTTAGTCCAAAGGCCTAGAGCCTGAGGCCGATGCCATGTATATATATCCTGTGTGCTAAACTAGGAAACTACCTTAAGCGAACATGACCGATTATTTTGCCCACAGATACACACGATGCACTACGTGATCCCCGGATTACGGATAATATCTCCACAATCATAGTATCCCACTAACTGAGCGAATCATGCTGGGATTAACGAACCCAAACTGTCCGCTAGGTAGGTATAAATATAATGGGACTCCATTGCTACAAGTACGCAACATCGAGTACTCTCTCAATACATCCAAACTTAGACCCAGATTTTCTTGACCTGACTTAGGCATCGGAGGGTCCCCTGCCTAGACCAAGGTCTCCTTTGCTCATTGTGGGTGTGTAGGTTCAAGACGCTGAAGCGGTTTGGAGTTCATGGATTGGAGTGGAGAGATATTCAGATTTAGTCATCAATACACACTATATTCATAAAGTAAATTATAATTGTTGATCGAACACTTCACTAAACTGATTTAATTATTATTGATCTAAAAATCATATATGATGTTATTTAGTAATTATATATAATATATTCGTTTGTTCTTAAATATTTTTTCTTTGTTGTTTTATCTGTTTATATCATTTATATCATTTGCAGATACTTTGAAGGATCCATAATAAAAGACAATTATGTTAATGAGATGTAAGCTCTTAAAAAGCAAGATATTTGAGAATTAGTTAATCTCCCTTAAAAAATGCATACAATTTGATGTGAATGGATTTACATCTTTAAAAATAATCTCGATGGGTTCATGACTCGGTACAAAGCCCATCTCGTTGCAAAATGATTCACTCATGAGTCAAGATGAACTATTATGATATAATTTCTTTTGTTGCCAAAATCAACTCAATTCTCGTGGTTCTCCTTTATTATGTACAATAATTAGATACTTCATTAATTATGTTTGTATAATCCAATCAAATATAAAGTCACACGCGTGAATGAGACGTGTGAGGTTAGGAAGTATGGGCATGCCATGCTAGAGTCATACTCGACTCAATGTTTGATTGCATGCTAACGCCCTCTACGCTGAGATGGGCCGATTAAAACTATATTCTAAGATTCAATTGTCCTTTCAACCACCGGTTGCAACAATGATCAAATGATTTGCAAATGGATGGGTTAACTCTCCTTAATGGATTCTTCTTACCTTGTGTTTAAGATTTTTCTTTAACTAATAATTGTAGCCAATGTTTTTTTTAGTTGAACAAATACAATAAAAGAAAGCTAAAACAATGCTAATTTTATTAATGTACGAATGATGCTCATTATAATCGACATAATAAAAATTATTAGAGAAACATAAAAGAGATAAATACCTACAATTGTCTAAATGAACAGACCATCCAAACGAATGGTTAGTTGGATGTGACCAAAATATTTGATCTTCCAAGTAAGAACTCGTTAATCGGAATATAACATCAAAAGGTTGTGGATAATTAATATTATTCTTACGGTACTATAGCAATAACGTTGAGCAATAGCGACCCATGTTAAGACTAAGGCTATATTAGACTATGTAAAGATAAATATAAATATGGAAAAGATAAATTATGTTTAGCGTGTGGCCTCGAGCTTTTGATTGAATACTGCTTTTATAAGCTTATAAGAAATTGTGGCAGTATGTAATCTTCATCAACGCGAATGATTTGGATGATTGGCTGCAAAATTTTTATTAGTTATTATATGTCATTGTAACTCATTGCTACGATCACGTGTATAACAGATATACTATTACATGCATTGGTTAGAGTCCTCATGTCACTTGACTCCCACATTAGAAAGTTGTTAGAGTCCTTACGTCACTTGACTTTGAAACATATCAGAAGTGACTTTTTATGGAATTTTAGCGTTACATGCTTACAAATGATGTATACTTTAATATGATTTTGACATTTAATGTTGAGAGAGAGAGAGAGAGAGAGAAAGAGAAAGACTTGCTTTAATGAGACTCTTGCTTTTATAGAGAGTACTACCATATATGACATGACTATCATGTGGTGTCTTCTAGATCGTTTGATTTGGGCGCGCCAGACCAAATGTAAGCAGTTTTCTCAATACGCAAGTAAAATTTTTTCAGTTGGACCAACAGGGTCTTACTCTACTTATGAGAAAACCCGCACTCTATAGGTCGGACCAACACCAGTTCGGTCTGACCGATATAGACGTGCTTCAACTCCTAGACTGTGCAGAATCTAAGGCACCCCACACAACAATTTCATAACTGAATTTTGTACATTTTTCATAGGTGATCTTATTTACCGAATGAATAAAAATAGTTTATGGTAGCTCCCTTTTTTTAAAAGGTGAAGTTTAGACCTATAAAAGTAGCAATAGTGAAGTGGTTTCATTATGCTCATTCGTTGTTGATCTTAATGTCCCTGTCACATCCGTCGTACCCATCTTTGGGACAACCAAGCAACAATTCACATCATTTATAATCTGCGTTCAATGAATTCCTTAGACATATTAAGGTTGAATTGTCACTGTCTATAAAAACTAATGGTATTATCAATACCCCTCATTTCACATTTGGAAAATAATTAACTAATATCATCATGAAAGATGTTATAGGGTCTTATCTTCCTGATATTTATTTTAAGTTGGGTATAATGGACATCGATGCTCTAGGCTAAGGGAGAGCGTAGAGTGATGTATCCAATAGGGTAGGCTTTTAAACTGCCGTAACTTTAATATATTTATGATATATATATTTTTTTTGTGGAGGTTAATCCTAATTTCTTTAAATTATAAATCATCGGTATTCTTGACAAAGTTGTGCACATTTGAGATTACATGACTTAAGGTAATTGCCAATTTGTGCCCTCAATCATTCTTTTTTCTCTCGACATACTTGTGTATGCATGAGTTATTGATTTCGAATCTAAATCCTTGATTGTTAATTGTGTTCTGATTAATATTTACAAGAGACTTATTTTTATAAGTTTTGAGTAAATTCATAATATTTAATGGCTTAAAAATTATAAACATGCCCAAACCATGAAAGAAAAAAATAAAAAAAAAAAAAGTAGCACATCTAGCATGCGCTAAAAGCTTCCCCTACCTGGTTAATAGAGAATGTCCTTGGATAATGTGTGCATTGGCTTTGTTTGATATGAAACCGGGATCATATGTCTAATACATAGACTCTGAAATTAATAACAAAAAAGTAGCGTGCATGACTCCACTATTCGATATTAAAGAAAGGTGTTATGGTGGTACTTAGGCTTTTCTTATCCTTCTTCAATTATCTTTTTTATCATTCTTGAATTACTTACAATATAAATTTATATGATTGGTAGGGAGAGAGAGTGTAAGTGCACCAAAGAATGTACCATGAAATCATGGGATGCTATATTCAGCTCGTCCATTCCAATCATCAAACTGTCAATTAATTAAAGTTTTTTTTTTTTTTTTTTAAGAGAAAATCTTGCACCATTTTTTACAAGAGCGGCTTGTATATTGCAAGCTAGACCATTGATTTATTTATTCTCACGTTCATTATGAAAGCTCCAAGTACCAAAGTTAAAAGGATCTAAGACAACATAGATGGCTAATGCATTTATCTTCTTAGTATCCTAATGTGTGGTTGGATTATTCCAAAGGCGAATTGGGTAGTGCCCCACGGGGGCTCCAAGGGGTCATCCTAATGTACGAGTTTTATATGCATTTTTCATCCATTTTTTTCATATTATTGTAGAGTACAAGCCCAAAAATCAAGAAGATACAAGATGTAGGTGGACCAAACAGTGAGTATAAAGCACATATCACTAAAAACTTATTGGGGCTACAAACGTTTTGGATCAAGCTTGATATGTGTGTTTTCCTTTCATCGAGGTCTACATGACCTTACCAGCAAGCTAGATGGCAATTAACCTTCACAGTGGCCCTACAAGGGTTTCAATGGTAGGTGTCACTAATACCTCTACTACCTATGTTATGACCCACTTGAGCTTTGGATTTGCTTGATTTTAGGGCTTGCACTATAAAATGTTATGAAAAAAATGAATGCACAGTATGAATAAAACCCATGCATCAAGGTGGCCTATAAAAAGCTTTGCATGTTGGATTATTTTACTTTTGAATCCATATCCTCACCTTGCCATAAGCATAAACATGGTAGTTGTTGTAATCTAATTGGCCCACCTCATTACACTATATTTAATACAGCAGTGCTGGCAATGTTAAGAGTGATGATGTGGATCAATGACAATTCCCAAGAGTAGAATTTTAGTGTTTGTAGCAAGTTGAGAATTTAGGGCATATTTGGCCGGGCACTGGATATGGAATTAGGACGGCATAGGAGGGTTATCCATGAACACCCCATCCCACCGACTGTTCGGACAATCGGTATACTTCTCCTGGCGCTGCCGTCTTAAACCGCGCAGGTTATCCATGAGTTGGATTCGGCAAATCCGTCTGCTAGGGAGGCTGGTTTGAGAGGGTTAGCCAAGCACGTTTGGACAAGTCAAATCCGTACAGTCAATACGGCAGAGGTGGTTCCGCATGGGACGACTTGGCAAGCGGGTTGACTATGGTCAGTACTCTGTGGGCCCCACCATGATGTATGTGTTTCATCCATGCCGTTTATCTATTTTTTTCGATCATTTTATGTTATGAGAAAAAAAAAATGAAGTAAATCTCAATCTTAAGTATACCACATTACAGGAAACAGTGTTGAATGAATTTTGACCCCCAAAAATATTTTGGGGGTCGTAAAAGTTTTGGATCAAGTTGATATTTAAATTTTCTCTTCATTTGGGTATTTTTGACCAAATCAACATATTAGATATCAAATAAACAGTACAGTGGGCCTTAAGAGGATTTTAATGGTGAATATCCATTCATTATTTTTATCCTGTGGTGTGGCCCACCTAAGACTTATATTCCTATCATTTTTTGTATCAAAGACCTAAAATGATCTTTAAAAATGGATGAACGGAATGGATGAAACACGTACATCATGGTGGGGCCCACAGAGCACCGACCACCAACCACGGGGCTAGTGTCAGGGGGAGTAGCCAATCCGTCTCCGACAAGCTACGCATCCAGACGCGTAGGGTAGAATGCATGAATGGGTTTAGTCCAATCTCGCATACATCCAAACGGGTTCACCTAGGATGTGATTTAGTATCCAAACAAGTGGACACTAAGTCACTTAATATAAAAATGCTATGAGATGTCCGATCATTCACTGACACCATCATCGTTACCTTAAAACTGATCCCATCCCTCTTAATCCCATGGGATCGGTCCGGCAAAGACACCCTTAGCTTCCTTCTAAAATTATTTTATAATATTTTCAACGGTCCTTAGTTAATCTAGACATATCACATCAGCTTATGTTCAACTACGAAGGCCAAAGAGTGGAAGTAGTAGCTGATGTGACTTTCAATGATTAAATTACTTTATCAAGTACAAGGCTCACTTGTTAAAAACTAGCCTACGCTGAGAAGCGACATGTGTCCAGCCCCAATTAGACGACGATCCATCCAGGCCGGACCATGTGGAACCCACCGTGATGCATGGTTCCATCATGCTGTCCATTCATTTTCTGAAGTTAATTTATAATATAAACCCAAAATGACGTAGATACAAGGCTCGAGTGCACCACACAACAAGAATCAGCTGTGATAACAATGCCCACCGTTGAAACCTTTTAAGAGAGCCTATCATGACGTTTATTTACCATTTAAGCTGTTTATATGGTCACAGACTTGGATAAAGGGAAAACATAAATATCAGCTTGATTCAAAACTTCGACAGCTCCCGGGAAATTTTTAATGGTGGGCGCGTTCAATACCCACCCTATCGTCTACTTGATCCCTGTATCTGCATCATTTTTTATTGCAAACCTAAAATGACTTGGAAAAAAAAAACGGACGGCCTGGATGCAACCCATAATTAAGTAAGGCCAACAGATCCCCTGCCTGCGGACGCGGATTGCGTCCTACCCATACCCCGTCTCCAGCTGGGAACGGCGTGATCTTTGAGTGGCCACCGTGATGTACGGGTCTTATCCGTACGGTCCATCCTTTTGTTTTTGGGTATCATTTTAACATGCAAGCCAAAAATGAGGCAGACCATGGCTCAAGTGGACTACAAAATATGGAGTTTAAACTCTTACCGTTGAAAACTTCCCAGGACCACAGAAGTTTTGAAAACTTTACACTCTCAACTGTAGGGTTTTTATAAATCACTCCCTTGTCTTATAGATTTACATTCTAATACCCTTTTAAAAAATATTTTTAATAAACTACCTTGATGATTTAGATGATTAGCACTTACACGCCTTCCATTAAATTTCCCATGACATTTTAGATTGAGTAATTTTTTTATCATAAATGAAGGATGATGTGAATTGAGTTTTTAAAAAACAAGTGGACCTTTTTTTATATATAAAAATTTATTTATTTATTTATTTACACACCCCACACACTCATGCAGGTGGAATTTCACCATGTATGGGTACTCAAACCCTTAACCGGGAGTTGAAACTCTTGAGAGTCTACCACCCGGGCAAGAGTAAGGACCTTGTTTGCCAATCACCTCACAACTTTGATCAAGCATACGGGCACATGTAATCTACGACATGCATGGAGGTGGCTAGACAGCAAATTTTCTCAGGCTAGTGTTTTAGAGTGCATGTGAGCTATGAGATGCTTATAAGACTGGCCAAAGAGTTAGTGTTTCGGAGTGTATGTGAGCTATGATATGCTTATAAGTCTGTCCAAAGAGTTACAAAGCCCTAGCCTAATTAGGTCATAAAGACCATCTTTTTCAAATGTAGTTTTAGACTATGATCCACTTAGCAGCTCAATTTATACGTAAAAAGGCTTCTTTCTAAACATATTGTCTCTCTCGTGATACTTCTTCCACTTCATTTTTTTTAATTTTAATTTTATTTTTATTTTTTAGTTATCATTAGGACACAACTTATAATCTTTAATCTTGTATTCAAACATACTGAAGTTGACTGTCACTTTATTCGAGAAAAGTTGTATCCCGATATAAGTCACACTACATATCTCTTCAAAAATAGTAAATTGGCTAATGTGTTTATTAAAGTCATTTCAGCCATTTGATTGTCTTCGGTGGTATCCAAGCTAAATATTCATGATATCCATACACTAACTTGAGAGGAAGTGTTGTACTATTATGTTTGACTGACTTTTTATTATCATAATTTTGTTATTTTTCATACTTTTTAAAGTAACAGGGGCCCTCAAAAATTAAACTCTCGAACATTCAACACAAACATGAACCAAGATTTGAGTAGGTCACTTTTTCTAAACGAGAGGTGTGAGCGAAACTTTCAAGAGATCCAATCTGTCTGTTGGGTAAGCTGCCCCATTTTCATCCGAATTAATACTAAATTTTCATGATTATTTGAAATCAGGTAGGCCACATCATGAGAAACGATTGGAACACACGAGCCGTTAGTTGGTTCGTGTTATCCATTTATTTGACGTGCCTCATCAGGATATAATGGTTAGTCAAAAACCATTTTGTTACAACTCGAAATTGGCTACTCAAGTTGGCCAAACCCGAACCTAAATTCCAAGACCATGAGTTTTACATGAACAAAATACATCACAACCCATGCATTTTCAAGGCAAACAGAGTAACTAAGAGAGAATAAACTAATATCATTTTCCTTAACAAATGTTCCACTAAATTATCATTAAATCTTAATTACATTAAAATAAAATATATTGAATTTTAATTAATATTCAAATAAACAAGAGAAAAAATCTTCAATCTTGCCCAACTGATCTTTATATACAAACCTTACAAAATAATCTATACGGGTGTAAGGGCAATGACTCATAGGGTCACATCATTCCCAAATTTGAAAATTCTACACTAACACCAACATAACTCAATAAAATAAACATAATTAATTACGAGTATTGAAACGTCATTTTACATGATAATAATAACAATGTGGTATTCATGATAATGAAATAAGATAAGACAATTATCCAAGATCCTCTTGGTTCAATCCAAAGCAGAACAACCGTGTGTTGATCCCTTTAAGGAACGACCCTCGACAGACCACCGGTGTTGATCCTTTTAGGGAATCACTTTTGGTAGAGCACCGATAAATGAACTTTTAGGATAAATATCTAGGGCAGAGCACATGTGTGCATATATTTTTGGAAATCACCCATGACAGAGCACCTATGCTAATCCATCCAGGAATGACCCTTGGTAGAGCACCCATAAAAATATAATGATCCTTTTAGAACAAAACACTCATAACTTAAATACATAATGATTATCAAATGAATTTATTATCCAATATGTAACAATAAATAATTAAATTCAATTTACCAGACGTAACAATAACGAAATAATTTCATTCTATAATATGTAACAATAATAATAAATCCAGCTAATAACACATAATTATAATGAATTAAATTCAATCTATATATAATAACAGTTAAAAAAAATTTGATATACAACATATAAATACAATTAAATAAATTCATTGTGGATAATGATACACCATAACAATAATATAAATCCACATACTGACACAAATTTACATTGTAACCATAGGGTTTTCCACTAAGAAGATCACCTACCTGCCATTATAGTGATAGATTTTGATGTGATGATGGAGGTTCGAGTTCGGTTTTAGTTAACTCAGTTTAGCACACTTAAATTATTAGTACTCAGTAAATATTTTTAGTGTAAAACGATGACATTCCTACACCAAAAATCATACATGCTGATTTATTAAGTCATACACAAAAGTTTTTGATTATATAATATTAAAACACAAGAAAATAACATGTCAAATCATTGAGTTGACTTAGTGACTCGACTCAACTCAAGCCTACTCTAACGTATGGAATTAAAGGATGGAGAATAGAAACTTATTTGATAAATGACTTAAAGATGGAATATGGAATTAGCTTGGAAGATCGTACAAATGGGTCATTGGGTTAACTCACCGAGTCAACTCGATGAAACTATTTTCTTCTTCTCTTCATTCATTCTTTATTTTCTTCTCATTTACTCTGGCCTTTTTTCTAACTCATTCTTCTGATCTTGTTCAAAATGTGCTGGAATAACAACTTAGATGTGATAGAACAATGAGTCAGGCGAATCGAAATGCTTGGCTCTCTTCCTCCCATCGATTCAATTTTTTATTTTCTTTCAATTTTTATGCCTGATATATTTCTTATGATGGAGGTTATTTGAGGTCTTAATGGGCATACACATATGAGAAAATATGGCTCTGAAGTTTATGTGGCATTAGGATAGTTGGCGCAAGTGCGATCATTTGAGTGCCGATTTCATTCGGAACTCGGACTCCACATGTTGGTGGTGAGGCTTAGATTTGGTGATCATACAATACTTGAAAGGCCCAAATGACTTCCGATTTAAATATGAAATAGTGCTCCACGTAGATCGTGTGGTGACTACTTGACAAAAGTGATGCCGCACTCTTAAATGGCAAATTCTTGTATAAGGTAGATCTCAATGTGTTATTTGTTATGGATGGCTCAGATGAGTCCCATGCACGAGACTTAAGGAATGTAGATTTTGAAGCTTCAATGAACTTGGTTAGTGGGTATTATGGCTGAGAGCTTGCGAATGTCGCACGTCTCTTGTCAAGTGCGGAGAAGGGTTGATGTTAACTTTGGTACATTTTGGTTAAAATATGATGTTGGAGCTAATGGTGGGTCCCAATGCCACGATCAACCGAGATTTTAGGAGCTTCTGAGATCTCGCTTGGAGAGAATGAAAATTACAGAAGTTTCGGTTACTGGTGGTCAAGCTGCAATTGCTGATGAGGTTGTTCGGATTTGAATGGTGGAGATCTTCTTAATAGATGATTTAGATCGGTGGGCCAATCCCATTTAGATGGTGGGTCGATGGCCATAAATGGGTTCAGGTCTACAATTGTATCATGGGGAATAAGGAGATTAGAGAGAAAATTGGGAGATGACATGGGTTTTAGTTGAGGTAATGACACACGTCACCTTTTGTTTTGTTTTTTGTTTTAGAAAATAGTGTAGAACCCACAAATATGCCGTGACAAATCTACTCTATCCATCAGTTTTCCTATTAGAATTAGAGCATGGGCAAAAAAAATGAGGCTGATCCAAAGCTCAAGTGAACCACACACAGTGGAACCCACCATTGAAAAAAAGGAGGGGTGTTACACATTTAGTCAGATAATCTTTGAATCAATGCATGTCATATATATAATTCTAAGATGTTCTTATATCAAGCCTCATTCACAACCAGCTTATAATAAACCTCGACTCCTCACATCAAAAAGTCATATCGTGCCTCTCAACATGCTTTTACACGTGCTTGAAAATGTAAGTCTGGGATGCATGAATGTCTTAGATCTCTCACATGTGCCCCAAGATATGACTTGATATTTGATCCAAGGCTTATTCCATTATTGAGCCATCTCGGTGAGTATCTTAGATTTTACAAGTATCCAAGTGCCTATTTAGATTGCAAGATATAATAGTATGAAATTAATAAAGCAATTTCATTATTAACAACATTATTGTACGATGATTATATGTTTGGAATTATCATAGTATTTTGATAGTCTAATCCTATATTTGGGATTAAAATTTTTAATTGAAAAAAACACTATCTTATGTGAAACTTACATTTGGTAGACTATGGAGTTATAATCAATGGATTAGATTGCACGACTGGTATCAATCACCTATATATATATATCTACGACACAATTAAACCTGAACGAACAAAATGTTGAATTGAATTGTACTAGTCTCTATAGGGGGTTATTACTCATTTATGTACTTGTTGTTTTATTTTCCAATCATTTCTTTAACTGAGAGAAAGAGAGAATAATAAGAATTCACCTGTCCCATATATCATTCTTATAATTATCCATGACTGTTTGTCTCTAGCACGACCACTTGATGAAATGTGGACGGAAGTAGGGTAAATGGCTGATACTATTGTAAGGATTCCTCTTTGGCTGATAGGTACTGTAACTGGTATTCCTGTGATCGATTCAATGGGTATTTTCTTTTAAGGTTTATATTCCGGATTGAGATCATCCCTATAGTAATCGGATGAATCGGATTGTTGACATGAAAAAGTAAGAACTCAACAGAACCTTATCCTTTGAAACGTAACTCGATTGTCACGTATAAAATGTGCATATGGATGGATAATATGGATAAAACACATGTATCCACTTGAGGCATATAGATAGTGGATTTTTAAACCCACCAAAATCCCATTGTATCTTTTGTTGGGATGTGATGATATGAGTCCTGGATTAATTAAATCCTTCCCATTATACCGGATGAAATTTATTTTGGAATAAGTGCAATAGTCGTTGGTTGAATTAATAAGCAATATGTATTAATTTGTAAATGTTCGTGGGTTGAAACAAACCCATGTAAATTAAGAGGGTATCCTTGTGGAGACTGGAGAGGGTATTTCAATCATTGACAGCTTAATAAAAAGCTTTTTAAAAAATGTACCGGAACTTAAATTACACAATAGGAGGTAGTATTTTATAAAAGTCCTTTCGTAGCCGTAGATCCTTCAATTTCTTCTTCTTCTTCGTCGCAGATCTCTTTCTCAAATGCGATCAAACCCTAGTCTCATCTCCTCCAAGGTTCGACGACTTTAAGGCTCAAACGGGCAAAGAATCCGGAGAAACTGTCATTTCTCGCTGCGATTTTCAAGACCGGAAGCCTCTAGCGGTCCGGAAAAGCTCAGATCCCTGATTTCTCGGTGTTTCGATCTATTTTTTCCATTTCCTAAACCATCTCCGAAGATCTCTACACTGGAATAGAAATATCAAGATCTGTATAAATTTATCGGCCGTTTTCTTAAAGAAAAAAGGTATTTCCCTTTACCTCGAGTCTCTGCTCTCCCACTTCTCTGGGTTTTTGAATATCTGCTTGGTTTGAAGCAGAATGGTAGTCTGATCGCTTCCCCGCAGAATGGTAGTCTGATCCCCCCCCCCCCCCCCCCCTCGAGAGCGCGCGCCTTTTCCGTCTTAAACTGCGATCCTGATTTTCAGGTTTTTTCCCCGTCTATCTTATCATCGTTTCGTAAGATTTCCATTAGCGAGGCTCATGATACGAATCTCTGCCCGTCAGTATAGGCATTTTTTAGATCTCTGATTTCTCGGGTTTCTGAAGTTTTGATTGTGTACAACTTTACAAGGAGAGTATTTCGGTAGGCCTTTTTTAAAAAATAAAAATAAAATCCCGGAATGAGGAATTTCATATGTAGAGAGTGAAAAAGTCCACTTTCTAGGGTTTTGAGAAGGTTCCCTTTGATATGAAGGCTTCCTGATCAGTTCAAGCCCAGATCTTACTGGTGTAGAAATTTTGGAGGTCTGGCTGCTTGGCTTTCTTTGTAACGGATTGCTTTCATAGTTTAGAAGTTGAGAAAAATAGATATCTGAATTCTAGGGTTTTGCAAGTTCACCATCAATACGAAGGATTGTGTGTTTAATTCACAGAGGAATTTTATAATTCCTGCTTCTGAACTGCATATTCCTATGTGCTAAAAGCTCAGATCTCTGATTTCTAGGTTTTGGGACACATTACGAGAAGAATCACAGATTCATTTACTTCTCTTCTTTTGAGTGCATTTCTCTTGCATGGAGAGCTTGGACAGATGACTTGGTTTTTAAATCAGCTAAAGAAAAGCCCTGATTTCTAGGGTTTATTTGTTTATTTTTGTTATGTACTTGGGTGTTTTATATTGAACGGGCTAGTACTCAAGGATTGTTTATCGATGGAGAAGGATATATCACCAGGCCATGGGGGCAGTGGTCTGCCTCCTCCTTCAGGTCGTTACTCTGCTTTTCCCTCAACGACGAACTCTTTAAACATAAAGTGCGAATCCTCACCCTCATCTGGTCTCCCTAAATTGCCAGAATCCAGTCATTTTAGCCACTCAATGTCAACTGAGTCCAGCCGTTTCAGCCATGACATCAGCCAGATGCCGGATTTCCCCCCTAAGAACCGTGGTCACAGGCGGGCCCACTCCGAGATTCTGGGCCTTCCTGATGACATCAGCTTTGACAGTGATCTTGGTGTTGTGGGTTCTGCCGATGGTCCTTCACTGTCCGATGATACCGAGGAAGATCTCTTCTCAATGTACATTGACATGGAGAAGTTTACCTCGTCTTGTGCTACATCTGGTGAGTCCTCGGCAGCAGCGGCAATTCCTCCAGGCAATAATATGATTGCGGGTTCTAGCGAGAGGCCGAGGATTAGGCACCAACATAGCCAATCCATGGATGGATCCACCTCAATCAAGCCAGAGATGCTTGTTTCAGGTACAGAAGGTCCTTCATCGGTTGAACAGAAAAAAGCCATGTCAGCAGCAAAGCTTGCTGATCTTGCTCTTATCGATCCGAAGCGTGCAAAGAGGTACATTCCAGGCCATTTTAAATCAGGAAAAAACTTCACATGCTGTTTAAAATTATACAATGCAGGAAGATTCCTTTGCAATGGAAATAGTTCTACAATATTCAATTATGATATTTTAGAATAAAATATGCAATTCTTGATACATGGCTTTACTTCGCTTTAGTACTATTTCATCCAAATGTGGAATGTTTAATGCTAATTTGTTACCAGGTTTACCCCAGGTGTGAAATGTGGAATGTTTAATGCTAGTTTGTTTCCAGATTTACCCTAGGTGTATCGTCTTTTAAATGTTCTTTTGTTTATTAAATAGCTCCATGTAGTTCAGTGTTTTTTTTATATAAATTTTTAAATTTATTTTTATAGGTCACACCTTAGATGTTACAACACATCTTTTAGTGGTAATGTTGGTTTAACAAGTATTTGGTTGCTCATCAATTCCAGTGATAATCTATTGCATCTTATAACGTGTCCGATGTCAGATCTCGATCCAAGTTTGTTTAGTAGTATTTTCATTTGCATGCCAGTTTGTCTAAGAAGGGTGTTTGTCAACCTAACCAGACCTAACTTATGATTCAAGAATCTAGCATTTGATAGTCGTGTTCTTTTTGAATATCAATTAAACAATAGACAATGTGAGTAAAAACGAGGTGCCCCTGATTGATCACTTGTGGAGTAGAAAGGTGATAATCCAAAATGGTTGCATTATGTGCCTTAAGGATGTGGAAAGTGAACCATTTATTTATGCATTGCTCCTTTGCGCAAATGATTTGGTGGAAATTTGATGTAGAGCGGGTCGCAGACAATTTCATGGCCAAGATGGATCAGAAAAGGCACGGTCGGCGACAAAAGTGATCCGGACGGATCGAGCGTATCTCACAATCTGGAATGAGTTAGCTGACGCAGAACAGATGATTTTGGGGTAGAACGAGCTACTTTAGCCAACCAACCCAGCTACGCCGGGTTGCGCAGCCCGGATTTGCGAGAAACCCCCTGATCGACGGTCGTTTCCCCGTTTTAATTTTGTTTTTTCTATAAATAGTAAGTTTTAGTTTGAGTATAACTCTTCATCCGTTGGGCTTTAGGAGTTGTGTCCAACATGAAAAGTGCTTAGGATAATTAGGAGAAAGGTTTGGTGAAGCCAAATAGGACACTTACTATTTTTGGCCGAAAACCTTGCGCACTAGTAGACATCACGACCGTCTATAAATAGTAAGTTTACTATTTATAGTAAGTTGCGAATTTTAGGAGTTTTAGTTGTAGTTTGAGTCTGATTTCTTTCCAGTTGCTTGGTTCCCTTATTTAAAGGCGTGTAAACTCGTTTTTAGGTATTCATTAATCAATTTCAAATTATTAGAAATTCTTTTCTATTTTCTGCTTTCTTTCCTCGTGGATTCAAGGAGTCTCTGTGAGGAGTCCAGAGAAATTCCGTGGATTCGGAATATTTATCATCTCGAGGAAGACGGTGCTTGACCTCACGTCCTTCTCTGCGTCAAAATTCATGCGGCTCCTAGACATGCTGTCCTTGATTGGTGAGCCCTTAAGAACTTGGCACGGGGTAGGAACGGGTGTAAAAGGAGGTCCTAGCTCTAGGGATATCCTTGCTTGTTGTCTTATGGGTAATTTGGCACGAAGCAACAGGACTTTTTGGGACTGGTCGTGCTTGTTGGATGTGGTCTGAAATCAAAGCGAAATGGATGGCTATTGAGTGGACTAAATACTTCGAAGGTATTTTCTTATGTGTTCTTGGGGACACTATTCTCATTTGTATTTGGATGATGCCTCATCATCCTCATCGTAAGAGTTTTCTCTGGTTATAATATTTTTTTTGGTACACATTGAAAAGAAATAATGGAAATATTGTATCAGAAGATTTCTGCAATCATCAAAACATTTGGGTGCATTACTCGTTGAACCATTGTGAAGTCGGAAGGCCTATTGGTAGCTCATAGTCCTTTGAGTATCATCTCCATGGTGTATGTAATGTGTTTATTCGGTCTTACTCCCATTGTATCATAATAAACTAGTAGATCGGAAAAAAGATGAAGAAGAGTGATTACAATAGTGCAATTCCTTTTTGTTTTTCTCAAGTGTTGAACTTCCCACACCAAAATTAGCTAGCTTCTTTGATAAAATTTGCTTCCCCTGAATATAGAGAATTTCTCCAATGGACCTAATGTTAGGAAGGGACCAGCATACTGGAGGACATTCACCGTTTATTAAATCCATTGATCTCCCTCTCCCCATCTCCCAATTGGGTACCCTTCAATCTGCTCTGAAGTGCTTGTGCCTCCATCTTGTTTGCTTTTGGGGCCTGTCTAGCTTGAAGTTTTTTTGGCCTTCTTGTTGGACCTTGCTTCATTTCTAGCCTGTGTAAGACTACCTTCGCTGCTTCTTTGGAATTTGAGCTTTAGCCAACTGCCAGGATGTCTCCAGTGGTGAGCAAATTAAATGGCCAATGCTTTAGTATACATCCCTCTGCACTATGTTTGAGCTTAGAGGAGGCCATAAATATATTGTGGTTCAGTGGTGCCTGTTGATATTTCCCCTTGTGAATGTTAACTTATTTGCTGATACACTACCGGGGTTGGTTTTGTGCTTGTTGATGCTGTATCATGTCTGTACGTTAGCTGATTTTCACTGGACTTGCTCTTTTACCCGCACATCATGGAAGTTCATTCTTTAATCTTATTTAGAAAGTTGACTATTGTGGAAATTACGAAATAAAATGCTGCTCTTTTCTGGATAGAAATCATATATATATATATATATATATATATATATATATATATATATATATTCTATCTTCTTCTTCTTAGCATAATCATCATCTAAACCTTCTCCCTACTAATCGGTTGATTACATCATACATGAATCCTTTTCTGCCATTCCACCCTATCAAGAGCCATAACTTCAGTTTGACTGTAGGTAATCAAGTCTTTTCTTACTACCTCCACCCAAGTCCTTCTGGGCCTTCCCTTTGCCCTTCTAGAGTCTTCAACTTGTACCGATTCACTCCTAACCGGCGCAATTCTTGGTCTCCATTGTACATGACCAAACAATCTATGTCTACTTTCCCTCATCTTATTACCTATTGGTGCTACTCCCAAGTTCCCTTGAATGCATTCATTTGAAATTTTGTCCTTCCCTGTCTTGCTACTCATATATCTCAACATTCTCGTTTTAGTTACACTCATCCTATAGACATGTTGTTCCTTAAATGCCCAAGATTTTGTACCGTAGAGTTAAGTAAAAGTGAAAGCAAATAGAAAGAGGAAGAAAGGAGAATGGAGTAGGATTGTATGCCCGTACTCTTTCCCTTTTTATGTTAAGTCAAACAATATAAAAATTACCCATTACCTACTTACAATAAGAATATGACATGTGCGCAGTAAGTGCACTTGCTAAATAAAGGGCCACATGGACAAAATTAAAGACTAGGTGTTGTGCTGCCCCTTATTACATTCATCCAGGTGGGATTGTATGCCCCACGTCCACAATCTTTAATAATCCTCTTCAAGTTGGAGCATAGATGCCATTAGTGCCTAGCTTGGAATAAATACGTGCAAATTGACTGCGGCCAAGAGCTTTGGCGAATAGTTGATCCTGAGACTGGATATACGATATAGAAATTTCATCACTAGAAACCTTCTCATGTATAAAATGATAGTAGACTTCAATATGTCTGGTTTTTCTCGTCATAAACCAAATTATTTATACTATGGGAGGTTGCTTGATTATCGAATAATAACCGCAATGGTAAGTTCACTCCAAAATCTATTTCCTACAATAGTTACTTAATGTACACGAGTTCATAAATGGTATGAGCCATCGCCTTATATTTTGCATTTGCACTTGATCAGGCTACAACAATTTTCTTTTTACTCTTCCGTGTGACCAATTCCATCCCACAAATGTGCAATACTCGGTAGTAGATTGTCTATAAGTCTAGGAGCCTGCTCAATCTGCATTAAAGTACCCCCTGTAACTTGAAGATGATTATCTCTTTTATATAAAATTCCTTGGCTAGGTGCTCCTATAAGATATCGTAGAATCTGAACAATTGCATCCATGTGAGGCATCCTAGCAGAATTCATAAAATGACTTACCGCACTCATAGAATATGATATATTTGGCCTAACAATTGTTAGGTAGACAAGTTTTCTAACGAACCTTCTCTACGTACCTGGGTCTTCAACCACTTCCTTTTCACTGATTACTTTATGATTTGGATCCATTGGTATATCAACTTGCTTTACTAAGAAGGCCTACTTCTGTGAGCAAATCTAAAACATACTTTCTTTGAGATAAGTTAATGCCTTCCTTTGGGATAAATTAATTCTTTGATTTGACAACTTCTACCCAAGGAAATATTGAAGATGACCAAAACTTTTATTAGGAAGTAACATGTTCACACCCCAAGTATAGGGTTGTGATGTAGTAATAAACTTGGTAAGACCGTGGTTAAATCCACAGGGACGGAACCTTGTACGTATTCTAAAAATAATTTGAACTAGAACTAGAATGAGATGAAATCTAAACCAAGTGAATTTGAATGAATAATGGTGAAAATATTAATCTAAAACCGGTGAAATTTAAAGGTAGGAAACTAGGGTGCCAAGGATCCACTTGTAGAGATTAGGGAGATCTACGCTTGATTCATGAACTCAACTGGACTTCGAGTCCCATCTTCCATCTAGTTGGAAGATATACCATGAAAATAAAATCTGAATTTTTCTGATCTAGTCTTCAAGAGATAAGATGAATGTAAATTAGAATGGATTCCATCACAAAATCATGCCCATGAGACAAGTTAAACAACAGAATTAAACCAATCCACAACCAATCTGAGAGATGTATGAATGTCTAAGGGGCGATGGTGAACAATAGGGCTTCCTAACTTCACAATAAAAAATAATGAAAAGGAAATGCATAAAGTCATCGCAGATCTATTGTAATTTCAGTCACAACAAACCATTAAAAACTAGAGACATTCCTTATAATCAAACTATACTCAAAATTAGTTCATCTAATATAAATCAAGCTGTAGAATCCTTCCCATCATGCCACAAGCTTCACCTCTTAGCCCTAGCTAAGAGGTTTAGCCTGACATGATCCGGCTAACTCTCTTAAACAGAAACATAAAAAATAAGGAAAAAAAAAAACTCTTAACTCTCTCTTGTGCAGCCGTCCCCCAAATAGGATTGAATTGATTGCTCTCTCTCCTCTCTTTCTTTTATAAGCAGAGAAGACGGTGGAGAGGTCGGTTGCAAGGAACCGATCTTGCTTACGCTGAGAAAATTCGGAAATTCTTGCGCACAATAGCGTTTTTTGTCGCAGCAAAACCGCGAGACCTGTTTGTGTTTGGATGAGATTTGGACTACCCTGCGATCACGTCCGGGCATTCTATCAACATGGGAAGGGTCTAAATTTCCCTCCCAACAGTTTGGACGGTGCAGATCTTTCAACCAATCACTGCCAAGATCATACAATGGGCCACAAAAGCCGAGCACTGTCCGGAACTTGCGGGCGTTGGCTATGCGCACGACAGTTGCGCTGGACCTTGTGGGGCCCACTCTTGGTGATCTTCTAGTGAATCAGCGTCGATCATTAGATTCATAAGGTCTATTTAAGTCAATCTTCCAAATTTGAAGTGGATCCGAGCTTTGGGTAGACCACACCATTAATCAACGTGGCGGAAGCATCCAGTCTTTGCATTCTTAATCGTTTACATGGTTGCAAGGAATTGATAAGGTTTTGGTTGATTTCGGGGCCTGCTTTTGATGGACGGTGTGGATTGATCATGTGGGCCATGATGGTGGCCCATTGGCTTTTGCAAAAAGCCTCTGTGCAACCGTTTGCATAAGAGGAACGACAGTTGTCGTTTTTTAATCAGATACGGGACTTGGCGTGTTCACGCCTTTTGGAGATGCCGTGCACATCTGGTGCACTTGTGCACCATGCACACCCAACTCAGTTGGGGTCCACGGTGATGGTCATGAGAAATCTTCTTTGTCCATCTGTCTTGGCTCGTCATATAATGGGTTGAGACCAAATGTGAAGCATATCCAGATCTTAGGTGGGCCTCGAATCAGAGATTCATGGGTTGATCTATCCGTTGGGCCACTTCCATATGAATCTGAGGGCTGAAATTTGACGTGTACGGTTAATTTGTGGTCCTTAGGCCGGATATAAAGTTTCGCACCGAGCAGATGGTGGGAACCCTGTTATCTTGCATTCTAGACTACTTTCAGGCCTCTTTAGCATAAAACACATGATTTTCTCGAATCTCGGCCTTGTAAAATCATCGATCTCGGTCCCCAGGAGTTCGTCCCTTGCCTTGGTGATTCCTGAGTGTTAAATCCATGCTTTTAACATCTTTTTCAGTTCATGCTCGTTAATTCACCTTGCATCACAAATATGATTAAAATAGGCCGTTAAACAGTATTATGTTCGTAAAATCCGGTAATAACTGGGGTCTAATATGTAATATTTGACCCTCAACATTACATTGAAGATACTTCTTAAGATCCTTAATTCTTTTACTCTCACTTCCTGTAACCACAATGTCATCTACATATACAACTAATACAATCAGACAGAGGCTGCTCTTTGTATGAAGACATAGTGATCTATAAAGACAGACGGATCAATTGACTTTGAAAAAATCATAGGCCAACACAACCTTAGCGAATTTATTTGACTCCCTCTAAGCAACAAACTCATATGGTTGCTCCATATAAACCTCTTATGTGAGATCACTAAGAAGAAAGCATTTTTAACATCGAGCTGAAATTGGGGGGCCATCCATGATTAACAACTACAGAAAGAATGGCATGAATGAAATTAAGCTTGTCAATTAGAGAGAAGGTTTTGATATAGTCGATGTTGAGACTATGAGTGTACCACTTAGCAACTAAGTGAGCCTTCAATCATTCAACTTTGCCATCAGGCTGAAATTTAATGGTACACACCCATTGATAACTAAATTATGTTTACTGGCTGAAAGACTAGTTAGCTCCCAAGTGTCATTTTGATGAAGTGCAACTCTGTTCTTACATAGCTTGTTTCTACTCCTTATGCGATAAAGCTTCCTAGTATATCTTAGGAACATAATGAGACGACGAGGACAACACAAATATATATAGATGGAAGACAAATAATGAAAAGAAACAAATGTAGAGATTGGGTTGTTGGTGTAGACACACTTACCTTTCCTCAGAGCAATTGGGAGATCAAACAAATTAGGAGATACACCCTCGGAGCAATATTACACCCACCGACAAGTGACAACTAATATTACGTTTATTGGCTGGAAGATTAGTTAGCCCCCAAGTGTCATTTTGATGCAGTGCAACCATTTGTTCATCCATAGCCTGTTTCTACTCCTTATGTGATAAGGCTGCATAACTTGGGAACATAATGAGATGACAAAGACAACATAATTTTATGAAAGATGGAAGACAAATAATGAAAAGAAACAAATTTAGAGAGATAGGGTTGTTGGTGCAGACATGCTTACCCATCCTTAGAGCAATAGGGATATTACACGAATCATGAGATATGGGCAAAGTGAATGGATCAACAGGCTCGCAATAAGACATGATGGATGGCACATCATGGTTTGCGGCACTATCTCCTCATTTTCTTTGTGAGTAGACTGTGAGTGTAGCCTCAATATTAGGAATGGGTGAACTAGTGGAATGAGGTTCTTGGGACACCTGGAAACAAAACTACATGAGACGACGATAATATTTCTATTGATCATATAGCATGCTGTTAAAATTGTATTACTTTAAAATCTTTTTAGGACATTCATATGAATCAACAAGGCATGTGTCACCTTAAGCAAATGACGGTTTTTCCATTTTATGATTCCGTTTTGTCATAGAGTGTGTGCTGTATCCAAAATATCAATTTTCAGATAAACAAGCTAAAAGAATTGGATATATACTCCTCGGCGTTATCTTAATGAAACACACACTTTGGAGTTAATTTGATTTTATACTTCCATATGAAAGATTTAAAAATGGAGAACTGTTTAGATATATCTTTCATTAAATAAAGCCAAATCATTCTTGAAAAATTATCATCAAAAGTAACAAAATACTTATTCCTTGACATGCTAGAGACTCGAACATGTCTCCAAACATTTGAATGAACCAAAGCAAATAGAACTAGACTGGTCTTCTCCACACGGTGGAAAAGTTACTCGATGATCCTTATATAACTCACACATATCTCATTCTAAAGCTAACATAGACGATAATAGAGGAGTAACACTTTTAAGAATCTTCAAGGATGGGTTTTTGAGATGATAATGCCAATGGTAAGGAGAGACGTTCTGTGCTACTGCACTAATTACTACACGGTCGGGATTGTAAAGTTCACCATGTTCATGTTCTCCACCAATATTCTTCTTTGTCTTTAGATCTTGAAAAACACAAGTTGAAGGATATAAAATCACAGAGTAATTAAGTAATTTTGTGAGTTAACTAATAGACATAAGGCTAAAAGGAAATTTAGGTACATAGAGAACAATTGAACAAATGACAACAAAAGAAAGGAACTTGGATGAAGAATATCCATTCTAAATACTTTGGACCGGGTATTATTAGCCAAAGTGACTAACGAACTTGACACCAATGTATCAATATAGGAAAAAAGGCATTGGACTAAGCTGACATATAGTTAGAGACCTTGTAGTCAACCACCTATGGAGCGGAGGACTTGGATGGTTGGACCCTAAACAAGTCATACTGGAGTTCACAAATGTGATTGATTATACAAGTGGAAGTAGCGGCGGAGATAGGTTGATTCTTTAAGAACTTGGAGTACTCATCTTTGGTAAGTGTGGCTATGTTATCAAATATACTTGGTTGCTGAGTTGTAGATCTATAATCAACATAATGGAATCCACTTTTCTCCAAAATAAGATGCTTGATTTTACCAAGCTGGCTTAGCACGGATGTCCCAATATTTCTTAACAACATGATTTGCAAGCCCACAGTGAGTACACTTACTAGGTCCATAACCTCCCTCTGCATCACTACGACCAGATTGATTACCTTGGCCGTTGCGACTTCCACATCCATATCGTTCAACAAATGGTGTCAAAGTGGAATTATCACTGGCTCCACCCACAAAGCCAAGAGATACACGTTGAAGGCGATTATAAACTTCATTTAGGAATGGAACATCCTTGCCACCTAAGATTTGCATATGCACTAGCTCATATTCGGGTTTTAAGTCGGATATGAATTTAGTTACATGGAACTCCTCGCGTTGCTGACGTTGTTCACATTCAACTCCTCCCACATTCGTTTGAGTTTTGAATAATATTCACCAAGGGACTTCCCCTTGGGATGCAAAATTTTCTTCAAACAAATGATATGTATGAGAGATGGTTTTATCAGATGAATAAATCTCTATTGATGCATCCCACACCCCCTTTGCAGTATCTAGAAACGTCACATTTCTACTAACAAATGTTTCTATACCATTCCACACCCATTTTGTGATTTAAGCATTTTCCTGGATCAACTAATAGTACGTGCTTTTACTTTCATCTGGTTTCTTCGTAGTTAGGTATTTTGATTTGCCTTTGGCTGTTAAAAACACTTGGATCAATCTAAGACTTCTAGAGGTAATTTTCTCCATTTAGTTTTACAGAGATTATTGAGTCCCTTGAAAATCATATGGATATAGGAACCTCGATCTTTGATCACATTTCTTTTCCATTAGAAGAAATTATAGAGATTACCATTGTGCTTACACAAATGAGAGTTGGCTCTTCCATATCTAAGAACTCTTCACTTGCACTTTGGTTGCACTCTCTGCATGATCTACTCACCGCACCTGATGAAACAATCGGTCCACACATTCCAACTGAACAAGAGATGAGTGGTGATCACGGATACACCAATCACACTCTCACACACAAACCATTGCAAAGGCTTGGCACACCCAAAAAAGAAAAGAAAAGAAGAAGAAGAAGAAGAAGAAGAAGGAACCCTAGGTTTCTTAGAGAACTTTTAGTACAAGAGAGAGATGAAGAGCAAAGAGGAAAAGAAAAAGAAGAATTTATGAGATAGAAGAGAAAGCAGTGTACATTGAACAAAACCCACTTTAATACCATGTAGAGTTATGTAAAAGTGAAAGGAAAAAAAAACGATGAAGAAAAGAGAGAAAAAAGAGAATGGAGAGAGAAAAGTAGAAAACTAGGTTTGTACGTCCCTATATATATAGAGTAATGCTCACGTGCAACCAGTTGCACGTCCAACTAGCTTGTGTGTGGGGCCCACCATGGTGTTTGTACAACATCTTGCCTTGCCATTAAGATTATCCCATCCTGAAAATGAGATTCTCCAAAAATCAGATTGATCCAACTATTAGGTGGGGTGCACCATTGAAAACCATGAAACGACACCAAAAAATTTCACAATCACGTAGAGCATCTCATTGTCACGGTTGGATCGTCCTAATTTTTGGGGCATACTATTTCTATGGTGGGACAACCTTACTAAATGGATGAGATGTCATACAAACACCATGGTGGCCCCCACATGCTAACTAGCTAGATGTACAACTAGTTGTGTGTGAGCATATATATATATATATATATATATATATATATATATATATAGGCACTCTCAAGTCTAACTGGTTGGACTATGCATAAGGTCCAACTAGTATAGAGAATTACCCTCAACGTTAATAAATGCCCCAAGGTAAAGAAGGAAATGGTGTTGTCGGCTTGAGTGGACCCCATCGTGGTGTTCATGTGAAATCCACCATGACCATCATGTGCGTCACTCCATGCTAGCCCCAAGACCAAACAATCAACATCATCTGTGATTAAGGTGGACCACGCAATTAGAAATAATGTATAGGGCAAAGCTCACCTTCCAAATGATAAGGTGGACCATGCAATTAGAAATAGTGTATAGGGCAAAGCTCACCATCCAAACTATTTCCATTTTTATGGCCTACTTGAATCATAGGACAGATTAGTTTTTTGGATCTCGGCTGAAAATGGGATTATGCATCTAATGGTAGGAATGGATCTCACATACCCATCATAGTGGACCCCTTCAAAATTCAAGGGTAAGTGTCCCAAATCAAGATGAAATAACTCCTCTAGACGTTACCTCCTAAATTGGGACCGGATTAAGTGTTATAGGCATTACCTAGTACTGGGTGTTTTCCTTAGTGTGGGACCCGCCTTGATGTATTTGTTGTATATCGACACCGTCCATCATTTTTTTACAAATTATTATAGGGCATGGTCCCAAAAAATGAAGTAGATCCAAATCTTAAGGGGACCACACCACAGGAAATAGTGGTAATTGGATTCCTACATTAAAAACTTCGTAGGGCCCATTGTAATGTTTATTTGCCATCCAACCTGTTGCCAAGGTCACACACACTTGGATGAAGGGAAGACACAAATATTAGCTTGATCCAAAAATTTTGTGGTCCCCAAGAAGTTTTTAACAATGGACATTCAATCCCTGTTATTTTCTGTGGTGTGGTCCACTTAAGATTTGGATCTACTTCATTTTTGGGACCATGTCCTAAAATGAGTTGTAATAACTAATAAACGACGTGGATATATGACACATGCATCAAGGTGGGCCCTACGGTTAGGGAAACACTAACACCTTTAATACTCTATCCTTCCCACTTTGATAAGTGACATCCAAGCGGAGGAGTTATTTCACCTTGCTTTGGGTGCTGTCTTTGATTTTTGAAGGGGTCCACTATGATGGGTGAGATCCATTCCAACCATTAGATGTGTAATCCCATTTTATGCGCAAATCTAAACAAAATTAGTCTATCCTATGATTCAAGTGGGCCACAAAAATGGAAATAGCTTGGAAGGTGAGCTTTGCTCTGTACACTATTTCTAATTGCGTGGTCCACCTTAATCACAAATGAGGTTGAATTTTGGGTCTAAGGGCTAACATGGGGTGATGCGGATGATGATCGGGGTGGATTTCACACGAACACCACGGTGGGGTTCAGCTAGGCTAGCTACCCCATTTCCTTCTTTACATTGTCATTTATTAACATTAATTAAGGGCAGTTTTCTATGCTGGTTGGATCTTAGGTATATGTCCAACTGGTTGGACTTTATATATATATAGTGAAAGTTGATGACATTGAAGCAATGGGAGCGAGATGCTCAATTTACAAGCTAGAATTTACAAAGCTAATAAGATTACAACCCCTCTAGGAACGACCATGCATGTTGGTCAAAATCCTTCAAACAAGAAACCCATCCCAATGTGTCCATTTTAGCCGTTCTATATACATCCATCTTTGATCCGTTTTTGTTTTGGAAGCATCTTTGATTCCTCTCCCCCTAAAGAGATTAATAATACCGTCATGACTTACTTCCATGCTGCTGCCTCCTTTTTCTTTAAACCTCCCTCAGACAATGCTAGCAAAATTCCTACCATGGAGCCCGTCATCACCCATGGAATGCCAAAGAAGGCTATAAATTTGTCCTACACCTTTTGGGTGAAGGGATAATGGATAAATAAACAGTCCACTGATTCTGCTGCCCTCATTCACATTATACAACAATTGGAATTGCCATCAGTTTGTTCTGCATATTGTCAATGATGAGGATCTTATTTCTTCCCAGCAACTAGGGATTTGCAGGACCATACAAAGGCCAATAGACTACTTTCTTCACTTGGAACTGGTTGCCCCAACAGCCCATAAAAGGGGCGAACAGAGGATCAGCCTGACGTTTCCTAAGACCACACCATGGAATCCTTTTTACCCTAGTGCACCTTTAGACAATGTAGCCATTCCAAGGGATGAACAAACTCCATCGCTTCTTCATCCATTAAGTTCCTTCGGTAGGGAGTAGAACTCACCATCTCATTTCTGTATCAATAACATTAGTCTGCGGTCACATCCAAATCCAGAGCAACTCTTGCTAGGGATGGGAGTGCCTCTAAAAGCGGCATTCCCCAATCCAGATGTCTTTCTATAACCAAATTCTTTTCCCATCACCCAAAGTGAAGCGACTCCTAATGCATTGGCATTTTCACACAGGGCTCGAGTGGGGTCGCCTGTGGGATGCAGGGCACACTCGGGGTGGGCGGGGCCCACAGGGGAGGTCTCGTGTTCGAGATTCGTCGCTGGGGGTGATTAATGCACATTTCACACTGGGCTCGAGTGGGGTAGCCTGTGGGATGCTGGGACACGCTCGGGGTGGATGACCCGTGTGAGGCGGTACCCATGTGATTTGGGGCTCACGAGGGGGTTTTGGCCGAGTTCTTAACCTATGAGATGCGGGGCCTGGGCTATGAGATAAATGGATTAATTCGCCATACTCTAACAGTTCGAGCTTTTAGAGCAAGTGGTTAATTGTCCTGCATCAACTCCTGTCCTTAAAACTTGTTCCGCAATGATGATATACCTTTACACACTCTGAACCTGTGATAAAGCAATGATTCCTTTGCCCACCAACCCTTTTCCTGTAGTCCGTACTTGCTTGCTATTACTTTCCTCTACAATCTTCCTTCCTCCAATCTGAATTGGCACAACGATTTGCCTAAAAGGGCTTGATTCATCTGCTCCAAATTCCTTATGCTAGCTCCCCCTTCCCTCTCCCTTTTTATATAAGTTTTAAAAAAATGAGAGTAAAAATACCAAAAAATACTCCTTACCTACTTACAATATAACATGTGCATATTAAGTGCACCTAATAAACTAAAAAAAAGGACACACGGACAAAACTAAAGACTAGGTGGGCCATACAAATGCATGGCCCCTTATTACATTCATCTAGGCGGGCCATACAATCGTATGGCCCACATTTGCTGTCACTAACATGTACCATAAACATGGCTGGTCTTGTAGCTATCCTATAAAATCTCTCTTTCAATTTGAGTGGAACACGACGATCACATAAAACCTTAAAGGCACATCTCCATTTCGTCCACCCCGCTTGAATTATATAGGCAACATCCTTCTTAATCTCTCTACTCATGAATTATTGACCCAAGATAATGAAACTGGTCATTTTTGGAAACATCTTGGTCGGCAATCTTAACTAATTCCTCATTACCACTCCTATAGTTACTAAAATTGCACTCCATGTAATATATTTTACAGTACGGTATAATTATGTTTTGCTGATAATACCTTTCTTCTCATTTGATAGGATATGGGCAAATAGGCAGTCAGCCGCAAGGTCCAAAGAAAGGAAGATGCGCTACATAGCAGAGCTTGAACGGAAAGTCCAGACCCTGCAAACAGAAGCAACCACACTGTCTGCTCAATTGACCATGTTACAGGTATTTTGCTCCCTTTATACCTGTTAGCAGAAGATTGAAGGACGCAGCTTCAGTATGAAGTTAAGGACTGGTCACATAACCTTAAACCCAATTTTTAACCATTTTGCCCTTTAAAAAGGATATTTACAAGGGAAAAATTGGAAAAGTTTGTCCTTGTAGTTTGGCAGAGGGGTGCAATATCCAAGGACAGCTCACCTATGCGTCACCACTTGTGCTAGTGCGGCAGAGAGGTGCAATATCCAAGCTGTCCACCAGGTGCGTCTGACCTTGAAGATCTCACCCAGAACTTTGGCTGGCCCACTCACTCATCAGGTGGACCATAGTGTTATAAATAGGTGGAGGGCTTAGAAAAACTCCAGGAAAATTTCTGCAGTGGTACAGTTTCTTCATGAACTATGGCCCATCTGATCCTTGGTTCAGGCCAGCCACATTATGGGACCCTCCTGGTGGATGGATTTTATCTGATAGTTATTTGTCATGCTAGCGCACATGGTATGGTGGCTTGGGCATGGGTTGCCTTGTACATGTGAACTCCGAAGTATCTTAATAACGTACGGCTATGAACCCCTTTTTTTCTGCATTGGCTTGCTGTGAACAGAGAGACACAAATGGTCTGACTGCTGAAAACAATGAGCTGAAAGTACGTTTGCAAACCATGGAGCAACAAGTTCACCTACAAGATGGTAAGTTTTCGATGGACTGTTTGTATGCAGTAGTTGTTGGACAATGCTTTTCAGTTCTTTACATTAGAGATGACATTTATATTCATGAGAAATCAGTCTAGGTTCTAGTTGTTAGAGTTTGAAGTGAGCTTTGAGCTATCATAACTTGATTTGGAGTTCGGTTCTGCTTGCTGTTTGAAGTGGTCTGTCATATCCTGATCTCTTTTTTACCGGTTTTTCTCTTTTTTGTTCTTAAAATTCTTGGGATAGCTCTAAATGACGCACTGAGAGACGAGGTTCAGCGTTTGAAATTGGCAACAGGCCAAGCCATTACAAATGGGGGACAAATGATGAATTATGCTTCATCATACAGTGAGAATCAACAGTTCTATCCCCACAACAATGCGATGCAGACGCTTATGACTGCCCACCAATTTCAGCAACTCCAAATCCATTCTCAGCAGCAACCACAGCAGCTACACCAACAGCATCAGCAGCTGCAGTCTCAACAGCAATCACAACTACAACCCAACAAAGGACCCTTGCCATCTCTGAATCACAGAGAATCAGATGTCAGCTCCTCATCCAGGGAATGAGAAACAACTCTTGTGGTTAGTAGCTGTCGAAAATTATTACTTTTAACTGCAGCCTTTATTGTTCAGTAGGGAAAATTCACATCTGCATGATGCGGACAAATTCATATTTTTTATTGGTGCCAATTAATTCAATTCCATTTTACGAAATTCAGCCTCATACTGTCCTAAGATGAATTGCTTGTTCCAATCAACTCTTCAAGTGATTTAATTGTTATTTCTTAGAATTTGCCATTATTTTGAAAGATGAAAAGGGCTTTATAATGTAAGATAATATTCATGTTTAACCATTTCTTGCCTTCTAATTTTTGTCGAAACTCTACAGTTGTGCTTTCTCAACCTTATGATCTATGTAAGCCATGGACCTTAAGTCTCTTACAGCATGTTGACAAGAGCAGCCCATGGTTCTGTAGTCCAAACCATTGATTTATTGATTCTCATGGCCGATGGTAAAAGCTCCACACATCCAGGTTGAAAAAGGGTCCAAGACGCTGTGGACCGTCTGCAGCATTTCTTCTCAGTCGTCCAAATGCAGAAGCAAATTTAAAGGCTTGCCATTGTGCCATCAATTCTACGACGTGGTGGCAACATACCAATGGCATGGATTACTGGTGACGGCCTATCTTGTTAAGGTTGGAAACTCTTATGTCACTCATATGTCATATTTTATACAGTAGGGTACGAACTTTGTGGAGCTCGCCAAGTTATTGTGCAATCCACACCGTCCATCATGCGTATCTTTAGGGCCTGTTTGGCGGAGCGGATTAAGAGGGATTAGGAGGGATGGGTTGGTAGAATCCCAGGATATGCCAAACTAGCCAAACAGACCCAATGAACTTGTCCTGGGATGCAACAAACCCATGGATCTTAAACCAATCCACCGACATCACCATCATTACCTTAAAATTGATCCCATCCCTCCTAATCCCCTTCAATTGTGTCTGGGGCGTGTTTGGTTGGATGGATTGGAAGGGATTGGAAGGTAAAATCCAGGGACATGCCAGGCATGCCAAACAGATGAACCTGTCCCGGGATATAGCAATCCCATGGATCTTAAACCAATCCATTGACACCACCATCATTACCTTAAAATCCATCCCATCCCTCCTAATCCCATGGGATCCGTCCAGCCAAACAGGCCCTTAGTGCTAGGGCTGGTGCCAAAACAAAAGGCCAGATCCACAACTCAGGAGGGTCACACTGCCGGGAAAAATGGGAACGGTCTGTAGCTTGGTGTGTAGGGGAGGCTTACTTGTCTTATAGTGTAGGTGCTTTATCTGTCTTTAGTTCATCGCTGCTTGTTTTGTGTGGTTCAATAATATCGCTTATACTAGTGATTTTTATGGGCCCATTGGGCCAAAAACTTCTCAAGCTCAAGCACTTTTCTAGTTAGAAATTAAACCAAATCAAAGTTGCAGTTTACGATTTGCTTGCACTGAGCCCTTTTGATTTGAGAACAAATAGCCCCAATATCTATTCATTCAAGCAAGGTTAGAGGTTTATGTGTCTCCCGGCAACAGACTCAACTCTCAGATGTGTCTATTGAAGCAATTTTCCTCAATGTTGTCCTCTTGAGTTTTCCTCAAAGTCGCCATCCCATAACTGGAATTTACGAGTCGCTTACACTGAGCCCTTTCAATTTGAGAACAAATAGTCCCCATATCTATTCATTCCGGTTTGATTCAAGGTTTATGTGTCTCCTGACAACAGACCCCGCTCTCAGATGTACCACAAGCAACATCCGTCCACAACTACCGGGGAAGAACGGCCACTCTCAACAACAGCCAGTCTCAACAACAGCCACTCTAGATCTGCCTTCGCCGATAATAGAGAGACTTTCAATAACCATAATGACGTGCCACCTGTGGAAACCTCAGGATTTTTAAGAAAAGGAAATCGATAGTTTGCGGCGTTCCTTTTAGTTGGAATGACGCTGGTCAGCCGACTTTACAGGAAAAAGGTACTATGCGCTCGACCTCACAATAAGCTCCCGTGAGGTCGAGCTGTGTAGGCCCCACCGTGAGGTGTGTCGACCATCAACACCGTGTATTTGATGGGACCCCTTTAAATTATGGGATATCCCAAAAATCAGCCGTGTACGGAACTCAAGTGGGCCATACCATCTAAAATCATGTGAAGACACAGTTAAAATATATAAAAGCACTTGGTGGGACCGACATGAGTTTTGAATGCTGCTGAAACTTGGTATGACCCCTCATCCTAGTAGGACACACATAATTGATGGGCTGGATTTGCAAACCACATCTCGGTGGGCCCAAAAGATGATTATGAATGTTTTAATGGTGCGCGGCCCCTCTCCACTTCTGTATGTGGTGTGGCCCAACAAGTCATGGATGACTTGATTTTTGAGACCTAAGCCCATGATGGAATGGTGCATCTGACTGATGGGGTAGATGTTCAAAATGCATCACGGTGGGGCCCACACAGCTCGACCTCATGGACGGACTCGTGAGGTCGAGCGCATAGTACCTTTTCCATATATATATATATATATATATATATATATATATAATATTCTTGGTTCATTATCTATTAAAGATGGGATAGATAAATCAATGGCTTGGATTAGTGAACCATGGCCTCCACATGTCACAGTTGAAATCAAGTGCATGCTATGTGGTAGGGTGCACATGGAATCATTAAATCGGACTGGAACCGGCCAAAGCTTAAAACAATTAAAGAACTGATTAATTCGGTTCAGCTCTCGATTCGGTCCAATAGAATTGAGCCAAACTCAACCAAACCATCGAACAAAACTTGAAAGCAAACCTAAGAACCCAACCAAGTTTATAATATATTTAGCTGTCTACTCAACTCATGATTTATGGTTTACAATGTGCTCTTTGGTTGTTTTTTTTACATACCTTACATAAGATCTAAATCATGCATCAAACAGATCACAACATAAATGCACACAGGCTGAATTATAAACAAAAATATGTAATTGGTTTAGATTATAAAAAGCTGGCGACCATAAAATTCAATTGGTTTATACTGTCTGATTCTGTACGGTTATAAGGTGTAGATGGTCCGGTTTAGATTTCGATTCTGCTGAAACTGTTAGGAACGGTTCAGTTCTGGTTTCACCCCAGAACCGGACCAAACCAACCGATGTGCACCCAATCAGTCCGTCCGTCAGGTGGATCATGTAGTTGAAAGCCGCGTCTGCTATTAGGATACGCCAGAGGCTCAATACTACAGTAACAACCTTTGGATCTTGAATCAGTTTTGGTAATCCAAACCGCTGATCCGAGCATATACACACACACACACTCACACGTCTGACGGTAGTTTAGAAAATCATAAAAAATACAAGTAATAAACTCCTGTCAATGGCCTACCAAGCAAATGTTAGTTAAGGAGACGGCTCAAATTGAAAGAAAAAAAGAGTTAAATGATTAAACTTAAAGCATGTAAATATCAGGATCCAAGACGTTAGAATTGGGTACATCTTATCAACGGTGTGGCCCATCTTATAAATGGTTTTGATAATTGAAATTCAATGGATATATTTCTAAACAATAATACAACGCGATAAACTGCACGTATATCACCTTCCTCTGCTCTACAGTATTAGACGGACGCGGTTCGTGACCCCAACACCAGCCAGCTAACTAGTGTTAAAGCTCTGCGGGCCGCACCATGATGTATGTATTTTATCCACGCCGTCCATCCATTTTTTCAGATCAGATCCAAAAGTCAAGTGAACCACATCACAAGAAAGAGAGGGGATTGAACCGTTGAAAACTTATCAGGGGACACAAAAAAGATTTGAATCAAGCTGATATTTGTGTTTTCCCTTCGGACTCACGAAGAGGTTGGATGACAAATAACCATCACCGTGGGCTACAGGAAGATTTCAACGGCAGACATCATTCTACCTTTTTTTTATTTTCCTGTGGTGTGGTCCACTTGAGCTTTATATATGCCTCAGATTTTCTCTCATGCACAAAAATGAGCTGGAAAAATAGATGGACGGTGTGGATAAAACAAATACATCATGGTGAGGCCTACCTAGCTTTGACACCAACTACTGGCTGGTCTCCGGGTCATCAGCCAAACCGCGTACGTATTAGACATTTATTCCCCCGGACGGTACTGATTTTCTTTTCTTTTTTTTCGGGAAAAAGATAAAAAAAACTTTGATGCTCTGGCAGAGGGTGGTGGACAATACACAGGCATTTAGAAAAAGCATGCGTGGCTTCCAAGTTAAGTCAAATTAAACTGTACGATTATTTTCCTCAGTTTAGATGTATCATGAATAAAAAATTGCCTCAACTGAATTGTCTGACTGTGAGATTGGCGGACTTTCATTGGACGGTTGAAACTCAAAAATATCCAAACGGTCTTATTTCATTAAAATTTTTTAAAAAAATCAAGCATCAGAGAAAACAATTTGATTTGTGTCTGTGACTCAACCCAGTAATTTTCACAATTTAATTGATTTTATTTGAGTTAATGTATGCCACGTACACAATTTCCGAGTGCCTGCGTACCAAGCGTCATACGCTGCCCGAGTATCATGCAGCACCACGTAAAAAAATCTGGGTAAGATTCTCGTGATAGTTTGCCATCACTTAAAAAAGATGGGACGCTTCAATATCACACTGTACGATCCTGCAGCAATCCGAGCAATGCAAACCAGCGAAAGAATTTACTGATTGATCTTAACTCAAAATGTTAACTGAGATCTGATTTCCCTTCGAATTTTGACCACTAAATATTCCACCGTCAACCATCCATTGTTTAGATATCGACAAGATGGTTAGGATTTTTTAACAGTTATTATAGATATTCTCCGTTCAAATCGCGTGTTACAATTTCAATCGTATGGATATCTGTATATGAGTGACACGTATGAGGAGAATGATTTACTACCATCTCCAAAATGGTGGTAAACTATCAAAAGGATATAGTAAGTGCATTTCATTTTCTTCCTTAGAATAAAAAAAAAAAAAGAAAAAAAAAACCGTTCCTAGCTGTAAAACCTTCCATTTTTTTTCTTCACCGCCTTCTCTCGGAAGCTTCTTCTCGGGTCCCTCTCATATTCGATCAAACCCTAGGTTCGTATCCTTTACGGATCGACGATTTTTATGCTCAAAACGGCCAATGAATCCAGAGAAACTGTCATTTATCGTAGCGATTTCGAAGACCAGAAGCTTGCAGCGGTCGGGAAAAGTTCAGATCCCTGATTTTTAAGGTGACTCGATCTCTTTTATCCATTTTCAGCACAATCTCTGAAAATTTATCTACCGTTTCTTAAAACAAGGTATTTCACTTTACCTCGATATCAGCTCTCCTATTTCTTGGGTTTCGGGGTGTTTTCATGATTCGGAGCTTTTTATTTGAAGCAGAACGGTAGTCTGATATCTTTATTTTCGTCTGAAGCTGCATTTTTTCTGTAGCAGAAGCTGAGATCCTGATTTTTCTAGTTTTCTATTTTTCGCAGCGTCTCGGTAGATTTCCATTAGAGAAGCTCAAGATACGCAGCTCTGCTGGTCGGTTTATCTGTAAAAGTCGTTTTCGTGAACTTTAGAGCAGATCTCTGATTTCTTTCTAGGGTTGTCTGAAACTTGGCGTAGGACTTTCTGTGGTTTTATAGCTTGGTTTTCTTTGGAACGGATTTCTCTCAGTCAATAGTAAGATTTCAGTGTTTAATTCACTGAGGAATCATCTAACTCCCGTTTCTGAACTGCATATTCCTATGCACTAAAAGCTCATATATCTGATTTATACGTTACAAGAAGAAGCACAGATTCATTTACTTATTTGTCTTGGAGGCATTTTCCTTGCACACAGAGCTTGGACTGATTTCTTGTGTTTTAAGTCAGTTAAAGAAAATCGTTGATTTCTAGGGTTTATTCTTTTATTATGTACTTAGGGTTTTGTATTGAGTGGGCTAGTGCTTGAGGATCGTTTGTCTATGGAGAAGCATAAATCACCAGGCCATGTTGGCAGTGGTCTGCCACCTCCTTCAGGCCGTTACTCTGCTTTTACCTCATCGGCGAACTCTTTAACCACGAACTGTGAATCATCACCATCATCTGCTCCCCCTACATTGCCAGAATCCGGTCATTTTAACCATTCAATGTCGTCGGAGCCTGGACGTTTCAGCCATGACATCAGCCAGATGCCGGATTTCCCCCCGAAGAACCGTGGTCACAGACGGGCCCACTCTGAGATTCTTGGACTCCCTGATGACATCAGCTTTGATAGCGATCTTGGTGTTGTGGGTTCTGCCGATGGCCCCTCACTGTCTGATGATACTGAGGAAGACCTTTTCTCCATGTACATGGACATGGAGAAATTTACCTCGTCTTGTGCAACATCAGGTGTAAAATCCGGTGAGTCCTCAGAAGCAGCAAGATTTCCTATAAGTGATAATATGATTGTGGGTCCTAGTGAGAGGCCGAGGATTAGACACCAACATAGCCAATCCATGGATGGATCCACCTCAATCAAGCCTGAGTTGCTCGTTTCAGGTGCAGAAGGTCCTTCATTAGCAGAACAGAAGAAAGCCATGTCGGCAGCAAAGCTTGCTGATCTCGCACTCATTGATCCAAAGCGTGCAAAGAGGTACTTCCAGGCCATTTTTAAATAGGGAATAAGCTTCATGCATTTTTTAAACTGTACAATAAAGGAAGAATATATTATCTGTTTATATATTGCTTTGCAATGTAAATAGTTCTGCAGTATTCAATTATGATATTTTCGAAAAATAAATCTGCAATTCTTGGTACACGGCTTCACTTTACCTGTTCAATTTTACATTGATTTTTTTTTTTTTTCAAAGGGGGATATATCATCTCATGGGCTAATCAGCATATCTGCATTCATATATGTTTTTTTTTTTTTTTTGAAAAGTCACTGAATATATTGAAAAGAAGAAAGGGGAAAACAAAAGCGGGAGGGAATGGGAGTTGCCGAGCAGGCAAAGACAAGCCATTACACCCCGAGAAACAGAAAATCAACTTGGTTAAAACCTACAACATAGGGCATCCATTCAATCAGGAGACGCTTTGCTTTACTGACTATAGCCACGGCGGGATTAGAGATATCACTAAAACGCCTGTTGTTTCTTTTTTCCCAAACCGACCACCAGATCGCTATGATCGCCATACGCCAAATCCTTGTCTTCTTCTTCCCCAAACTGACCCCGTGCTAGGCTTTGGTAAGGAGGGAGACCGAACCGGGAAAACACCACTTCAAGTCGAAGCACTTGAGGAAATCTGTCCAAATTTCTGAGATGAACGGACAGGATAGTAAGAGGTGATCAATGCTTTCTTCATTCTTCATACAACATAGACAGATGCTGACAATAGACATGCCTCTTTTCCTCAAATTGTCCATCGTGAGGATTCTTTTGGACCCCACTAACCAGGCGAAGGCGGCGTGCTTGGGGGGAACCGAGTACTCCAAAACTTGAAAGGAGGGTGGACCTCGGAGAGGATCGAGCTTTGGTTCAGATGCTGATAAAAAGATTTGACGGAGAAAGTGCTGGATGATTTATCCGGCTACCAAATTAGCTTGTCCTGGCTCAAAGGATCTGGCGTGCTTGAATCTATGCGCTGAAGAAGACCTGCCAGCTCGTCAATCTCCCTGTCTTGAAGCTTCCTCCTGCAATCTATGATCCAGTCTACCTTGTTGTCCAGATATGTGTAGCATTTGTCTACAAAGGACTTGGGGCTAGAGGCGAGGCAATGCATATTTGGAAAATCGATTTTCAAGGGGGCTTCACCCACCCAAATGTCTTCCCAAAATTGGATTTTGCCCCCATTTCCCAGGCTGAAGCCGAAAACTGGAAGAACTGCCTTTTTTATAGACATAATTCCCTTCCAAATGGGCGAGGCATTCCTATATGTGATTTCATTGAAAATTGGAATGTTTAATGCTACTTTGTTCCAGGTTTACGGCAGGTGCATGTTTTCTCCCCCTTTCATTTGTATGCAGTTCAGTGTTTTCTTCTTATAGGTTACACCCTAAAGGTTACAACACATTCTTTCTTGGTTCTGTCAGTGTAATTGGCATTTGCTTGTTCAACAATTCCAGTGACACTATGACAGTCTCTTGCATCTTATAACATTCTTGATGTCTGATCTTGATCTGAGTTTGTCTGAGTACTACTTGCATGCTGCATGCCAGTCTAAGATGGGTGTTTGTTAACCTATCTAGACCTAACTTCTGATTGAAAAATATACCATTTGATACTCTCATTTTATTTATGTCAATTAAACAATGAATGGAAAGACAAGGTGGGTAAAAATAGGGTACCGGTGATTGATCACTTTGAGGAGTAGAAGAATGATAATCCCAAATGATTGCATTATGTGCCTTAGAGACATGGTAACAGTGGACTGTTTTATTTATTCATAGCTTCCTTTGTGCAAATGATTTGGTGCAAATTCATTAGACTCCTAGAAGTGGACTGGGTCATGCCATCATTAATGAGCTCTTTAGAGCTTGGCACAGAGTAGGAATAGGTGTAAAAAGAGGTGCTCTCTTTGGAGGATATCCTTTCTTGTTGTCTTATGGGAAATTTGGCATGAAAGCGCTGGGACTTTTAAGCAAATGCATTCAATAACGGTAATGATGGCTGTAATTGCCAGCCTTATGGTTGTCGATACCCCCCCAACCAAAAAAAAAAAAAAAACACAAATGCATAATGAGCACCGCCACTATTATGCCCGTAAATGTAACTGTTTTTGTATACCATGCTTTTTGGGACAAGTCGTGCGTGTTGGATGTGGTCAGCAAAGTGAAGCTGATGGCTATTGAGTTGGCTAAAGATTCCAAGGACTTTGGCGACAGCCATGGGGACCTTTTTAGGGATTCTTGGGAGGACTTATCTCCTTTTTATGTTGTATGATGCCTTATCAGACTCCTTGTAAAAGTCTTCTCCGATTTCAATAAAAGTTTTTGGTACCCCTCAGGAAGAAGAAGAAGAAGAGCAGAAAGAGGATGTTAGTTTTTGTAAAAAGATTGGGAGGGAATGTTTGTTCAATGGTTAATATATCAAAACATTTGGGTGCATCACTGGTTCCACCCTTGCGAAATTGGAAGGTGTATTGGTAGCTCATAGTTGTTTCAGTATCATCTTGATGGAAATGTAACATTATAAGTCATTCTTACTCCTTTTTGTAATTCCATAATCAACTTGTAGATTGGGGTTAAAAAATTAAGAAGAATGGCCTACAGTAGTACAATGCCTTTTCATTTTTCATCAGTTGTGAACATTCAACACCAAAATTAGCCAGCTGCTTTGATAAATATTTGCATCCCCCGATTCCTGAATATAGAAAATCAGGAGTGAAGTATCCTATCTGGGTCCTGGTGTTAGGAAAAAAAATAGCATACTAGAAGGCCACCCTTCCATTTTATTGCATCTATGATCTTCCACTCTCCATTTCCCAATTGTGGATCTTCAAACTACTATGTAGTGGTTGTACCTATAGCCTGATTGCTTTTGGGGCCTGTTCAGCTTGAAATTATCGTTGTCCTTGTTGTCAGAGCTTGCTCCATATCCAGTCCTTGTAAGGTTGATTACCTTTGCTGCTGCTTTGAAGTTGGGGCAGGCAACTGCTAGGATTTTTCCCGTGGTGAGCATAAAATCCCCAATGCTTGAGGTGAGAGGAGGCCATAAATATATTGTGGTTTGAGGTGAGAGGAGGCCATAGATGTACCGTGGTTCAGTAGTGCTTGTTGATTTGTTTCCCTGTGAAGGTCAATGCATTTGCTGATACACTGCGTGGGGATGGTTCTGTGCTTGTTGATGATGAATCAATTCTGTACCTTAGCTGATGTTTGCTGAACTTTCCTTAGCTGCGTATGATGGAAGGTCATTCTTTTAGGGCCTGTTTGGGCACACCCGCCAAAGGGGTGTTTGAGGACTAAATGCCATTTTGATCTAAATGGCTGTTGATGCTGTCCATTTGGATGCGCTTTGCAAACCCCCTGTTTCATCTCCTGCACGATAGAACAGGTGCTATATTGTGGACTTGACAAAAACCAATCCCTGTTGTGCTAAACGCTGGATTGGCAAAAATTGATCCAATTGATTTTTGCTGAGTCGACCGGAAAAGCAGGCCTCGCGCCTCCTCTTCAAAACCCCTTTTTGAGGAAGTGTGACCAAATGGACCCTCATGGTATTTAGAAAGTTTATTAGTTTTGCAAATTATGAAAAGAAAATGCTACTCTTTTCTGGGTAGAAATCATATTATTCTGTTTTCTTCCCAGTGCAATATAATTATATTTTGCTGATTATTTCTTTCTCATTTGATAGGATATGGGCAAATAGGCAGTCAGCTGCAAGGTCGAAAGAAAGGAAGATGCGTTACATAGCGGAGCTCGAACGGAAAGTGCAGACCCTGCAAACAGAAGCAACTACATTGTCTGCTCAATTGACCATGTTACAGGTATTTTGCTCCCTTTTGCACTGGTAGAATATTGAAGGACGCAGCCTTGGTATAAAGTTGAGGACTGCTCCACATAACCTACAACCCATTTTTCAACCATTTTGCCCTTGAAAAAGATATGATATTTGCAAGGGAAAAATTGGAACATTTGAAGGTTGGCCTTGAAAAAGATATGATATTTGCAAGGGAAAAATTGGAACATTTGAAGGCAAGAGTTTTGCCAAATCCACACTCATGTAAAAGGGATACCATCTACGCACCACCACGAGCTAGCATGGCAGATAGGTGCAATATCCAGGCTGTCCACCAGGTGGGTCCAACCTCGAAGATATTCTCACCCATAACTCAGGCTGGTTCACTCTTTAGGTGGGCCACAATGTCAGGAATAAGTGGACGGCTTAGGATAACTTTAGGCAAAATTTCCTCAGCTGTACAATTTTTTCATGAACCATGGCCCACCTGATTCTTGGGCATGGACATCCACATTATGTGATCCTCATTTCTTACCTCATGGATGAATTGGATCCTATAGTTATGTGCCATGCTAGCACACATGGTGGTGTAGGCATGAGTTTCCTTGTACACATGAGCTCCAAAGGCGATTGGAGGTGGGGGGAGAATACAGCCAGTTGTAGGGTGATTGTTCATCAAAATCATGAATGTGGCCCCTGTACACATAAATGCCTATGATCATTTTGGTTACTGCAGCTGCATTGATCCATTCAAAGTTTGTTTTAAATCTCTTAAGATGCTACACTGGATAAGCTTATCTTAATAAATTATGGCTATGAGCCCCTTTTTCTTGCATTGGCTTGCTGTGGACAGAGAGACACAAATGGTCTGACTGCTGAAAACAATGAGCTGAAACTACGTTTGCAAACCATGGAGCAACAAGTTCATCTACAAGATGGTAAGGTTTCATTGTATGCGGCAGTTCTTGGACAATGCTTTTTAGTTCTTTACATTAGAGATGACATCTATATTCATGATAAATCAATCTATATTCTAGTTTACTGAGTTTGAAGTGAGCTTTGACCTATCATAACTTTATTTTGAGTACATTCTGCTTGCTGTTTGAATGTGGTCAGTCATGTTCTGGTCTCTTCTTACCTATTCTCCTCTTTTGTTCTTAAAATTCTTATGGTAGCTCTAAATGACGCGCTGAGAGATGAGGTCCAGCGTCTGAAATTGGCGACAGGCCAACCCATTCCCAATGGCGGACAAATGATGAATTATGCATTGCCATACAGTGGCAATCAACAGTTCTATCCACCCAACGATGCCATGCAGACGCTTATGACTGCCCACCAATTTCAGCAACTCCAGATCCATTCTCAGCAGCAACCGCAGCAGTTACACCCACAGCATCAGCAGCAGCCCCAACAACAACAACAGTCACAACTACAACCCAGCAGGGGACCCTTGCCATCTCCGAATCACAGAGAATCCGACGTCAGCTCCTTGTCCAGGGAATGATAAACAGATGCCGTTGTCAGTAGCCGTCTAAATCGTAACTTTAAACTGTATTGTTAAGTAGATAAAATTTGCATGTGCATGTTTTGAAGAAATGCATCCATGATCTTTTTATCAGTACCCAACTAAACCAATTCCATTTTAGAAAATGCATGCAGCCTTGTACTTTTCCTAAGATGAGCTGCCTGTTACCATGTCACTATTCAAGTGGTGGTTTAACTGTCATTTCTATGAAGTTGCTGTTCTTTCAAAGACAATTTATAATGTAATCATAGGCTGAACTCAGATAATATTCATTTTTAACCATTTTTTACTCCTTGTTTGTATCCAAACTCTACGGCCGCATTCATTTTCTTGTGGCAACTTTGTGAAGGTACAGGAGTGAAATTGTTTGGCCATGGCATGTTGTGGGATGCATCCCATGGCTGAACGATTTAATGGTGTTTGGATGCACTATTGAATCAAATTGCAAAAATTGTTATTATCAGTCTAATAAACTGCAATAACCAGATTATAGTTTTCTTCAAAATTTCAGCGACATGAATTTCAAGTGAGTTGGAAGAAATGTAGCTTCTGCAATTCCAGGTCCATCTTCCATTGTCCTCAATGTTATAGAAGACTTTTATTTAATTATTTATCCATTTGTTATTCTTGATGGCTATGTAGCGACGTAGAATGCCATCCACCAAATCTCCAGGGTTGAACCCTATATGTGTGTGTATAGTTTCCTCTTTATTAAATTGAATAATTTCTATTCAATTCCAGTGATTCAGATATTAGATCTTTCAAAGAGGCTGTTAATTAAATCTAAGATTTTGAGCACTGTTGGGCTTTTACTTTGGATAGCGTCATTGGCAGGCCCAGGGCCATGGGTAGGCCCACCAGATGAATGGTTTAAAGGGGTTTCGGGATGGGCATCGAATTTTCGTAGCTTGGCGCATAAAGGGGAAGTGTGGCATGTGCCGCTGCAGCCGTCTCTTTTGACTAGCGCAATAACTTTTGGCTTTCTCGCCACTTGCTATTTGTTAAAGTCAATTAAATCTTCTTTTCTTATGGTTTGTTTGAAAAGTTTGCCAAGTCGTTGCACTTTTTCGCTTGTGTTGGAAGACGAGTAAAAATAAAATAAAATAAAAACTGAAAACACATGCATGCTGTTTCAACTGCCCTTCTAAATAAATAAATAAGTCTTTAAACAAAGCTCCGGGATAAGGGCAGAAATTGCATGCTGAGATGGTCGAGGGTATGTTTGGTTGGTATGGTGAAAATTTTCACCATACTATGACTGGTTACCGAGGAAATTTCATGATATTTGGTGCAACCAAACGCACCCTAAAGCTTTGCCTTTTGCATGCGATTGGTTTCTTAGATGGTTAGAAAGTTTCGCATTATTTAAGGCTGTTGGAAAGATTTCGGACAAAAGACCAAAAAAAGAAAGGTGGTTTTTGTACTTAGCAGGTTAATCTAATCATTCTTTATTTCTCATGGGAATGTTGGAGTTGGCCCACTTCATTACCTTTCCGTTTGGTTTATGTTCCCTGGGTTTTTGGTTTTTGGGGTGGACTTTTATTTTTTTATTTTTATTTTTTATAGGGTTTTGCTAATGTACCTACTTTCCTCTCCAAACCTTTTTAATGGCATTTGGGTGGCCAATCATTATTTTGAAATATGAGCTCTTTCACACAACTAGGGATAAAGACACGGTGTAAAAATCCTGGATGGCGGATGATCCTAAGTGTGCAACCAATAGCATGGAAGATTTACAGTCCATACAGACCATACATATAAAATGGGTCCAATCAAAAACTTGAACCCTTATCTAATACATCCTACTTTCTATTGTTTATGATTTCAAAAGTAAGCTCTTTGGTATGGTGATTCTACTAATGCGATCTATGACTTGTGTGAAAAAATGTACGGCTCTTATGAATTAGTTTCATTCATAGGGTTAGAATCATCTAATGTATTAGTTTCATTCACAAGGTAGGATCATCTGATTGGTGTGATTCTTGTACCATGGGTTTTTCCTCCTAGTAGCACTATTGAATGGACTGTCTTGATTGATGATTGGGCATCCCACCTCTCATTAAAAGGTTACGGGGTGTTACCAACCTACCCATGAACAAAGAACAAACGCCATTTATGTACGTAAATCACATTTACATACATAAATGGTTTGGCCTCTCTAGTATACCTAAAATGGAATGTTTATTTTACCGAACCACTGTTGGATGGCTGGGATCATTTGATAATAGTGATTTACAAGAGATGGGTAGCAAAGGCAGGCACCACATGATGGATGGTTGACATCAATGGTTAGACATCTCTACCATGCTCAATATGGACTGTCTCTTCTCAAACCTCTAATCTAATGATTAGAATTATATGATCAAAGGGATCTGAGAGGATAGGCAATCAAAGTTGGGTACACATGATGGATGGTTCATATTAATGCTTAAGCCTCTCTATTATAATCAATATGGACCACCCATTTTCCAAAAACTTGATCCAATTGTTTGGATCATCTTATCAAGGTAATTTTAGAGAAATGGCAATCAAAGGTGATGGATGGTCCATATCATGCTTAGACCTCTCTAGAATATTTTGATATGGACCGTCAATTTCACCAAATCACTATTTGGATGGTTAAAAATCATTTGATCAAAGTGATTTCAAGGATATGAGCAATCAAATGTGGGCCCCGCATTATGGACGATCCACGTCTCATCTAGTATACTCAATATGGACCGTCCACGCCACCAAACCACTTATCGTATGGTTAGGATCATCTGCTCAAAGTGAGTAAAGAGGGATGTGCAACCAAGGTGGGCCTCACATGATAGATGGTCTATATTGGATGGGTAGGACAATTTGAGATGGATTGGCCATCAAATGTGGGCCCGACATTATGGAGAGGATGGTGGAGATTTTATTCACTTAACTTAAGAGGCACCAAATGTCTCCATGGGCAGAGATGCTATTTCTGCTCATAAATACATCTCAAGCATATTGCTATTTTTTACTTGGGGTCTCTACTCTTCCCTTGGATTTGGGACGGGACTTAGCTGCGACCCCGGAACCAGCTCTATGAATGATATATATCTATGCCGTCCATTCGTTTGCCAACTCATTTTATGGCACCAACCAAGAAATGAAGCAGATACAAAACTCAGGTGGACCACACCACAGGAAACAGTAGTCATTGAACGCCCACCATTAAAAACTTCCGAAAGCCCACTGTAACGTTGATGGTTGATAACCAAAACCATCTCATGACTAGAAGATCCTATGCACGGCCCAATTTACAAAAAAAAAAGAAAAAAAGAAAAAAAAAAGACCGTTGCAACAAGTCAGGCCACATTCACAGAAAAGAGATTTAAATGATCAAAGAGTTGTGATCTGAAATCTAGAACTTTTTTTTTAAAAATCTCATACCCCATTTTATAAATGGTTTTTATCCTTGAAACGTGACTTCAGATTCAACGACTATGCTCCTGGAGATGTTGTAGCAAATTCCTCCCAAAAAGACATTTTTCATATCCGTTTCTCCTTCCCTCTCTCCCACGTGTTGCAAAGTGCCACAGAAGAGCTCTCCAGGTATACACTTGGCAAAAAAAAAAAAAAACCCCTCAGGCAGGCTCAAGGGCATGTTCAACCGGGCCTAAAACTCAAACTCAGGTCTGACCCATACACCATTGGCATCCAGTACTCCACTAAAACCATCCGAATCAATTACCTTTTGGTTTGGAGAAAAACTTTCATTCTCTGCCAGTGATGGTTGATACACAGGCACTAAGAATTGCATGCGTGGCATATAGGAAATCTAAAACCGTATGATCACGAGTTGCAATTTAGATGACTCTTGCACTGATGCTCACACTGTGATATTGTAATGGCCCATTGATGGACATTTAGTGGACGGTTGAAATAAATATTTCTCAAACAGTTAATATTCAATAAACAGATGCCATTTTAGTTTTAGTCAATCTGAGCTTTGAGCAATGAGCTATTTACAACGGGTCCTACAGTTTGAGCTAATGCATGCCATGTGTCTGGTACAAAAATCGAGTGCCTGAGAATCAAGCTTCACACTCTTACGTCTCTACCAGACTAAAATAACTGTTCCCTTTTCTTTTTCTTTTTTCTTTTTTAAATTGGGGAATTTTACTCTAGAATGCCTCAAGGATCCGTATTTTGCCAAATAATGCCCGCCTTAACTAGTTGAAAGTCTCGAAAGGTGATTTGTGAGAGGTGCAATCACCAAAATTGCCCCCCCAAAAAAAATGGTGAAATCTGATGTTGGGGTCCACATTTTGTATAACATCCAATCCATCCAAAGTTGCACCCTATCATGAGTATCAGATGAACAAAAAATCAGACAGGTCGAAGGTTGCAACTGTGGATGGGATCTGACAATCAGAGTCGGATGCAGCAGTTGAATGGATTGGACGTCACGCACAGGCTCGACCAACCAAAAAAAAAAAGAAAAGAAAAAAGAATTAGAGGACAATTTCTTCATTTCATCTCCCCAGAAGCACTTTCTTCAGTTACCCTTCCTCCTTTTTCTTATATCAATGAGCCAAACAACATATTTCAAAATTCTTGTATTTTACAACTTCCATTCCACCATGTCATCATCCGTCAATTCAATGGTAAGAAATCCAGGATCAACTACTGCCAAAATCTGGTACTGAAAGGACTAAACAAGGGAATGTATTGCTAAGGAATCATTGGGGAAACATTTAGGACAGTTGTGAAGCTTTTCAGTCGAAGTTCAAGAGAAACATGGTTAACACTTGGGACTCAAAATGATATGAAAAAACAACTATTCATAGTTAGTTTCCATTGTAATAGAAGCCAAAACTGTGTTATCAGACAAAAATATTTAATAGATATGATTTTAATGTACTACTAAAAAATAATACAATAATTCAATAGATATAATGCACTGATTTAGAACATTTCTAAGAAGAGACCCCCAAAAACTTCTGATTTTTTTTTATTTTTTATTTTCAGGAATTTCTCTAGTATTAATACTAGCATCATGGATATTATCACGTATCAACAGTATAATATATTATTTCAAAGGGTTAACATCAATATCTCACAATGTCGAAAATACTGCGAAGCATCGACAATATAATAATCAACCATAGCTTGCAACTTTTATTTTCCCCAGAGTAACTGTACCATTGAGGTGCAATATCTATGTAAGAGTAACTCTCACCATCCAGACTGCCCCTGCTCCAATTCTAAAAGTCACAAAATAGAAGTGCATCAGCACTAGAATAAAAATAGTGAAAGACACCATCCTTACCACTGGAACTGATGAAAGATAGCCAGACCAGTTACAGAAGAGATTAACCCCTGCTTTCAGCATTCGATGTTCAAATTCTGTGATTGAAACTTGCATGAGCAGCCCGATTTATGGGCCGGTGCATATGCATGGGGCCTCACATTGTAAGTTCGGTGTATGGCAAGAAATCAAGCTGGCCACAGATTTGAAAGGCAAAAATGACATTTCAATCTAAAACCATGTTTAGCTCCTGTTTTAGAATAAACAGCCTTTAAACAAGCCACCAATCATACATCAGCTCAGTCACTGAGTTAACAGTGTTCCCGCTCTCCCAAGGCATGACTGGGAACAATTCTCCTTATCAAGGCATTTGAAGAGAAAGTACTGCAACTTGCCTATTAAAAAAAAGAAAGAAGATGTCTAGAGAAATGCTGTGACTTCTTCTGATTCCAAGAAGATGTCTAGAGAAACTGGTATTTGTCTTATGACAAACAGAAAATAACTAAGCTTTCAATGTCCTCTTCCTCACAACCAAATGGAAAATCTGCCCTGGAAAACATCTATCCAAATTAAATTACCATTTAACTTACAAACCTCTGAAAATGGTGAATATGTCTAAAATATGCCCAGCAATGGTTACGGGCATGCAACTGCAGTTACAAGCCCTTTGGTAAACCCTGAAAGGCAAAGCACAATGTCTATAATTAGGATAAAAGGGACACATGTTGTGTGCACTGAGAGCCTGTGCGCACATATTCGTATCATCCAATAAATGTAGGAGGAAATCTAAGCATGCATTTCAAAATGGACTTTTGAAAATTCTCATTTTGAAATGCTTGCAGGATCCCTACCTTCTTTAAATGGTGAGAGATATGGGCTGATTTTCAGTTTGCAATGGAGCCGTGCCTATTAAAATACACCCAAAACAGAGAAAACCTTTCAAGTACATATTTCACTGTGTGGGTACAATAGCTGTGGACATACATACTCATCTAATGAGGATCTTGTCTGTAGGTTCTCAATCATCGACAACCAATGACCCACCCATTGGTCGGAATATTAAAATCCAACTCGTCAAGTATCCACCATTTTTCTAGATGCATCAGTGATTTTCATCAAAACCAATAATGTTGATTGGACGCCAATGAAACAAGTGCCATTAGCATCACATGCATATCTTATTATGATTCAGATGGTTAGTGACATTCCCGAGTAGAAATGTATATCAGTGAATTGTGTGTTTCACAAACAAACCAAACATATTGTTTAATCTTAAGATTCTTCACATGCTTTAATGTATTGACACATTCTCATTGGAGAAAAGCATGTATTTGGTCACTGATGACACTGGACATGGAAACAGATGGCTTCTTTAGCCTAAAAAGATGCAGTTTCCCTCCTTCCCAGGTAAATCTGTTAATTACTGACAGAAACCACCCAAATCTTTTCTAAATGACCAAAAAGCCCTAATACATACCCTCTACCATGGGAACTGCCTCTTTTGAAATGTTAATGGTGAAGCCATTTTCACCATTCGGATTTTTTTATCGTCAAATTAGAAAAATGAAAGACTTTTTAAGTCATTGAAAATTTATGAAAAATATGCACATTACATACCAGGAATCCATAAAAGCCAGTCTTTCCTTGAGAGAGAAATTAGTTGAGCACCTAACTTGCTATCTCCTTCTCACAGCTGCATTTTGTGGCCGTTGTGCTATTGGCTGCTGCCCTTGGGAACCCGCCTGACCTGCCGCCTGTTCCTCGGGCATGTTCATCGCTTGTGTGACAGCATTCATGATAATGAGCCCGAGTGGGATCATGTACATCCACTAAAACCAAACAGAGAGATCGATGACAAGTTTCAGCACATGGTGATTAAATTAAAAAGAAAAAGAAAAAGAAAAAAAGGATAACTATGCTAAGCGAAAAGGGGGCACGTGTGTGGACATGAAAACAGGGAAGTAGAGGAAAGGATAAATAGATTAGTACTCACATATTTAGACCAGAAGGATCTCTCCGGAGGCATTGTGCCTTCGCCATCTCCATTCTCCCCGCCCAGTTCTTCAGTGAATGCTGGAGTTCTGCAAGGACACCAATTTTCCAGCAATGGTAAAAGCCAAAACAGAAGTTTTAAAAAAGAACAAGATGGAATGGATGAAGTTGGGATGTGCCTTCTTTGCTTTTTGTGACTCTACATGCCTAGGAAGCTTAATGGGGCAAAGTGTTGCACAGTTAGAATTCAGCATGGCATAGATCAAGTGTTGCCAAGATGTGGATGTTGAGATGGATGTGTGGGAAGAATAGGAAGGACAAAAAAGAATGAGGTCATCTGAAGCAGCGTTTGAAGTATCAGAATCACTACAAGTTTCACTAGCTAAGGATACGGAAACAAATATCGCTGATAATAATGTTGATAACCGGAAATGCGGGGAAACATGGAAAAAAATGGTGGAATTTTCAGCGAAACTTCATATTTGCATATTTAGAAAAAAAGAATGCATATATAACAAGGTTTTCCATTTAATGGGGGCCTTAAAGCATGTGCTATTGTAAGAAATTAGTCCAACCATCCCATCCAACCTATTTAACCATCCAAACATCCATCGATATTGCAAAATATCAACAACACATGATATGTCATCACGAAATCATCAACAATTGGAAAGGAAACAAAAGATTGTGGTCTCGATATCGTGCATGTTGCAATATCGATAATATTGAGATATTATCAATGACAAATTGAACACTACATACAACCATTTTATATTTTTTATTTTTCTAATAAACAAAATTTTGATGATATCAATACGTTGGCAGTATTATTGAAATATCGTCGATACATTTATGATACAAGCATTACCTAGAATTTACATAGTAAAAAATATTGGCGATATTGATGCATTGTCAATACAAGTGACACCTAGAATTTACATAGTTGAATATTGGTGATTACATTAGTGATATTGATACGTTTGCAATACTTAGCGATACATTGCTAATACCTGAAATTTCTGATACTACCGGTGTTATCGGTATCGCTACCTATGTTATTGGTATCGCTGAGCTGGAGATAAAGATAATATCGGAGATAATTCAAACACAGATTTGAAGCAATCCAAAGTGTAGTACTAATAAAAGATAACAATCATGGAAAGCGGATTGAGATGGTTCGGTCATGTGCAACAAAGACCAGGGATGACTCAAGTAAGAAGCAGAATACTGCCTAGAATTGAAGGCCATGAAAAGAGGATGAAAGGAAGACCTGAAGGACTTGGATTGAGGTGGCGATTTGGGACTTAGGACAGGGCCTCAGATTATTATTATTATTATTATTTTGAAACTTAGAATAGGGTCTTTAGATAAGATTGATTTGTGAAGCAGGATTCATAAGGTTGATCCCAAATAGCTGGCACGATGCTATAGTGATGATAATGATGGCAGAAATGAAAGATGGAATGTAGAAAACTGAACGCATATTTTAAGTACTCAAGTGAACATGGGAATCCACCTGTTAGCAAAATTCATCCACTTTATGCTGAGCAAGATATTGTTGTTGTCAAACCAAAAACAAACAGGACAAGAAGAAAAAGAAGAAGCAAAAACAGCACTTCTTGTCAATTCCTTCAGTTTACATGTGGCATGCATCCAGGTGTGGCCTACTGTGTAAATGACCTGGCTCCAATTTCATCAACTAGTATAGTTGATGAAATGGTTGATCCTTTAACAAATGCATTTCTGGTACATCCACAAATTTTATTATTATTATTATTATTATTTTAAAAAAGAGGATTAACTGGTCCATTCTAAGTCAGTCATGTTGTCAAAGGTCAAATCTTGGTGGTTTGTTTCTCATAAGATCAGTCTGTATGCAAGCATGCTTTCTAACAAAGAATACATAATAGGAGAGATAATGATGAAAAAAAATAAAATTAAAGGATGAAGAAGAGGAAAGCTGGATTGATGTGCATATATTACCTTGGTGCCTGCTCACTGTTCTTCAGGACAGTGTATGAATTAAAAGACCATTTTGTCGGCTGCAATCAAGACATAAAGCAAGTGGTTAATCATTTTCAGTATCTTCAAGAAATCTTGTCATTTTCCCCTGAAAGCTACATTTATTACGGCTTGGGGGAATTACATTACCCTAAATTTAGATGTGGTTTTCTGTGCCAAGCATATTACCAATGGAACTGTAAACTGAGATCCTTGGATGTTCATGGAAAACATGATGAGGAACATGGCCCAAATGCCTCCCTTCTCCCCCTCATAGCCGCTGGCTAAAATCACCTCACAGATATAGACTTATCTCAAGTAACACTTTAAAGAACTCATCATTTCCTTTTATTTTTCCTCCAAGGATACAATCCACTGAGAACTACTTAAATAACAATGAACATAGAAGATTTAAAAAAATAAAAAGAGAGAGAATGGTGGTTGGTTGTGACTTACAAGTTTCAGTGGCCTGGGATATTGGCATGCTCCAGCAGATCCATAATTAACAGCCAAAATGTTCACTCCTTCCTGCAAAATATAAATGTCATCAATCTCGGGATATGTGTCTTAGTGGAATTTAACAAGTCATTTGAGTCTTTTCAGAGGTGTCATTTATGAACAGATCATATGCATACACCAGATGTTATTTAGCACTTTCCGTGGAACACTAAGGGGCTGTTTGGATACACCAATAACTGGTAAAGTTAAAAAAAATAACCAGTTAACTCTTTTCTAACCATGTTTGGTTAAGAAATAAAAAGTGGAAAAGTTGTCCCCGGTTAATGTTTCAATAATTTTTTTTTTTTTAAAAAAACACCCTTAAAAACTGGTCATTTTTTAAATCCCCTAATAGTGGTTTTTTCTTTCTAACCACTTTCACATCTCCCTCTCCCTCTCCCGCAAATACAGAATTAGGGGTGGCAATGGATTGGGTTTGGGCCGGACCCAGACAGCCCAGCACTTAAGACCCTACGCTCGATCCCGAAATAAAATTGGTTGGACTTGGACCTGACCAAACCTGGTCCAAAAATTGATAAAAATCCCTATCTCCCGCCTGAATGTTCCTAATCTATTAGCTGACCAATGTGCCACACATGCACATAAAAAACTTTAAAGGAACAGGATTAATGGTCTACATTCAAGATGCATGAACTGCTAGATCGAGGATTAGAATGACGATTCTAGGATATAAGACTTACATATGTAAGTTGGGTCAAGCTGGGCTAGGTTAGGCCAGGTTGAGTTAAAATTACATGAGGAGCCGAAGCCCGACATGAAAAATTGATCAGGCCATACATGTCAGACCCAAGGGTGGCAAGCCAACCAAGCTAATAGGTCCAAGCCTGGTCTAAAGCTGAGTCGGGATCGTCGGGCCACTGGCCCATTGCCACCCTTACCTATAACCACACATGAGAAATATGTAAATCAAAATTAAAATGGTCAGCCCCACTTTAAATGGACCATAAACCAAACACATGAGAAATATGTAATTCAAAGTACATCATCCAAACAGTGGGCCTTTAGATGGATCATAAACCAACATAAAATAGCAAAATCATATTTTAGTTGTCAGTTTCATGGATGCTTGATAGATGGCACTTTGTGTATTTAAATTTCAATTCTAGAATAGCACATTATTTTTAAAGAGAATTCAAAATCATTCCATATTAACATGTGTTTACCAAACAGGGCTAAAAAATTGTCCAGAATTAAACTAACCATTATTTGTAGTTCCAGTCCTTTTTATACCCGTAACCAATTTTATTGCATCCAAACGACCCCCAAGTTAAATTTCAAAGATATTAAAATGGTCCATCACTTTGGATAGGACTGGTTCAAGCGTCTTTTCACAAATAGTTAAGGATCGATTTCAGAGACTAGAATGAAGATTGTATATAACAATATCTCCTCACAGGCCTTCTAGAGCATCTCAATCTTGCTGGTGACTATGTGACCCAGATAAAGCTCATGCTTACTACCTATCTTCCTTCTCTCCCCTTCATTTATTGTATTTATTACTGTTTTCATTTTATCTTGATGAAAAACAAGAGAGTGAGAGTGGGATCAAGTGGATGAGGAAGAGGGGGTTCCACCTCTCTCTCTCTCTCTCTCTCTCTCTCACATGCATAAGCTTAGCTAAAAAGCAAGTGGGTCCAACCAGGGGTTTCCACATGTAGAAGCATATTCGGATCTAGCCCCTTGAGATTCAATTCCACAATTGTGCTCCATTAATAACCCCTTCGGTTATGGAATATGCAGTTATTGCTTTTGAAGGCTCATCTCATAATTCAAATCCTTAGTTGGATGCACATTAAACTATTGCTTCCATAGTCATTCAATGACTAGAATCTCAGTTGTAGTAAGGGAAACAGTGGTCGATGAACCATCTGTTGTTGGGTTTGTAAGGTTTTTGGGCTTTCCTTTTGGTTTTTTTGTTGGTTTTTGCCTTATGGCTTCTTTAATAAATTATAAATTCTAAGAAAAAGAAACAGTGGTTGATGATATCAAAAGGGATAAGAAAAACTCCAGACCTTGTTGATGGATTTCTTCTCATGAACTTTTTCCTCAGACCACATGGAATCTTGTTCATTATGACAACTGTAGAGAAATTTATCCAGCCTATGTGGCAAGGTGGGATCTAACAAAGTAGAAGTCTTGGCACTCTAGGAGGATTACTCATTTTCTTGTCATTCTTTTCTAGAAATTTGGTCATTGAAGAAGACTTTAGTAATGCTATGAAATAGGCTTGTTCCATGTTGCTGGGGCATCAGAAATTGGTTTTTCTGATGCCATAGATCTGAGCTGTTTCTGCTAACTGGAGGAGTGTATTTTTCTAATGTTTTGAGGATGTGAACAAGGCTGCCGATTCTCCAATGAAAGAATGAATGATGAGAGGGTAACTCGTGGTTGAGTTGATTGTTGCTTCTTCCTAGCACATATTTTGTCTGCCTTTCTATAATAAATTTAAGTTTTCATTTAATAAGCATAGACATTCCATTTATGGCCCTTTGTTAAAGCTACATGATGAACTTGAATGAAAATCCCTCTGAAGCTTATCATCCATGAAGGGGTGGATGTCATGATAAATCTTGGAAGGCATCACTTCATCATTAATGAAGGAGGTGCTTGGTTCCATTGTCAGATTATCTGCATCATATCGATAAAGATATGGCAATGGCCTCTTAAATGAACATGTTTTATATGGTTTGGATAAAACAAGAAAAGGCCATAGCAAAGTGATGTGGACATCAGTGGTGCACCCTTTAGAGTGTACCAGAGAAGGAGGCGTCGCCAACAGAATACCAGAGCAGAGGAGTTGATGTGGATGGACGTTGGATCCATCGGACCCATTTTCTAATGCGCTACGAGTGCAGGAGCGGCATAACCGCACCCTTACCATAGATCCATGGGTCAGATTTCACACCCTACTACACGGGTGTAGGGGTGTACATCGAGTCGAACTGAGTCGAGTTGGCCTCAGCTCGAACTCGGCCTGGCCAGTAGTTGACCTCAACTCGAACTCGGCTTGACTCGGTCCTCGAGCCTGACTAGCCAGCTCGGCTCGACTCAGTTTGGTCAGCAGCTTGGGCCAGTTCGAGCCAAGATCGAGCCGAGTTCGCCATTGTAGCATTTTCACAAGCACCTGGACCGCATCTTTAAATTCTCAGTGTATTTGAGACAACTACAATGGATTTACAGGTATTTTATTAAACACCTTCTAAGCAACATAAAAATCAAGAAAAAAAAGGGGTGTTTGTTTCATATACATACTTTCCTTGCCACCAGCCACACTTCTTCGAGTCATTTCATCAAACACTTGGTGAGCAACATCAATATCAAAGTAACCAAGTCACCGAACTGGTTCGATCTGAGTTGAGTCAAGCTGGAGCCAGCTCGAACTCAGCTCGAACTCATTTTCGAGCTCAAAAAATCAACTCGACTGGACTCGAACTCAGCTTTGAACTGAGTCAAATCGAGCTTTTTCGAGTCAAGTCGAGCGAGCTAACCGAGCTAGCTCAGTTCGTGTACACCTCTACACAGGTGTTTTAGTTTTAGGCGTTTTTGTTCTTTTTTCTAGTTTTAGGGGCTCTAGTGCACTTCTACTTTTTTCATAGCTTATATATACGATGTGAGAAACTCTATTTTCATTATTATTGAATGAATAGAAATTCCTCTCTTTTCTTTCTCTTTATTCAAGAGATTAAGGTTTCAGAATTGGCCCTTGGGTGTTAAGGATTCCACCCCGATTTCAGATTTCATTTTTTTATTGATCTTCGAGGTGCAGGAAAAGGTAAGAATCATCCTCCTTTTCTTTTGACGACAAAAGGACCTGTACTTTCTTCATCTCGAACCCTTCATTCTTCACCCTTTTCATTTCTATCTTGATATTCCCTTTCTACTTTGAACGGAAAAGAGGGATGCTTAGTCAGTAGAATCAAATCCAAACTTAACTGTGGACCGACTTCTACTAGATCTGGGATATCCTCATATCCCTAGGTCTTCTCTTTTTACTGTTTACGCGATTTCATGCTAAAGGGTATGATCCTGACGGAATGACCACATCTTTGTGTTGAAATTTACCTAATCCCTTTGATTGGAAACAGTTAGTTGATTCGTGTATTTATTTGAACATTCTTTAACCTGATTATACATGTATATTGGATTAGGTCATCACGTCCCTGCATCACAAAGAGTTTGATGCATGCACATGTTTGCTAAGAATCAAAGCACGTCTGAATAGAAAGAAATGAGTCGTGGGAATCAAAAGCATTATTATTATTATTTCCTTCTAGGATCAGGGTCTATTTGTCCTTGCACTAAAAAATGATGATGACCATCATCATCTGAGCCTTATCCCAACTAAATGGGGTGAGCTACATGAATTTTGTTTTGCCATTCCACTCTATCAAGGACCATAACCTGGGTTAGACCACATGTCATCAAGTGTTTTCTTACTACCTCCACCCATGTCCTTTTGGGCTATCCCCTTGCCCTTCCAAAGCCTTCAACTTATACCAACTCACTCTTAACCGGCACAGTTCTTGGCCTATGTTACACATGGCAGAACCATCTAACTCTACTTCCCCTCATCTGATTACCTGTTAGTGCTACTACTAAGTTCTCTCAAATGCATTCATTTCTAATCCTATCATTCCTCGTCTCACTCAGCCATCTTAACATCCTCATTTCAGCTACACTGATCCCATGAACATGTTATTCCTTAACTACCCAACATTCTATCCCATAAAGCATGGTTGGTCTAATAGCTATCCTATAAAATTTCCCTTTCAACTTTGAGTGGTATAAGGCAACCACAAAAAACTCCAGAGACACGTCTCCATTTCTTCCTCCAACTCGAATTCTATGGGAAACATCCCTCTCAATCTCTTGATTCTCTCCACTCTCATGAACTATCAACCCAAGATACTGAACAATATGTCCTTACACTTAAAAAAGCAAAAAAAAAAAAAAAAAAAAAGAGTTCTAAAAGGATAGAATGCATGTTGTAAATGGCTCAGTTCACAAGTGCCATTGCAACTTGTTCTTAAAATGACCTCTCTTTACAGAGCTTTTGCCATTTGGAAAGTTGTTTCAGGTGTTAGAAACCAATTCATCCAGGGTATCAATTTCTCCTTGGGCAATGGGAGAAACATAAGATTCTAGCTTGATACCTGGATTTTGGATAGATCTCTAGCTGAAGCTTATCCGAATTTGGTCAATATCTCTATCTCAATGGTGGATTGTTTCTCTCCATCGGGCACTGGTGCCTGGTGCCCCCATTGCCGCAGAAACCTTACTGATTTAGAAGCCGGAGACTTATCTTCTCCTCCTTTTGCAGGGGATTCATCCCTCTTTGGATCATGTAGATTGCTTCCATTGGACTATAGACCCCTTGGGGGTTTTCATAACAAAGTCCTACAAATTAATCTCGGACTCCTCCAACCAACAAGTGCAGCCTTTCACAGCCTTCTTCTAGAAATGTAAGGCCCCCCTGAATGTTGTGGCTTTTACTTGGCTGTTAGCTAGAGGAAGGACGCTGACCATAGATAACCTTCAGAAGCAAGGAATGATTCTCCCTAATGTGTGTCCTCTGTGCCTCAAATCTGCAGAATCCATCCCCCACCTCTTCATCCATTGCACCTTCCCATTGATTATTTGCAATACCATTTGCTCTAAATTCTTGATGAACTGGGTCCCTTCTGATTGCATCCCCTCTTTCTTACATGCTTGGCACTCTCCAGACCTTGACAAAGATTCCACAGCTTTGTAAAGGATTCTTGCTCTTGCTTCCTTCTGGGCTATCTGGCATGAAAGAAACCTTCGATGCTTCCATGACTACAACTCTCCATCTGCAGTTCCTGCTCTTATTTTCAGAGATGTTACAAAATGGTTTATCAGTCTCCCTCAAAGACAGATAGATCATTCCAAACTTTTGGTTTAATGCCCCCTTTCTCATGTTTTTAAACTTTTCTCTTTTCTCTTTCCTTGTTGCTTAGTTTTTTTCTAGGTTTCATGTTTTTCTCTCTTTGTTTTGTAGCTACCCTTCTCGGGCCTCTTTGTTCTCATTCTGTTTTCTTTTAATTCAAGCATCCTTAAAAAAAAAAAAAAGAAAAAAAAAGAAAAAAAAAAAAGAAAAAACTTGTGGTTAGAAAAATATAAAAACAGGAAAACTGCTTTTAGCCATATTTTGCTATAATGGTCTAGACCAATAATCCTGATTTCTGAGCCAATTGACACCAAATTCAAAAGGCTCCCTAGCTCCCTTTCGATGGGCAGTTTGGAGACTCATACTTTGTTTACCTAATCCACAAGGTGAGACAGGCTTTAATCCTCAAGTATTTATAACACCACAAAGTCAATTTGCTTCACAGCACATAAGCAACATAAAAATCCACACCATGCCATACAGTTTGAAACTTTTAAGCGAATTAAAATACTTCTTAAAATAGCAATGAAGATTGTGGTTTGAAATTACCATGTGAATGACAAAATGTTCATCCAAAGTCTCTCGTGGAAGACATCTCTGCCATAAGAAAAAAGATACCAATTAAGAACCAATGATATGAAAGTGAAACATTTAAAATTGGCATCACGATAAGAGTTTACTATGGAAGGGGTGCATAAAGACAAAAAAACAACAATGTTTTAATCACGCATTTCTTATAGTCATTAAACTCCAAGGTAAAATTTTGTAAGCTTGATATTTGGCCAGCTATGCTACATCGGGCCAAGTGCTGGTGATGCAGGAATTCCCTAATCACCTAAGTGTATCAGTACAAGGTCAAGGGTGAGTCCCACTTTAAACTGATTGAGGATCTGGGCCCTTCGGTCCATCCATGTGGACCTGAAGTTCCTAATTTCTATCTGATAAGGTATTTTGAGCCATGCCTTTCGTTAGTGAGACACATGGGGCACATGGTGGCTTTGTTTGACCAATTGTAGGGTCCACATGTCCTATACGATACATTTGAATGTTTCCTAGAAAATTAATTTCTTTGTTTTCTTTCTAAAAAAGTATGACTAAGGAAGATCATTTATTCTTCAAAAAAGTTTTAAGTCAACAAACAGTTACTATCCCATTTTAATAAGGATTTATTTTGTAAAGGGGAAGGAAGCCCTATAAGCAAGGCCCATCTTACTACCCTACGCACTTAAAGACTGATAAGGCTTCTATTTATTTTATTCTTGTGAATGGAGTTTAGAGGTGAGACTCCCATTTTTTCTCATGGGGAGACTCCACAGATTATCCCCTTATCTACATTTTTCTTTCTTCTAGTCTATTTGCCATTTCCTTTGCTTTATGCTCCTGCACCACTGCACGTGATTATATATATATATATATATATATATATATATATATATATATATAAATGCCAACCATTTTATTAGAAGAAAACCAAAATAAAATACAAAATGGGCTGACAAGCCACCAAAAGCTTCCTAAAGCATTACATTCGAGATTACTAATTCTGATATATAAACTCCCTCTTTCACAAGCCTGTCTGCAATATTATTCACCTCTCTCTCAACAAGGTTAAAAGACACTGATCCAATGGTGCTCATCATAGATGCTTTGCCCAGGGAATTCCTGTTAGCCCAAGGGTAATACCCCAAGGAGAACCAGCCCAGGGCTACCCACAAATCCCCTTCAACAATAAAAGAGAACATTTTCCGGGATGCAGCCAGCCTGAGGCTGCACTTCACTGCCTCTGCTTCAGCGAAATTTGTTGATTTGATTATCAATATTGGAGATTCAGAAAGGGCTCTAGCTTTCCTAAAGAGACTTGAAAAAAAAAAAAAAAACTGGAATTCAAATCTTAGTTGCACGAAGCAGTGGGAGCCGGAAACCACCCTTCGTGAAAAGTACGAAGTTCAAAATCTCTAGGAGTCTTCAATACTATTATTATTATTATTATTTTTGTTGATGAAACGGTGACCTGCACATGTAAGAGATAAACCAATACATCCGATCCATGAAAAGAAGAGAAAAAAGAAATGGTTCCTACGAGTTGTGTGAATCTTTAGATGGAGAATTGCAGTTCCTACAAGGAACTGAATTAAAAGCACGAATCAGAGCATTATGTAAGTGGAAGAACCCTACAACTAAGGTTCATAATAAAAGGTGTTTATCTACACTTGCTCAAATATGAAATTTCTGTTTTAGACTAGTTTCTGTCAGTTGGGCAATCAAGAGGTAACATGAACAAAGGACAACCATTGTAAAGATGAATGTCTGGGAACACTAGGAATGATGGTTTTGAGAATGAGGCCATTGAAAGTAGGTCTAAAAGTAGCTCTAAAAGAAGAAAGAATGATGCAGACATGAAAGTTAAACATGATATGCAAGATACAGGCTCTAGATCATACTAATTTAGAAATAATCACAAAAATTCCACATCCCACATAAGATCAAGCATTCAACAAGGGGAATCTACGAGGGTCCAAGCCTACACATATTAGGGCTACATCAATTAAAAATTATAAACCAAACAATGCTCAAAGGAGAGTAGATTCATCCACTCATGCGAAGGATTATTCCCCGATCAAAGAGATTCACATGTTTCAATTCGGGAAAGCCTAGGATTTGCAAAAGTGAAATAGAACTTGAAATTTAGGATTATTTGGAGTTAGGGTTAGGGATTTAAGGCGAGAGAGGAGAGGATTAGAGGAGAGAGAGAACCGGAAAATAGTCCACATGCGTGGACAGCAATCTGGCCTAGATGCACGTGCGTGGGATCTTGCCCACACGTGTGGGGCCCACAAACCCAAAAAAGGACAGCTTGGGGTTGGTCGGCCAGGGGTGGGCCACCCACACACCAAGTTTCAGGCCAATCAGGTGTCCGGTTTGTGCACGGTGCTCCGTCGAAGTTTCAGCCCTCCAGGATGGCCTGATTCTGCAAATCTGCCGTAGAGGAAAAATCGGCTGCAAAGGGGGTGGATTTGCTGATGGGGTGGATGTAGGAGATGATGAATATTAAGGGTAGGAGGTGGCAGCGATTTGGGATAGGTGTGGCTTTGCACCACAGTAGTTAGCCTTTGAAGAATAGAGGGTTTCGCACCCAATTAGATTTCCACAACTCAGAGAATTAGAAAAGCAGAAAAATGCAAAATTTTATTCATAATCTTTAATGAATAAAAAACCTACAAGGGGTTGCCTATTTATAAGAAAACCCTATACCTAAAAGCCACGCCATGTGTGTACACTATTACTTAGAGACGAAGTAACAAAAATAACAACTAATCAATATAATCAAAACTGTTCATGATGTTCCTAATAACGATAATAAGTAAAACTCAAAGTCCTAGATCATTTAGGGTAGTGGGCCACAATTATGAAATCCAATGGTGGGATCTACATAATGATCTGGTCCACTCCAATGAACCATAGCACAACCCTCTAACTACGAGGCCCTCCATGGATGTCATCATCGATTCAAATTGATGGTGGGGCCTTCCTCCTCCTTGCTTACGTGTGTAGGGGGTGTGCGTGTGCGCATGATGTCCCCATCAACTCTTTTCGGCTACGAAGATTTCGCCACTGGCGAAACAAAACTCCTGAACCGCTTCAAGATGTCAGGATCAATTCGTTGAAGCTCCTCCTCAGTGAGTCACGTACTATCTGAAGCTGGGCGTGACTTCCATTTAACCAGATACTTTTGAAACCCGCCGTCTGACGTTGATACTATCTGATGGTCCAAAATATCCTTTATCTCCTCTCTAAGTGTGGGAAGGGTAGGTATGAGAGGTATAAGTTAGGAAGAAAGATCTAAGAGGCCATGTATCAGGGGTCCCTTGAAATGCAACTAGATCCTCCACATTGAATGTAGAACTAATTCCCATGGAAGGTGGAAGATCTACCACATACGCATTGAGACCGTTTCGTTTTATAATTTTGAATGGTCCAGTGCTATACGCGTGTAATTTACAAACAGCTCCCTGAGGGTACTGCTCTGGCCTAATGCGGATAATCACAGAGTCCCCTACATTGAATTCCTTGAAACGTTTATGCTAGTCTGCAGAAAGTTTGTAATGTTCATTACTAGTAGTTATCTTTCACTTGATTTCTTAATATAATGAACGAATATGATGTGCAAAGAACTCTGCAGACTCTGATGGCCTATGGGACAGTGACATAAGGACAAGATCAATAGGCTTCCTAGGTTTATGACTAATAACGACTTCAAAATGACTTAAACTTGTGGACCTATTGACAAAACTATTAAATGTAAACTCGGCTATAGGTAGTGCAATGTCTCACGTCCTGGTGTGTTCCCTCACTAAACATCTGAGCAAACTCACTAAGCTCCTATTGACCACCTTAGTTTGACCATCGGTCTGAAGGTGGTAGGCAGAAGAAAATTGGAGCCTAGTATTCATTATATGCCATAGTGTCTTCCAAAAATAACTTATGAATCGCACGTCAAGGTCAGACACCATGGTTTTTGGTAACCCGTGAAGTTTGACGACGTCACTAAAGAACAACTTAGCAACATGGGATGCGTTAGAGGTCTTAGAACAAGGAATGAAGTGGGCCATTTTAGAAAAACAGTCCATGACAACAAATATAGAATCGTGTTTCTGAATAGTCTTGGGGAGCCCAAGCACGAAGTCCATACTGGTGTCCTGCAAAGGGATGAATGGAACTGACAAAGGTGTGTATAGTCTCGTATTTTGTTTTTTCTGCTTTGCCTGTTGACAGGTACGACATTGCCCTATAATTTTAGCCACGTCTCACTTAAGGCTTGGCCAATAGAACCTATCTTCCACTAGGGCAATGGTCTTGTTTCGACCAAAATGACCCGCGACCCCTCCTGAATGTAACTCCCAGACAAGAAAATCGTGGAGGGAGGTGTGCGGTATGCACAAGCAATCACTCCTAAACAAATATCTGTTTAAAATTAAGTACTCACTGCTAGCTCTTGACGGACTCTCTAACAACGACGCGTACACGACTCCAATAGATAATGACGCCAGTGGCGCAGTGATTGCACAACAACATAAAATTCTTTCTCATAGGTGCAGTATTTTTGCTTCACCTCATTCGGTTTCTCACTAAAAAAGGCGATAGGGTGTCATTCCCGACTAAGTGTTCCTCCTATGCCGACTCCTGACGCGTCGCATGCGACTTCAAAAACTTTCAAAAAATCCGGAAGTCGCGTGACTGGAGCTTCGGTCATCCTGACCTTTATCTCTTTGAAGGCTTTCAAAGCTTACCTTCGTCCATTGAAACTCTCCCTTTTTAATGAAATTCGTGATGAAAGCCATAATGGAACTGAAGCCTCGAATGAACCGCTTATAAAAGGTGGCCATGCCATGAAAGCTGCGCACCTCGTGAATATTGCAGGCTTCAGGCCAATGGACAATGGCTTTGACCTTCTCGGGATCCGCCGACACACCCAAGGTGTTCAAAAACAGTTGCATTTCGGCCGTAACAGTAATGGTAGTGACCGTTACACGTTACGGTTGTAACGGCCACCCCCCTTTTTTGTGCCCGTAACGGCCGTTACAGTCCATAACGGTCGTTATAGTACCGTAACAACTGTTACGGACCTAAAGAAAATAGGAAAAAAAAAAAGAGAGGAAAAAACTTACATTTTCTTTCTTTCTTTTCTCCTTCTCCTTCCTCTTCTTCTTCTTCTCAGGCCTACGCCTTCTCTTCTTCTTCTTCTTGAGCTGCTACGGGCCTGCGGCCCTCCTCTCTCTCTCTCTCTCTCTCTCTCTCTCTCTCTCTCTCTCTTTTCTTTTCGGTTTCCCTCTTTCTATTCTTTTCATTTCGTTCTTGAAAATTCACAGCCACGCACTTCAAATTTCATTTTAAAAATGTTATGCGGACCTGCAGTGCACGTTGCACAGTGCGCTTGCAGAAATCGGATTGCGCCCACAGTGAATGTATGTGGTTTATCCACACCGTCCATTGGCTTTTTCAGCTTATTCTAGGGGTTGAACCCAAAATTGAAGCTTATCCAAAGCTCAAGTGGACCATACCACATGAAACAGTGGAAATAACGATTTCCACCATTGAAACCTTGTTAGGCCCCACAGTGATGTTTATTTATCATCCAACCTTCTCATAAGATGATACAAACATGGATGAATGGAAAATACAAATATAAGCTTGATGCAAAACTTCTATGGCCCCTAAGAAATTTTCAACGGTAGACATTCAATTCACATTGTTTCCTGTGTGGTCCATTTTAGCTTTTTATATGCTTCATTTTTGAGATAGGGCCCTAAAATCATCTGGTAAAATGTATGGATGGATTGGATAAAATACATAAATTATAGTGGACCCCACAGAGTTTACTCATTACGCTTAGCGTACTGAGTTACTTAGTACGCAATCTGCCTTCGCACTTGCATTGTTTTGTTAAGTGGGCCCCACCTTATTTATGTGTAGTATATCCATGTCGTCCACTATAATGTTTATTTTCCATCGAACCTGTTCATAAGGTCACATAGACTTTGATCTTGATGAAGGGAGAACACAAATAATAGCTTGATCCAAAAAAAAATAAAAAATGTCTTAATAAATTTTAAAGGGTGGGAATTAAATTCTTATTTTGTGGTTCACCTAAGTTTGGATCAGCCTCATTTTTTGGACCATGCCCTAAAATAAGTTGGCAAAAAGGATCGACCACATGGATATACAACAAATGCATTGAGGTGGGCCCCACTTTTAAAGGGATACTCACTAGTGGTCCATCGAAGATTTAGATTTACCTGAGTTTTTGGACCATGCCTTAAAATGAGTTGGCAAAACATATCGATGGCATTGATATACAAATACATCAAGGTGGCCTGCCTGGCCCACTAGTGATCCACCTGAGATCTGGATTTACCTTTTTTTTTTCCAATGCCCTTGAATGAGTTGCCAAAATGGATGGATGACATGGATATATAATACATAATCGAGTGACCCCAGTACATGGCCCTAAAAATTAATACACGACGTATATATCAACTCAAAATTAACCAATTAAAATCTAGGACCATGTTTGCTAAGTCACAATCCCAAAATTAAATAACTCCTACAATTTTTACCATTAGTTTGCATACACTTGTTTTTTCAAATAGGACCATTTGATATTTTTCATTCTTCACTGTCCAATAAATGTCCACCAATCCATTAGTGGAATAAGTGTCAATAGATTGCATTAATTTAAGGCTAGTTTGGGGCATCAAATGGTCCCCAAACCAGCCCCGAATCGATAACACAATTTACCTCAATTTAATTTTAATTCTTTAAAAAGATTTATGGGGGAAAATGATATCAAATTATTAGGTATATGAATTACATAATAGGATGCAAAAGTCCCTAAACTCTATATATTGAAATAAAATGCATGTGAGTCACGAAGTATGCAATGCACTAGCACTATAAATAAAAGGAAAACTTGAAAATATTAGATGTTTTGGTATTACATTCATTATAATAAATTTATATGGATATTATATAGTTAGAAAACTAAATATAAAAGGTTTGCAATTAATTCCAGGTTGTCAAGTTCATATATCCATCAAACAACCCGATATAGCATTCTCACCAAAGAGTGGACCGTTACACCACCATAAACATGTTCCAAATTATAGATGAATGCATATTTGGAATATTTAGAATATTCCGGATTTAATGGATATTTTTTCATAATTTTTTGACCCCCCCCCCCCCAAAAAAAAAAAATTGCACCGTTACATATCCCATATCGGCCGTTACGCCCCCGTATCGGCCGATACGGGGCATATCCGTATCAGTAAGCACCGTTACGCCCACCGATACCGCTACCGAACACCTTAGACACACCTTTAGTTGACACGACAAAACCTAAGAAGATAACACTACTAGACATAAACGCACACTTCTTTAAGTTGGAATACAATTTCTCGGCTCTAAGGATCCCACAGACTTGCCTCAAATGGTTGAGGTGTTGTTCCTTGGTAATGCTATAAATTAGGATATCATCAAAGTAGACAACCAGGAACTTTTCCATAAAGGGCCTCAACACTTGGATCATCACACACATGAAAGTACTTGGGGCATTAGTCAACCCCAATGGCATGACTAGCCACTTGTATAGCTCATCCTTCGTCTTGAAGGCCATCTTCCACTCATCACCAGGGTATACACGAATTTGGTGATAACCACTTTTGAGGTCAATTTTGGAGAAGATAGTAGCATTGACATCATATCCAACATGTCATCATGAGGCGATATGGGAAACCGATAGTGATTTTGTTGATGGCCCTACTATCAACACACATCCTCCATGTGCCATCTTTCTTAGGTGTAAGAAGGGCGGGCACGGCACACGGGCTTATGCTCTCGAATGAAACCATTTTCTAGGAGATTATCAATCTGTCTTTTCAACTCTGCATGTTCCCTTGGGTTCATTCTGTAATGAGGGAAGTTTGGTAGAGTCGCCCTATGGACTAAATCAATAGCATGTTGTATATCCCTCATAGGGGGAAGCTCATTCGGCAGATCCTCAGGAAAGACATCACAGAACTCATTCACTACCAAAATGGCCTCAGTGGATAACTCTACACAAGCCTGCACTCTCCCTAGCCATAAGGGCGTACACCATTGAGTCCAACTCAGTCTCTCGATCAAAGTCTTTGGCATTTAGAATATGGAGAGGCTTAGACTTGGACTTCGACTCCTTCAATTCCTTCAAGCCGCTCACACCACTCTTTGTGATGGACTCCTTATCAATTGTGTTCCTAGGTGGAAGTGGATTTAGCTTGACTTTCTTTCTCTCAAACCAAAATGTACACACATTTGAACGACCAAATATGGTGACATCTCTGTCATATAACCAGGGCTTACCCAAAATAATATGGTCAACATCCATGGGAACAACATCAAACCAAAGTGTTTTTATATGATCCAAATTGAATAGGAACAAGACTGGTGTAAGACTGGAATGAAAGTCTCATCAACCCAAGACACTATAGGATTGAGGATGGGCTTCGACTTTCAAGCCCAAACGGCTCACGGTGCCAGTTGATGCCACATTGGCATAACTACTACTGTCCACGATCATCTTGCAACTCTTATCACCACATTTTGCATAGGTATAGAAGATTGTGTTGCAGCACCAATCGTTGGTATTCTTTACTTGGGCAAAGGCGCAACGCACTACTGCCAGGGTCGCAGACTCTTGTGCTCCCTCTTCCTCATTATTAGGGGTCTTTGCTAGCTCATACTCTTCCTCTTCACTGTCACTTCCTGAGGGCAGTACTTCTACTTACCCATCAATGAAGAGCACCTTGGTGCCCTCTTTCGTGCCGCACCGGTGGGAAAGTGACCAAACCCTTGACACCTAAAACATCTAGTTGCATCATTTCTACACGAGCTAGACCCGACAATTCCTTTACCCTTATCATCCTTGGGCCTGTACTAAGAACTACTGGAAGGTTTGTTTTGGTATCCAGTGTTAGGCTTAGCCCCAGAAGGGTTGGCCTTAGCGCTAGAATCGTGAAACTCAAACCACCTTCCCACAGATGCTTTGAGGTATTGCTCAACCTCCAACACTACTTGATACAACCGTTCAAAAGTGTTTATCCTTGGTGAGCAACTCTCTCCTAATGTCAAAATGGATGCCCGTCTTAAATCGAGCAAGAGTGAGTATGGGATCCTCATCAACTTCACACCGGGTCAAGTGCTCTTCGAACTTTTCAATGTATTCCGCCACACTCATGGAACCTTGTCGAAAAGAATACCATTCCTCAACCAACCTCAAGTGATAAGAGAAAGGAAGATACTTTTCCTTAAAGAGTTTCTTTCATTTTTCCCCAATGGACTATTGGGGGCTTCCTCGACATTTCTTTCTTTGCTCAACAGTAACCCAAAACCTCTTTGCTTGGCCCACAAGCTTCATCTTGGCGAATCAGACTCGACAAGCATCCGACATGCCATACCACTCAAAATAATGGTCCATATCCGCCAACCAATCTAGAAAAGCTTTAGAGTCCAAGTGGCCATCAAACGTAGGAGCATCTACTAACTCCCTTAAGGAGTTGCGCATCTGGGTCAATAATGATCCTGATGTCCCTCGCGGGGTGGGTGCATGAGTGCACGCCCATGACCGTTTCTTTGGCCACCTCCATTCTTTTGTCTATCATCTTGACTACCTGCTTGCGATTGGGCATCTTCCTCAATGGTGGTCTCTAGCTGGGTAACGCACACATTAAGTTGATTCAAGCGTTGGTCAATATGTTATTCCAAGCACCCACCCAAAGACTTAAATTGTCGGGTTAGGTCGTTCACGGACTCTTGCAATTGCTCCATATTTAGTGTAGGGTGCAAACCAAAACCAAAACCACAACCAAAACATGTGGGCATACAACCACTCACTCAAAGATCCTCTAATGCAACTATATGCGTCTAAATGAGACTAAATGATCTTATATGACTCTATATGAGAGAAACTACACAACGCTACTAAAATTCCAACAACATAACTACCCAAATAATTTGTTAACAAAAAATTCAGCTATGAAAATTGAAAATTTTCTGACAACAGAAAATTCAGCAGTCCATGTTGTGAATGATGGTCCTAAACAACCCTATATGATGTGATTTGATGCAAAATAAACGTGAGTAGACTAAACCCTAAACATGCGATACAATCCCCTATGAAAACCTAAGCTCTAATACCAAATTTGATGAAGGACATGAAAGTTAAATATGATATGCAAGATTTCAGGCTTTAGATCATACTAATTAGAAATAATCACAAAAATTTCACATCCCACATAAGATCAAGCATTCAACAAGGGGAATCTACGAGTGGGTCCAAGCCAAAACATGTTAGGGCTGGATCAATTGAAAATTATAGACCAAACAATGCTCAAAGGAGAGTAGATTCATCCACTCTTACAAATGATTATTCTCCAATCCAAGAGATTCACATGTTTCAATTTGGGAAAGCCTAGGGTTTGCAAAAGTGGAATAGAACTTGGAATTTAGAATTATCCAAAGTTAGGGTTAGGGATTTAAGGTGAGAGAGGAGATGATTAGAAGAGACAGAACCTGAAAATAGCAATCTGGCTCAAGCGCACGTGCGTGGGATCCTGCCCGCACAAAGGATAGCTTGGGGTTGGTCGGTCAGGGTGGGCCACCCACACTAAGTTTCAGGCTGATCGGGCGTTCGGTCTGTGCACGATGCTTCGCCAAAGTTTCAGCCATCCTGGATGGCCTGATTCTACAAATTTGTTGTAGAGGAAGGATCGCCTGCAAAAGGTGGTGGATTTGATGATTGGCTGCAAAAGGGGGTGGATTTGATGGTGGGATGGCTGTGAGAGATGATAAATATTGAGGGTAGGAGGTAGGGGTGATTTGGGATGGGTGTGGCTTCGAACCACGGTAGTTAGCTCTTCGAAGAAGGGAGGGTTTTGTACCCAATTAGATTTCCACAACTCAGAGAGTTAGAGAAGCAGGAAAACGCGGAATTTTAATCATAATCTTCAATGAATAAAAAACTTACAAGGGGTTGCCTATTTATAAGAAAACCCTATACCCCAAAAGTCGCGCCATGTGCGCACACTATTGCTTAGAGACGAAGTAACAAAAATAACAACTAATCAATACAATCAAAACCGTTCATGATGTTTCTAATAACAATAAGCAAAACTCAAAGTCCTAGATCATTTAGGGTAGTAGGCCACAATCATGAGATCCAATGGTAGGATCCACATGATGATCAGGTCTACTCTAATGAACCATAACACAACCCTTTAACTACAAGGCCCTCCATGGATGTCGTCATCGATCCAGATCGATGGTGGGGCCTTCCTCCTCCTTGCGTAGGGGGGCGTGCGTGTGCGCGTGATGTCCCCATCAACGAAGTACTGGAGAGATGATTGAGACGGTTTGGTCATCGTCTTGGCCTTTCTCCTAGCAATTTGTACTTGACTTTTAATCTTTTAAAAAAAAGAGTTTGATTTTTAAATGCTACATAATAGATATGCAGAAGCTTTTCAATTGGTTGCCCCAGACATCCTATTTTACCCAGGCTATTGGAACTAGCCATGGCAAAGGCTCAAATTAACACCACTCACATGCCAAGATGGTCCCACCAAGTATTGACTACAACTAAACTTTTACAAACACACCCAAAATAGTGAGCAAGCAGAGTATCATCATGGAGTGGCAGTTTCCAGACAAACTACCAAGCATCAAATTTTAAAAAGATGAAAAAAGATAAATATTAAGTAGGTGCCACAGTGCTGTAAAGAATATGAGGAACTGGAGGCAAGTAGCCACCCACTAAATACAAAAGAAAGAAGTTTTCCCCTCCCAAAGAAGAGGCCCATTCAATAACCAAGCCCCTTGCTCTCAAAATAACCCACCCTAGAAAATGCCTCACATTTCGAAAGCATCATCTCCTGTTTCCTTCCTCCCAAAATGCCCAAAGACATAAACACCACACACTTTTTAGATCCCACTAACATCCAGCCCTTGCCAAGACAAAAATAAATGGATCAATAGATCTTGGGGATGCCCAGTAGGCACCGAACATGGAGAAGATTAATGCGGGGGCATTTTCACATCGAACTCAAGTGAGATGGCCTGTGGGATGCAGGGGTACACTCGGGGTGGGCAGCCCACGTAACCCGTGGATTGGGGGCCCGTGTGAGGCGGGTGACTCGTGTGGGGCGGAACCATGGATTTGGGGCTCACAAGGAGGGTTCAGTCGAGGACCTAACCCATAGATTTGGGGCCTGGGCTATGAGATAAAAGGGATTAATTCGCCATGCTCTATCAATTCGAGCTTTTAGAGCAAATGGTTAATTGTCCTACATCAAATTGGTATCAGAGCGGGTGGTCTTGTGTTCGAGACTCTTCATCGAGGGTGATTAATGTAGGGGAATTTTCACTCCGGACTCAAGTAGGGTGGCATATGGGATACAGGGGCACACTCGGGGTGGGCGGCCCACGTAACCTATGGATTTGGGACCTGTGCAAGACAGGTGACTCGTGTGAGGCGGAGCCCATGGATTTGGGGCCCACGAGGGGGTGAAATCCATGGATTTGGAGCTCACGAGAAGGGTTTGGCCGAGGGCCTAACCCATGGATTTGGGGCCTAGGCTATGAGATAAAGGAATTAATTCGTCATGCTTTATCAATTCGAACTTTTAGAGCGATTGGTTAATTGTCCTGCATCAAAGATGCTATTCCACAAAATGTAGGCAACCGAGCAATGGATGAGGAGATGATTCACTGATTCCAAATGCACCATACACATTAAGCAAATGTTTGGAAGAATCATACCCCGTTTCTGGAGGTTGTCCACTGTCAACACCCTACCCCTTCCAACCAACCAAGCAAATGCAATGTATCTTTGGGGGTGCACCATAAGACCAAACAAATTTTGTAGCTTACCCAACAAAGCCTTATTCATCACCCCCCAAGTCTTTAATTCCTGCCCCTACCGCCTCATGACCTTTACACACCTCTCCTTAGTTAAGCAAATGAGAGTTCTTATTCATATCCACCCCTTGCCATAAGAAATCTCTTCACAACTTGTCGATTTAGCCAAAACTGATTGCGGGCATCAAAAAAGAGACATGAAGCACACAAGAAATTTTGATAAAAATGCCTTAATGAGGGTAATATGACCTCTTGATGATAAATACCGACTCTTCCACCTCACAAGCATCCTCTCCACCCTTTCCACAACCACATCCCAAAGGTGTTTTGCTGAATCCAAGGCATGTGGAAGGGAATTCCCCCACCTTGCATCTGAACAAAGAAGCAAGCCCCACAAGCACCTCTTTAGGCACACAGACCCCCAACATCATACACTTTGTGATATTTACTTTTAGCCCTGAAACCGCTTCAAAACACCTAATAACCATTCTCAAATTCTTCACCATATCGGCTTTAACATTACAAAAGAGCAACGTGTTGGGCTAAATTGTCAACACAAAAACCACTATAAAGGCCAACTTCTTGCCCACGTCCCAACATTTTACCCAACGCCTTGGCCACCACAACAAAAAGAAGAGGAGAAAGTGGATCCCCTTGCCTTAAACTGTGAGAGCTTTGGAAGAAACATTTCAGCAACACATTTACCAACACTAAAAACCAAGTAGAGCCAATGCACTCCTTAACCCACTCCTTGCACAACCATGCATCCAATCCTCCCAAGCATGTAATGCAAGAAGCCCCATTCGACATGATTATAGGCTTTCTCAATATCCAACTTACATACTACTTCCCCCACCCTTTGTTTGAAGCAAGTGTCAATGCACTCATGAGATATTAATGCACCATTAAGAATTTGTCTACCTTCAATGAAGGCTCCTTGGAACTTGGAGATAAAGCCCTAAAGAGACTTTCAAAACCTTGTTGCTAGGACCTTGGCAAGAATCTTGTAATGCTCTCGATAAGGCTAGTGGGCTGGTAGTCTATCAAATTTTCTATGCTTGAAACCTTCAAAATTAACACAATATGATGCCCCTATTTCCTTAGAAAGCCTCTCTCGGATAAAAAAATTCCTCCATGAAATCCATGACATCTCCCTTCACATTCTCCCAAAAAGTTTGGAAGAAAGCTAAAGGGAACCCATTCGGGCCCGGCGCTGTCCCTTCTCAAAGCAGCCATAATAGCTTTCTTGACTTCTTCAAAAAAGGGCTTCTCAAGCATATCCGCTTCCACCGACGATAAAGCATTAAAATGTAAATTATCCAAAGTAGGCCACTTTCACCCCTCATCTTTACGCAATAGGTTGTAGAAGCGAACTATTGCATTGTAAACCTCATTTTTGTCCTTGTATCTCTCTCAACTATGACACTAGATAATTTATTGCATCTAAGCTAAGCACTTGCAATATTGTGGAAAATTTTAGTGTTTTTATCCCTCTCTTTGAGCTAAGTGGCCCGTGATCTTTTGTCTCCATTTGATTTCCTCTTCCTTTATACAAACCGCATAATTTTTACCAAGCTTCCTGTGAAGACATTTATTGTCCTCAGAAAGTTCCATTTTCTCCGCCTTAATATCTAGCTCATGAATCTGATTTAGCATTTTTTTTCTATTTCAACATGCCTTTTACCAAGAACTTCCTTTTTCCAATTGATAATTTGACCCTTCAGCAGTTTCAGCTTCTTACATAAAGCCCACAAAACCTTCTACCATGAAGGGTCCCCACCAATCTGTGATAAGGTTTGAAAAACCTTCCAACTCAAGCCACGAAAGCTCGAATATAAAGGGTTTTGAGCCCCAATTATCCTCCTCGACATCCAGCAAGATTGGGCAATGGTCCAACACCGGGCGGCACAAACCGACCCAAGAGGGTGAAACCAGGAACCTATCGATTCTGGTCATAATAGATCAATCCTAACCATTAGACAATGCAGATTTGCCCCCTTCAAACGGAAGATCAACCAGTTCATGTTTCTCCACCCATCTCGAAAATTATGACATACTACGAGTAATTATGACCAGAACCTGTCGATTCCGGTCATAATAGGTCGATCCTGACCACTAGACGATGCAAAATTGCCCCTTCCCCCCCCCCCCCCCCCCCCCCCCCCAAAGCAAAAAGTATCAAATATACAATCGAGATTAGAGAAGGATGCTTTTGCTATGATTTAATTATTCAATGATGGCAATTTTGTTTCTCTCATGTGCAATTTATATTGAATCTGTACCAAGCACATACAACCAAGTTCCAAATGCCTTTCAGGTGTTCTATGCTTCTTGGTCACTGCCTCATTTAGATATATTGATACAACAATCAATTATAGAAGTTGACTCGCGAATAAGTTATTCTAACAGAACTGCAACCAGTGGAGAAAATGAAGCATGGGCCTGTTAAGGAAGGGAACTCTGGTTGGTGTTGACCGAATATTAATATTATGGCATTCCCACCAAGTTCAATATTTGTTTCCTGTGGCTAAGAATTCTGTAATGCATACTGGCGAACAAACGAAAACCAAAAAAGATAAATCTGATGACCCTTGTAGCAGAATGATGTATACGTACAGCAACAACATAGTGGGAAAAAGTAAACTGAACTGCTAAAAAACTCACTGCTTTGACTGACGAGGTAACATAATCTTTCCCAGGAGGATTCAGTACATTAGATGGTACCCTAATCCTGTAAAAACCATCATCTTTCAATAGCTTCTGCAAGAGATTAGATCATTTTTATAAAGCTTTTGTGCAATACAAAGCAACAAAATGGAACACAATCAAGGGAAGATTTACTTCAAATTTCTCCTTTTCCGCTTCTTTGAAAGTGTCCCTTGAAAATCGAAGCTTGGTTAGAGTCTGTCATAATTTGATATCATCACCACATTAGAAACAAAATAGAATCATAAATAAGAAGTCAGAACACTCTTGAAGAGAAAATTTAACAGAAATGAAAAGAAAATTCAGGAGCAATTACCCCATCCAAATAATGCAAATATCCTACTCTTGACAACAGCTCTTTGAAAAATTAGCACTCACCCAGCATTTTCCATAATTCCATAAGAAATTAAATTAAGAAAGAATTTAGTGAAAACCAGGTATCAGAATAAATAGACCATAACTAAAAAGGCAAAATTCAGTAAAGTTCCAAAAGAATTTTTTTTAAGTTATGAAAACCAGTGCAGTCATTTGTAATAATAGTTTCCTTTTCGTTTAAACAGACAACGTGTACGACAATTTTGGGGGGGGGGGGGGGGGGGGGGGTGGCGGCACAAAAGTACTTAGTTTTCACTGAAAGATGATAAGGAAGCAGTTCTGAATTCAGATAAGATGAGACAAAAAAACAATACATGGAAATTAAAAGCAAACCATGACTTTGATTATGGAAAGCAACAAAATCAGAAAAATTCCAAGTGCATCACGGAAAGAAAAGGAATGGAATAGGTTTGTATGTTCATCTTAAATGCACTCTGCATTTCATTTAGGGGCCCTATTTGGATATACCCAAAACCACAGGCTGGCTGGATATTCAGCAGAGAGGATGGAATTCTGTTCTGCCAAGTGTTTGGGATGTTGTTGATTTTGGGAACCTCATTGCAATAGGATCCTATTTTACTGCTCATAAATATTATGGATATTGGTCTTTAAACTACACATGCAAGGAGGCAACAACAGCGACGATGGTGAGAAAAAAAGGGTCGACAACTTCCAAGACATCAGTGACGACAACTGGGACGACAACAGTGGCAACAACAGGGGCGGTGATCATCGAGAGCGGGGACGATGGGGGTATCGAGAGGGAAGAGGCCGAAGCCGAGGTGGCGCTCCGCAAATCCATTCAACCGTTCGACGAAGATCAAAGGCAACAACACTCTACAATAGAAGGGGCGAGTAGCCTGGGGAAGAACGCAAACAACTGGATTCAGGTGGGAGGAAGATCGCGGGTTAGGTTTGGGAGGAGCAACAAATACGACTCCTTGCCCACTCTATTCGTTCAAGGTTACCCACATGGCTGGTTTCCTCTGAATCTTGAGAAAGTGTTTGGGAGGGCAGGTGCACTCATGGACGTAATCATGCCCAGAAACAAGAAAACCGGCGCATATAGGAGATTCGCCCTTAGTAGGATGAGCTTTGAAACTGAGCTGTCTCGAGCGGTTACGATGTTGCATGGGCAGAGTTTTGAGGGGGAAAAGTTGTTAGTGCAAAGAGCTACATTCGGGCCAGAATGAAACCTTAACAGGTCCACCTTCATTCCAAGAACAGTGAACTACGGCATCTCCGCCCCAGCACCTATCCCAGTTCATCAGTCCTTTTCTTTCAGGGACGTGCTCCTTAAACCTCCCCATGGCAAGCACCGGACTCCAGAGCCATTAACACTGACACATGGTAACCATCGTTTATCATACCCGTGAGCGCCGATCCATCCTACAGAGCCTATTCCCCCCAACGAAATCCCTAATTCCCCTCACGCCATTCGCATCAAATCCAATGTCCTCCTGATAGCCAAGGAGGCATTGAAGGATACGGTTGTCATCTTGACTCACGACAATGCCACCATTGACCAACTCAATGACTGGATTGATGGGTGCACCAACATCCAAGCCGGCCCTTTCAGTCTACGTCCTATAGGCTACAACGAGGTTTGGGTGAAAAGTGATCCGGGTGTTAACCTGGATCCCTTGTTGATGGCAAGAGCTATTCACAGGGATGATCTGCTTAGGGGAGTCATCCCCTGGAATGGCTTCTCTACGTTCGGATCCGAGGAGATGTGGATCCTTGTCTGGGGAGTTCCTCTCGAAGTCTAGAACAAACGGTTCTTCCTTGAGGTGGCCTAGCGTCTGAGAACCTTTGTCGAACTCGATGTGAAGACCAGTCGGGGAGTGGTGATGAGGGTGATACGACTTCGTATTAGGAGAAAGAAAGGTCTGCCCCTCCCTTCTTCTATTTCGATTCTTGTGGAGGATGGATCTATCGAGCTTCCTGTCCAGAGGGAAGGGCCCAATATTCCCCTCCCGCGCTGGGGGTACCTATGGCGGAGTAGGGTTCCCTCTCACCTGCTGGAGTTTACTACTGCCCGAGTTAGAGAAGAAGACGATATTTGTTTTCGGTGCACCCGCGGAGCACTGGAAAATTCTAGAGGGGTAGGTGAAGCAATAAATCCTTCTGAAGCGAAGCGATCAGTAATCTCTCCAGGTGGCGCGCGTGTAAGCGCCTCTCCGTCTCGAGCCGCGTTCCTCACCAGTGTGTCTAATCCGTTTGCCCAACGTGGCGCGAGGAGAAGCTTCTCCCCCTGCAATGACGTCGACCGTTCGACTTTATCGACACGTGTAGTTCCCGAACCTTGGTTCGAGAAGGTGGCGGCCTCAGTTTTACCCTCGAGCCCACGTGGCGGTCATCTTGCAACGATCTCCCCTCTTAACCTCAGCTTTGGACCAGAGCCTCCTACCCTGATCCTGATTCCACCTGTCCTACTTTGGTAAGAGATGAGGGCTAGAACATAATAGTCGTTCATTCCGCTTTTTCTCCCTTCGATCTCAACTGGACACCTGTCCCCCCTAACCTACACCTTGCCTCTCCGTCCCTTCTTCCGGTTCATTCGACAGATTCGGCTATCAATTCGGAGGAGGAGAATCGTAGCTTCATCAGCGACACTAGGCTCACCTTGCCAGAAGATGGAAGCTCGCATCTGCAACTAATACCATTCAACGTTCCTCCAGACCCTCCGTATTTCGAAGAAGACTTGTCCCTCTCCTCGTTATCCCCTTCATCCTTAACTACTTCTAAATCTGAGTGTATCTCACTTCCTTTCGAGGGCTCTGAACTCAACCACCTATCTTTGTTCCAGGCAATGTTTAAATTATCGGCGACAATATCAAATTGTCGCCGATGATATCGGTATCACTAGCTCAGTGAAACTGAAAACCCAATTTTTCGTTTCTCTTCCCGATATCGCCGAAATATTGCCGATAATGTCGGTTTTCCGATATTTTCTAGATATCGATGGCCAACTACCCCGTTTTACCACGTTTTCGGTAATAAAATCGTCGAAATCCAAGAAAAAGAAGAAGAAGAAAATACCTATTTTTTCGCTCCGATCGATTTGAAGAGAGAAATTCCCAAAATAAAAATTGCATTTTCAGTCAAGATCCTTGAATGGCAACTCCTCTAGTTTGCTAGCCTTGAAACCCGCTGGCAAGGCTACGAAAATCCGGAGACTCGTAGAAATTTTTGAAATTTTGGGAACGAGGGGGAGGGATTTTCGATTTCAGAGGAATTTGGGGAAGGATTTTTGATTTTTAAGGGGACGCAGATTAGGTGTGCGTAGGTTAATCGTGTGACTACTAACTAGAAACGTTTCCAAGTTCTATGGGTCCCATTGATATATGTGTTGTATCCACACGGTCCATCCATTTGGAGAGATCATTTTACGGCATGATTCAAGGAATGAGGTAGATCAAAAGCATTAGTGAACCCCACCACAAAAAACTGTGGAGAGAGTGACCGTACCGTTGAAACCTTCCTAAGGTCGAGCGGACTGTTTATTTGAGATCCAATCTGTTCATAAGTTAATAGTGACGTTAAATAAGGCTATTAGCAAATATCATCTTGATCAAAAACTTCCATAGCCCCTATAAGTTTTTTATGGTAAGCATCACTCTATCTACTATTTTTTGTGGTGGGGTCCACTCGAGATTTGGATCCGACTCATTCTTTGCCTAATGCCCTGAAATGGTATCTCCATATGTATGTATGGTGTGGATACACAACATACATCATGGTGGGACCCACATAACTCGGTGACGTAACTTAGTCGCTACACGTCAGTAGCTAATCCACATCCATTTCAAATAAGTGGGTTGCGTACACACACCCTTAGCGTACGAGGATGCTTGGGTGGGGTCCACCATGATATTTTTTGAAAAATCCACCATCCATCAGTTTTTTCAGATCATTTTAAGACATGAGCCCAAAAACCAAGTGTATCCAAAACTTATGTGGGTCACAGGAGAGGAAACAGTGAAGATTGGTGACCATCGTTTAAACATTCATGTAACCACAAAAGTTTCGTATCAGGCTAAACTTTTTTGTGTTTTCACTTCATCTCAATGGGAATGAACTTATAAACGGTTTGGATGGCATATAAACATCAAGGTGGAGCCCGGGAAGGTTTGAAGGGTAGCAAACTTTCTACAGTTTTCCTTCTTGTATGGCCCACTTTAGTTTTGAATTCACCTGATGCTTGGTATCAAGTCCTAAAATGAGCTAGAAAAATGGATGGATGGAGTGGATTTTTTGGAAATATCATGGTGGGCCCCACCTAAGCATCCTAGCGCAGGAAATTCCTATAAAAGCTTTCTCGCATGAATGTGTACTGAGTACGCTCTTATGGTACTCGATAAACTCTGTTGGGTCCACTCTAAATTCATGTTGTTTATCCACGCCGTCCATCCGTTTTTCAAATCATTTTAAGGGTTGAGCCCAAAATCCACGTATATCAAAATCTCAAGTAGACCATATCAAAGGAAACAATGGAAGTATTGATTTCCACCGTTGAAAACTTTTTAAGGCCCCCAGTGATATTTATTTGTCATCCAAACTTTTCATAAGATCACACAGACACGGATGAGGAAAACACAAATATCATCTTAATCTAAAACTTTTGTGGGCCCCCAATAACTTTTCAATGGTAGACTTCAATTCATGTTGTTTCAAGTGGTGTGGTCCATTTGAGCTTTGGTTATGATTAATTTTTGGTTTAAAGACCTAAAATTATATGATAAAATGTATGGACGAAGTTGATACAACGCATGAACGACGGTTGGGCCCACAGAGTTTACTCAATACGCAGTCCGCTTCCTTTGGCACGGAATCGGATTAGCTACTCCCACTGCCACCAGCCAATGGCTGGTGGTCAATGCTTTGTGGACCCCACCATGATGTACATGTTTCATCCATGCCGTCCATCCATTTTTTTAGATCATGCTATTATATCAGACCAAAAATGAAGTATATCCCAATCTCAAGTGGACCACATTACAGAAACAGTTTTGAATGAACGTCAACCATTAAAAACTTTTTGGGGGCCATAAAAGTTTTAGATGAAGCTGATCTTTGTTTTTATCCTTCTTCTGGGTCCATATGACCTAATCAATAGATTGGACGTCAAATAAACAGTATAGTACGTCTTAAGGGGATTTTAATGGTGAATATCCAATCACTATTGTTTGCCCGTGGTGTGGTCCACTTGAGATTTATATCCCTCTCGTTTTTTACATAAAGCCTTAAAATGATCTGTAAAAATGTATGAATGACATGGATGAAGCACATACATCATGGTGGGGCCCATAAAGCACCGACCACCATGATGTATGTGTTATATCCACACCGTCCATCCATTTTTAGATATCATTTTAGGGTATGAACCAAAGAATGAGGCAAATAAAAATTTATAAGCTTGCATTTGTATTATAAAAACTCATTTTGGTTACTATTTGAGTGATTTCTTACTACAACGGATGCCTTTTGGCCCCCATTAAATGGAAACTTATTATTTAATGCATTCTTTTTGCAATTTTTTCATTCCTGGATATATAAATATGTGTATTTAGGCATGTCCTGAAGTTTCACTGGAAAATTCCACCATTTTCTCCATGTTTCCCCCTTTTTCCCTGCATTTCCAGTTATCGGCGATATTATCAGCGATAATGATATTATATCTTTATCTTCGGCCAACGAAACTTGTAGCGATACCGACAACTGAAACATTGGTTCCAGGATCCTACAGGCATAGACGACATCATTGCGGAACCTCTCCAGACGAGAATAGCCATTACAGATGTCGGGTCGATAGAGGAAGAACAGAGGGCCATGCTGAGTAAGAAGATGCAAAGAAAGAGGCGGATTCGGGACGTCATGGGTCACATTGGAAGATTGCTAGGTCTTTCCTTCGGCGACTGTCCTGAGGATTATCTTGCACTTTTTCAATGTGTGGAGAATAGGGGTTGTCCTTCGGATCCCAACAGGTCCTCTCAGAAAAGAACTCCAAGGGGTAGAAGGAATAAGGAACAAAAGCAGAAATCTATCAGGCCAGAAACCATTCCAGCTATCTCTGACGAGACAGAGACCAAGGAAGCGTGGGAAGTGAAGTTGTCCCATGAAGATAATTTCATGGAATGTTCAGGGGTTGGGATCCAAACAAAAAAGGAGACTAATCAAGACTACCTGCAGCAGAAGCAACCCCCAAATTATTTGCCTTCAGGAAACCAAGGTAAAAGCGATGGATGATCGGTTGATGAGTTCTATCTAGAAAGCCTTGGACGCTAGCCGGGTGCTTAAGGAAGATTCGGGAAGCTCAGGCGGCATTGTTTATGGCCTGGAGATCCGCGCATTGGTCCCTTCTAAATAGTTCGGTGGGCTCTTTCTCAATCTCAACTACTCTCAAGAACAGTGTATCGGGTTCTGACTATCTCATTTGTTCGGTCTATGGGCCCACCAACAACAATTTGAGGAGCGAGTTCTGGAAAGAATTATCTTCTGTCTGCCAGAGTTTTAATGGTCCCATCTGTTTCGCCGGAGATTTCAACACCATCAGGTTTTCGGGAGAGAAATCTTCTGGGAACTCCTTTAATTCCTATATGGCTGCCTTCTCTGATTGGATCGATAGCAATTGCTTGATCGATCTTCCCCTCTTAGGATCCCGTTTCACCTGAACGAACGGGAGGCTGGATCCAATCTTGTGCAGATTGGATCGTTTTATCATTTCCACTGAATGGTTGAACATCGTGCCTTCCTCCTCTCAGTCGGTTCTTCCCAGGACAACTTCAGATCACTGGCCTTTGATCTTATCGGCTGAGGAGGTAGACTGGGGCCCGAAGCCATTTCGATTTAACATTTCTTGGCTTCATGTGACAGGTTTTAAATCGATGGTCGCTGATTGGTGGAAGGAAGCAAAGTTTCAGGGCTACGCAAGCCACATACTTTGCTGTAATTAAAGTTCCTAAAAGATAAACTCAAGCAATGGTCTAAAGAGGAAAAGCATAGATCGGAGCAGGAGTTGGATTCAATCCTTGTGGAAATTCAGAAGATCGATTCTCAAGCTGAAAGCAGTACTATGTCAATCCAGACTCTGGCAAACAGAATCCAGTTAGTTCAAGCTCTCTCAACAAAAATTTATTAGAAGGAAATTTCTTGGAAACAGAAAGCCCGCGCGAAGTGGATCAAGGAAGGTGGTAGGAATACGAGCTACTACCACAACGTCGCTACGTTTCAATTTAAGGTCAACCGTATCAGCTGTATTACTTCAGATGGTGTCTAAACTGATGATAAAGACACGATCAGTAGAACTGTAGTATCCTTCTTTCAAGGACTCCTCCAAAAAGAGAGTTGGGCCAGACCGCAGTTGGACAACCTTCCATTCAAACGCATCAGCGAAGAAGATGGCAGATTTTTGGAGTCTCGTTTCTCCCTGGAAGAAGCCCAAAAAGCCATGATGGACCTGGGTGGTGATAAGGCTCCCAGCCCAGACGGGTTTCCCATTTTCTTCTTTCAGACGTTCTGGGACCTCCTCCATGAGGAAGTGATGTCTTTCTTCAACGAAATCTTTGAAAGAGGAAGATTGTCAAAAAACATTGGTGCCACCTTTATTGCGCTAATTCCGAAACGCCCGGGAGCCTCTGAGTTCGAGGATTATAGACATATCAGTCTCATTGGTAGTTTGTACAAAGTTCTGGCTAAGGTGCTCACCAACAGATTGCAGAAAGTGATTGGTTCGATTATAAGCCCAAATCAGTGTGCGTTCATCCTAGGAAGACAAATTACCGACGCTACTCTTATCGCCAACAAATGCCTGGACTCCAGCCATCGGTCGAAGAAGAAGTTCATCCTTTGCAACTTGGACATGGAGAAGGCGTACGATCACATGAATTGGGATTTCCTTCTCTACCTGATGAAGCGTATGGGTTTCGGTGATCTCTGGAGAAGATGGATTGAGGAATGCATCAGTTCGGCCTACTTCTCCATCATTTTAAATGGATCCCCGAAAGGATTTTTCAAAAGTTCTCGCGGTCTTAGATGAGGAGATCCCCTTTCCCCCTTCCTCTTACTCATTATCGGTGAAGCCTTATCTGCTATGCTCCTGAAAGCTCAAACGGAAGACATCTTCAGGAGAGTTCAAATGAAAGGTGTGAAAGATCCGTTATCCCACGTCCAATTTGTGGACGACATCCTTATCTTCTCTGAAGCAAGTCCTGAATCTGTTGCCAATCTGCGTACAGTGATCAGATGTTTTGAAGCTGTTGCAGGGCTGAAGGTGAATATGTCTAAATCCAAATTATTTGCAGTTAATTTGGATGCCTAGGAGACCGAAAAGCTAGCTGATCTTATGGGATGCGTTTCGAGGTCCTTCCTAACTGTTTTCGTTGGCCTTCCCTTGTGTTTTGGTTAGCCCAAAAAGCAACAATGGGATGGTCTTTCAGAGTTTCCATCACTATTTAGCTGGGTGGAAGCATGTCATTACCTCTCCATCGGTGGGAGACTCACGCTTATTAAAGCTACTTTGTCCAATCTTCCCACCTATTTCATGTCTCTTTATAATTGCCAGACCGCGGTTGGACAACCTTCCATTCAAACGCATCAGCGAAGAAGATGGCAAATTTTTGGAGTCTCGTTTCTCCCTGGAAGAAGCCCAAAAAGCCGTGATGGACTTGGGTGGTGATAAGGCTCCCAGCCCAGACGGGTTTCCCATTTTCTTCTTTCAGACGTTCTGGGACCTCCTCAATGAGGAATAGACATATCAGTCTCATTGGCAGTTTGTACAAAGTTCTGGCTAAGGTGCTCACCAACAGATTGCAGAAAGTGATTGGTTCGATTATAAGCCCAAATCAGTGTGCATTCATCCTAGGAAGACAAATTACCGACGTTGCTCTTATCGTCAACGAATGCCTGGACTCCAGCCATCGATCGAAGAAGTTCATCATTTGCAACTTGGACATGGAGAAGGCGTACGATCACATGAATTGGGATTTCCTTCTCTACCTGATGAAGCGTATGGGTTTCGGTGATCTCTGGAGAAGATGGATTGAGGAATGCATCAGTTCGGCCTACTTCTCCGTCATTTTAAATGGATCCCCGAAAGGATTTTTCAAAAGTTCTCGCGGTCTTAGACAAGGAGATCCCCTTTCCCCCTTCCTCTTACTCATTATCAGTGAAGCCTTATCTGCTATGCTCCTGAAAGCTCAAACGAAAGACATCTTCAGGAGAGTTCAAATGAAAGGTGTGAAAGATCCGTTATCCCACGTCCAATTTGTGGACGACATCCTTATCTTCTCTGAAGCAAGTCCTGAATTCGTTGCCAATCTGCGTACAGTGATCAGATGTTTTGAAGTTGTTGCAGGGCTGAAGGTAAATATGTCTAAATTCAAATTATTTGCAGTTAATTTGGATGCCTAGGAGACCGCAGAGCTAGCTAATCTTATGGGATGCGTTTCGGGGTCCTTCCCAACTGTTTTCGTTGGCCTTCCCTTGTGTGTTGGTCAGCCCAAAAAGCAACAATGGGATGGTCTTTCAGAGTTTCCATCACTATTTAGCTGGGTGGAAGCGTGTCGTTACCTCTCCATCGGTGGGAGACTCACGCTCATTAAAGCTACTTTGTCCAATCTTCCCACCTATTTCATGTCTCTTTATCATTGCCCAGTTGCGGTCCTCAAGTCCATCGAAACGCTCAAACGCAACTTCCTCTGGAGTGGCAAGGAAGACAGGATGAAATTCAGTCTACTGGAATGGAGAAAAGTCTGCAAACATTTCAAGGATGGTGGAGCCGGCATCAAAGATCTTAGACTGATGAATCGGGCCCTTTTAGGTAAATGGATCTGGAGACTTGGCTATGAAAAGGATAGTCTATGGAATATTATTATTAAAGGTAAATATGAGAGATCGAATGGAGGCTGGTGGACGGATGATTCTTCCCTCTATAGGGCCTTTGCTATATGGAGAGGAATCAGTCAGATGAAAGAAGAGGTCACCCGTATGATCGGTTTTGAAGTGGGCAAGGGAGTATTTGATTCTGGCAAGACACTTGGATAGAAGATATGCCACTGAAGGACAAATTTCCTTCCATCTTCCGGGTGGTGAGCAAGAAGAACAACTCCATAGCTGATAACTACCCCCTTGTAGCAAACATGGCTGTTTGGAATGTCCCCTGCAGGAGGAACCTTGAGGATTGGGAAGTTGATCAGTTTGTGGAATTGATACAGTTCATCCAAGACGTCTCTCTTAATCAGGCCCACAACGACAGCATCATTTGGAAAGCTAATAAGTCGTTTGTCTTCACGGTGAGGTCCTTTTTCAAGATTCTGTCGGCCAACAATGGTACTGTCCCGCCTCAACATCCCCATTTCATTTGGAATACGTTGTTCCCCCAAAGCTTCAGGTTTTCGATTGGCTGGTTGGGAACAATAGAATTCTTACTCTGGATAACATTAGGAAAAAAGGAATGATCCTCCCGAGTGTCTGGTTATGTTGTATGTCCTTTGAAGAATCGGTAAACCACTTGTTGATCCACTGTTCTTTCGCCTATTCAGTATGGTCCGCCATTCTTTCTTGCTTCAAGATTAGTTGGTGCTTTCCTAAGGATGTGGACACAGTCCTTAAAGCTTGGCATGCGGTCAGATTAGGCAAATCCAAATCTAGGATCTGGCGGATGGCAATTTTGGGGGTTTGGTGGGCTCTTTGGATTGAAAGAAACAAGAGGTGTTTTCAGAATGAAGCGAAGCCCTCCCACTTAGTTTCCTCCTATGTTAAATGTTTCATTGCTGAATGGGTGTCCCATACGGAAGGGCTTAATGTAGATCTTTCTTTTCTTCTGCCTTAAGGGTCTGCCTCCTCAGCAGCTCCCTTCTTTTGTCTTCTTTTTATTTTTTTTATCTTTCTTTTAATACAAGTTATCTTTCAAAAAGAAAAATTTTTTTTATGGATATTGGAAGGCAGCATGGTGTGCCGTAACGGGCGTTACAGGGCCATAAAGGCTGTTACGCGAAGGTAACGGTGGCAACCGTTACATGTTATGGGGTTGCAACGGCCGTTTTGCGGGCAAAAAAATGACCTGTAACCACTGTTACAGCCCCCATAACAGCCCGTTATGCCCCCCATAAAGGCTGTAACAGTCCGTTGTGGGGCAGATACAGGTTTTTCAGGTTCTTTTTTTCAATTAAAAAAAAAAAAAAGAGACTGTAATGGTCGTTACTCATTACACACATATCATTGTATGCTTGCCCTAAATAACCAACCAACTAATCTCCACTGAACCAAGGACCAAATAAGAAAATTGATGCAAATTTCTGCAAATAAGAAAATCGATGCAAATTTCTGCTCACCAATACAACAAAAGCAAAATGAAGAACATGAAACCAAATCCAATGAGAACATTTTGAGCCCAGCATAGAGAGCCAACAGTTAGAAAATCCCAAAAATCCGAATCGAGTCAATCCCCAGACTGATCGAGTCGACTCAAAGTCACAATATAACATTAAACTAAGAAACTAAATAAACCCAAAAATTCAAGGTGAGTCAACCAGGAGCCCATCCGAGCCGAGTGAACTCGCCGTGTTGTAGAACAACAAAACAGATAAAAATGGAGGGAGAGAGAGAGAGAGAGAGAGAGAGAGAGAGAGAGAGAGAGAGAGAGAGAGAGAGAGAGAGAGAGAGAGAGGGAGACGGGAAGACCTGTCCACCGTGATTGAGGGTCTTGACGCGGGCGGTGAAGGTCCCAGCAGGGGAGAAATCTGCGCCGTCTGAGTCTCCAAAGGCATGATCGAGGGAGAAATGGACCTTGGAATCGGAGGACGAGGACGATTCGGGGTCAAACGAAGATCGCTTCCGGATCGGAGACGATCGGATCGGCCCCTTGTCTTCGAGATCGGCAGGAGATTTCCCACCTACCAGACCGAATTCATCTTCGTCTTGGAGAAGTTCGTCTGATTGGAATGCAAGAGAAGAAGAAGAACAAAAAGAGAGGAGAGTGAGAGAGAACAGAAAGAAGATGGAGACGTTGAAATTTCTTCTTCTCTTCATCTCTCTGTCTCTCTGTGATTTTTTGAGGGAGCGAACAGCAGGACAGTGGGAGGGCGATGGGCCTTTCGTTTTATATGCGGATGTATGAGAAAGATTAGGTACTCTGGCGGAGTTTGATACTTTATATGCATGCGTTGAAAAACTCCAATTGTGAAATGCATATTACACAAAATAAACCGTCCAAATATTGAGGCCCACCTTAGATTGGTTATGAGAGAACTATTTCAATGAAAAGATTTTACAGATGGGCGATTGATAAACATATTTTGGACGGTTAAAATGAGAAATAGTCTGATCTAAATTCGATTAACATGAGGTACGTACTGGTCGTCCAATAATCTTTTGTCTAAAGTGTCTCCCTTGTATTGGCCACGTGTACATTCGCAGGCGCATGAACCATCATACTCTGTCAGAGTATCAAATAACTCGGGAGAAAGGATCGATGTAGAAACTGTACGTGAACTCGCACCTACAGTCCCTATCTTTTGGCCGGCGTCTTGGACTCGTGCGTGGAGGACACGTGAGCCGTGCAAAAGATGGGCCACACTGCATAAGCCGCCTGCCATCAAATCAGGCCGAGACGCTCGGTAGGTCGGCCGTAAGTTGAAACAGGGTACATATTATCCATAGATTTTTTTACAGTGGGTCTACTTGATTAGTGGACCAGCTTCATCTACGACCCAGGTGATCTGTTGGCCCATCTTTTCACGGCTAAGAATCCTACACCCATGACACGTGGGAGGGAACTTTCACGCACATTGCCAAGGTGGGCATTGAGTCGAGTCGGACCGATAACGTGAAACCACTGACCCAAACTTGATCCGACTGGAGACAGTCCAACTGGCTTGACTCGATCTGAACCGGATCTTAGATGGGTTGATCCAAACGAAGTCCAACTCGTCAGAGATACCAACTCAGACCGAGTCAGGTCGAGTTAGCTGTGGTTCGAATTGGGTCAAAAGCACAAGGCTACCTGCACCACAGAGTGATCCTAGGCCGACTTGAGTCTGCTCGGATGAACCCGGGCCGCTCAATCACACCATTCAATTAAAAAAATAATAATAAATTATCTGTATCACCGTATGTCGCCGTGTGGACAGGTGGCCGAACCGGGGCTGCTGCTTGTGTGCATGGGTGGAGGAGAGAGAGAGAGAGAGAGGAGGAGGAGGAGGAGGAGGAGGAGGAGGAGGAGGATGAGGAGGAGCAAGCCGGAAGGGTGCCAGAGTATGGGACTCCAGGATCGAGTTAGGTGTGGTGGCCAGCTGCTAGAGTTACGGACAGGTAGGTTTAGGATTTTTTTTTTTTTTTTTTTTCTTTTGAATTTATACTACCTGATTATTAGTCTGAGTTGGGTTTTAGATTGAGTTGGGTCCGACCAGATCCGATTTCAGTTCGAGTTAAGTCAAGTTACTGTATAAGCCGAACTCAACTTGGTCGGAATTCGGATCCGCGTGGGTTTACTCAATTCGATCCAAAATCGGTATTCAATTCGGGTCAAGTCGGATCCACGTGGGTTTACTCAATCCGATCTAAAATCGGTATTCGATTCGGGTCAAGCCGGATCCAACCGAGTCGGTCCTGCCCAGCTGGTATGTTATCGTTTCTCTGCCTTTCGTTGGATATGTCTGGCTGAATATGGCAATCCATATGCATCCATCCACATTGATACCGTGACCGTTGAAAACGTTTTAAACTCAATCCCAGATGTTTACGTAGTGGCGCCCACTAGAGATGGGCCCTGGTCCTGAGATCTGACCTTTTGATTTTATTTTTATTTTTTTAAACACATACACTCACACCCCCACACGCACCACAGTGGAATCTCCCATGGATGTCTTGAGCTTATATGACTAAACGTGCGCCTAGGCATGGGCTTGAACTGCACAAACCCTCAAGTAATTTTCCCTATAGAACATCCTAGCTATGCAAAAACGTGGATCACAACGTAAAAATCACATGGTGCGAAAATCATGATGGCCCACCAATTAAGTTATTCCCTTAAAAACTGATGGTCATAATCATGATGGCCCACCAATTAAGTTACACCGTTAAAAACTGATGGTCATTATCAATGTATGTCTGTAGCCCAACTAATGAGTAGGTTGATCTGATTTTGTCCCAGATGATCTCATGGCCTGATTTAGGGGCCGCGTATTGACACCACCGTATATATTAAGTGGGCCACATTTTACAGTACACACGAGTTTTCTGATTTGACTCGGTTAAGACGTGGTGCCATGGTTCAGTGATCCAGACCGTTCACACTATTGGCTGACCAGGGATGGCTGACCAGGGATGCCCTGAAAAATCTCCAAGATTTATAGACATCAGCTCTTTGGCCTTTTTTCAGCCGAGCAGTCTATCTGTTCCCAGTGGGGTTGGGAGTTTTTCATATGGGATACTTTTGGTGCAGGGGTCGTCAATCAGTGGGGCCCATAATATCAACCGTTTAGATCACTAAAGCGTGACTTCGAATGGGACAAACTGAAAACCTGGGTGCACCATAGGGATACGCAGGTTGAGCACTGCATAGTGCCTCATACTATATGTATACACGGTTTTTTGTATACACTCGTTTTCAATCCTGACAAGTGTGGTCCGTGATTTGGTAATCCTGACCATTGATCTTTTGAATCCCACTGTTGATGGAGCATTCCCATTGTTGTGTTTCGCTTTTGGAAATTTAAATTTTACGAAAAAGCTGCCTGCTTAGCATAGAAATTAATTTCCGTACGTTTGGCTGAGGGGAGCAAAGGGGTCGGCAGCTTGACTGGGCTCCACTGCAATGTTTATGCAAAATCCTAGCCGACCATCAAGTGAGTTACCCCATGTTAGGCCCAAGGCACAAAAATCAGCCCCACCCATGACTCATGTGGACCACACGATTGGAAATAGTGTGCACACACTGAGTAAATCCATTGGCTGTCTATTATTTTTTTACGACAATGCTCACCGTATGAGTGGATTAGCCTGATTTTTAGCACTAAACAATCTCCAAGGTGGGGACAACCTTTTGGATGGCTCAGATGCCGTGTACAAGTCACTGGAAGCACAAGTTGCCGGCATTCTAAGGGTCCATGAAGTGTATTTGATCACTGTCATTATAGAATGGCCCAGATTTTCCTTTGCAAAAGTGGGGCCACTGGATTAGCAATCTAAGCCGCTTATATGATGTGCCCCACTGTAGATGGCCCGCACATTAAAATATCTCATAGGAAAAATCTACATCTCTGATCCGTGACCAGAAGACATAAGACTGATTGAGAGATATAGCAACAATACAGTTCAAACCTGGAAAAGGCCATATATTTGATGGCTAACATTTTCCAATCTTAAATAGAGCTATCAATGGTGATATCTATCATATCAACGGTTTGGATCACCACATCAAACAAAAAAGACCCAAGCATACCGTGCGAAACCTCTACAGAGCTTTAAAGAAAGGACATCAACAGTCCACATTCAATTAGATAAAACACCAGAGAATTTGATGGTCAGTATTATTCAATCTTGGGGATTTTGATGAATCAACCATCCATATTATTCTCACCATAGTAATGGCTCGGATACCTGAACTATAGGCTCCACTTTTACACTTGGAAAGAAAGATCTAACTAAAGCTATTCCAGGGCCTAGCTGCTCCACTTGATTTGAAAATTTTAAACTCCAACGTCCCACATGTACAGTTTTTTAAGAAAGGCATTTATGTGTGTGTGTGTGTGTGTGAGAGAGAGAGAGAGAGAGAGAGAGAGAGATGGATTATCCGTAGGAAGAGAAAGGAAAAGGAGAATCTACATGACTGAATATCCAGGACCGCCGCCTCCTTCTGGTACCGTCCACTCAATGTTCTGTTTGGGGTCCTTGATGTCGCAAGCCTGGAGAATTTCAAGATCAGTCATGATAATTAAGGGTAGATATCATGTTGGAAACCACCAGCAATTACATTGTATAGCCCCAAATGGGCTATTACTTGGCCTGGATAATGAAATGATAATAAGAAAAAAAAAACAAATAATCGATGTATACATCCAATATACAAGCACGCATGGCTGAACAGATGTGACTTTCCTGTAACCTGGTGTCACAGAATCCCCGGTAACTGCAAGCTCTGTGGGCATGGTGTGCCGTAAAGGTCATTATGGGGCCACGAAGTCCATTAAGCATTACAAGTTATGGGGTCATAATGGCCGTAATAGCCATTATGGAAAAAATAACATGTAGACACCATTAATGGCCTGTTACGCCCCCTTTAAAGGCCGTAATAACCCCATAATGGTTTGTTATGAGGCAAATATAGGTTTTTTGGAAAAAAAATAAAAAATCAACATTATGGGACAGATACGGGTTTTTCGGATTTTTATTTTTTTTATTATTTTTATTTTTGAGAGAGAGAGACTGTAACGGCCATTAGGGGGAGCGTAATGGCCGTTACGATCCGTATCGTAAAGGTAACAATGGTAGCCAGTATGGCCACTGTTACCATTACGGAATACCTCGCCTGTGGGGCTTGCTGTGATGCCTGTGTTATATCCACTCAGTCCATCGGTTGCACCAGCTAGGATGTTATCTCAAAAGGCAGGCAAATTCAAAACTCAAGTGGGCCACACCACAAGAAACAGTAGAGATTGAACACCCTCCATTGAAACCTTCTTGGTGGTCACAAGTTTTGTATCAGGCAGATATTTGTGTTTTCCCTTAATCCTGATTAGGAATGACCTTATGAACAGGTTGGACAGAACATAAACATCATGTTGGGCCCAGGAACATTTCAGTGGCAGGCATTTCCATTGCACTGTTTCCTGTGGTGTAGCCCACCTGAGTTTTGGATCTGCCTCATGTTTGGGTTCTTGTCCTTTGTGACCTTCTAAAATTAAGCTGGAGACACAGATGGAGTAGATATAATGCAAACCATCACAGTGGGCCTCACAGAGCTTAGGGTTACAGCCTTACGAGGGATTCCTGTAACCACGGGTTATACAGGCAAGTCACTTCCTGCCTGAACATGTCATGCGTTATCTGTCCAAATACAGTATTTTAATCAAGGACATCTCCTCCTGAGGAGATAACAAAGTGCAGCAAGTACAAACATCCAAGGTGTGAATCTATACTTAGGGGTATTTATACAATGCCCAAGAGTTTTTACTGCATTCTCCGGTTTTCAGTTCATGCAAGCGGGGCATGTGGCTCGCTGATCCAAACCATTTGCCAGGCTTTAACAGTGGAAGATCCTAGCCTTGGACATTTGGCCTCTTCCAGGTTGAATGTGGACATGTATTTGTTGGCCACCAATTGAAGGGTTGGGATTTTTACATTTGAGACACTTATAGCACGTCAGCCATCTACGTGGGAACACGAAGTAGCAATCGTTGGATTAGCGAACCATGGGCCCCACTTTGTATAAACGGAAAACCAGAACTGCATTGTACTATACAAGCTTTTATCCCGACCATGGTGCCAGACCTCCTGTATTTAGGTATTCTAATGCATAAATCAAAAGAACGCATGTTCAAGTTAAAATGAAAAAGAAACCGGGTCATAAGAAGTTCTAAAAGTTTAAATTATTCATAGCCAAGTTCCTCCAGGAATTGGCATTCTCTTCCAACATCTGTAAAAGGTGCGATGCTGTGTTTTGAGGAATAGATTTCCTCTTTGAAGAGAACTTGTAATCATACAAAAGCCGGTTTTTTAGCAGGGATTTTTACTTTATTTAACAAATATTTTTCTTATTTTGCAAGTATATTTATCATGGCATCCTTTGAATGAGTATTTACAGTCAATCATGCAAAAGATCATAGTGGTAAGAAACAAAAGTACAGTCTTATTCCCAGTGCAAAGGTCGGGTAATTGATAAAAGAAAAAGAAAATAAAAAATCGAGTGTGTGAGGGAGGGAGGGAGGGAGGGAGTCTACCTGCAAAGGGGAGCCCTGTGCAAGCAGACTTAGGGCCAAAGTGGTGGGGCCCACCATGATGTGTTGATGACACCATCAGATGCATCATCTCATGTTAGGCCCAGGGGCAAAAAATAAGGTCAATCCGACACTCAGATGGATCACATTATGGGGAACAAGTTGAGATGGAACACGTCCATTGATTTGCTTGCAGACTCCAGAAAGTTGTATAATGGAAACCAGGACATTCAAACCCTTCTTCTGTCCTTGATGAAGGGTCAGGCCCAAAATCAGACGTTCTTGCAACTTAGATGGGCCAAGGGCGGGCATCCACTCCCAACTTGTTCCCTATGATGCCCACCTAAGTTTTCGATCAAGCTGACTTTGGGGTTGTCAGGGTACATTGAGGTGACACATATGATGGTTGGTGTGGATGTCATCAACACATCATGGTGGGGCCTATCCAAGTCAGACCACACAATGGTTGCACGCATATTACATGTAGGCAAGCATTTCTAACAACTGTTCCTGCTTGTGTGGCACCTCAGTCATTGATTGGCCGGATTTTGGGTCCAAGGCCAAATGAGGGAACACGTACATGATGGTTGGAGTGGATGTCATCAACAATCATGGTGGTGCCCACGACAACCATTTGCGCATTGTGGATGTCCAACACACATCACAGTGGGGCCCACAACACTCAACCTCACCTGATAGTAACTTTTTTTCCGCATGTGTGTAGAGAGAGAGAGAGAGAGGGGGGGGGGGGTGTTTGGTTGCAAACTGTGTCGTAAGGAATTATGTGTGCACTGACCGTGGCTAACAGGTTGGGCCACACCATGCTATGTATGTGAAACCCACTACAACCATCATGTGCATGATTCTAACTATGTGATTTATGGCTTGTAAACAACAAACAGCTGTAACAAATTAGCCCCATTCAAAGGGTTACAATCATCTACTCAAGAGTGATTCTTGCAACATGGCTTGCTTTTAGTTGTATGAATGAATGAATGGTTCATATCAATGATAGTTCATCTTGTATGCCGTTTAAAAGGTTTAGAGATGTCACTAACAATCCCATGAGGGTGGAACATAAGCAAAACCTTACACCCATACACTCATGTGCTTTAGTGAAATTTCTTCAAATGAAAGTGATAGCTCATGGAATTGTATTCAATATGGTTTTCGAACAATTACCTTGCAATGGAGACAGTTCTGAGCATTGATGTGAAGTTTTGGGTGTCCTTTCTCATCAGGGACATACCTAAATTCCAGGCAAGAGCGAATAAATATCGGATAACCTTGTTGATAGAAGATCATTGAAACCATAAGTGTGCCAAGATAAAGAGCTCATTACTCATATACACGGGCAGGACAGTATCTCGATTCAGGCCCAGCATATTGTGGTAGGTTTACAAGTTCAGGAATCATGGGGTCCTTCAGACGAAGATGAGCGGGTTGATCGTGTTCATGATTTGTGTTGCTCCTACACAAACAAAATAAGATTGTAATGCTAACCCTTGCAGACTTGACATTCTCTTCTTCTAATGATCATTACTCTTATCTTCAACATAAACAGTGAAACACATAACTGAATCCCCAGCTCTCTCGTTCTAAATCTAAATGCTAACCTCAAACCCGAACTGCCAAGCCATAGAATTTTCTTACTTTGCTGGAACTCTGAATACTGATTTTTACTTTTCCAAGGTTTCCCTCTTATTCTTGTTTCTTTTTCCTTAACAGTGGTTTTTTTCACTGATATCATGTTGTCTAAGATTGAGTTGAAATTCTTTAGTACTAGTCACACTCGGAAATGAGCATACAGTTTTCTTGTTAAATTTGATACTTCAAAATTAAGAACTGATCTACTAAAGGCAAATGTACCACAACTTATGGTGCGATACCATCTTTCCCATCAACACGCCACTTGCATGAGAAATCAGTACCATGAGAGAATTGGCCCCAACATGCAGACCAACTTTCTCGAAAATCAAGCTGATCTGATCCAAGCAGGCCACTGGCCCACACCTATATGTTGAGCTAGACCATTGGTTCTCCATTGATTCCAAATGTTTCGCCCACTTGATGAGCCTGCCAGCCTTATTTTTGTGGGGCCCACCATTTTCATGGAACTGATGTCCTATGCAGGTGGCACATTGGTGTAAAAGATAGTACAATACCACAGGTTGAGATACCTTGCTTGTAGACAATCAGTTCTCTTAAGATTAAAGAAAAGTAAAACCCAATAAGGAGTGAATAAACAGAACTTCAAGAAAAGCTAGAAGAACTATAAGCATTTGAGAAAACCCACTTTCTTGTATTCAAACTGATAAGTCACATGGTTATCAAGTACCATGAACGAATACACATGTGGATGAAATAACTATAGCTCATCGAACCTGTATAGCGAGGTCGGCACATCAAAGGACACCAACCCATCCGGCTTTGGGTACTGAATTGGACTATGAACGCTTGCAACCTGGAAAAAAGACGATGGACTGATGAGTGTCCAGTTGCATTTGATGTAAGAAACTCAAAATGCATTATTTCATGGTGGGCTATGCATCGAAGTTTTAAACTATATCCATGCAATGTAACATGAATACAGCAGCTTTCTGAAATTGTCTGGTGCTAATGTGTGTTTGGCGCTTCCAGATGTGGCTCATATACAAATATAATATTTTATTTTAGAGATGCTTGAGTGCTCTTAGAGCACTAAATGTTACAATGCTCCTAGTTTCATTGGGACACCTAGTCCAATACATTGATCAGGTAACACACATTTCATGCGCTGCTATGGAAATATGACACTGATCCAAGAAATATGAACCATTTGATCAATGGCCTTAAACATGGACGGACGGGATCATTTTTACAAGAATAGGCTCAATCAGCAAAATTGATCCATCTATTTGTTAAGGGCCACCATGGACTGCTCATGTTTCTAAAGAATCAATTTTGTTAGACAATCGTGCCATCCCATCAGTTGCTTGGAAAAAATGATTGCTATAGAAAATAAAACCAAATCAACAATGGGTAAGATCATCTGATTAGTGTGATTTTTGCATGGCATCCCATGAAATGTGTTCTTAACCTAATGGACAGTTCGATCAATTGGACTGTCCAGGTAAACCGATGCAACCAGGAGCACTATAACCTATCTCTTGGAGCACTGGAGCATCTTCTTTTTTTTTAAGCTCATCATTTTTTAAAAATTTTGGTATGCTATCAAAGGCATTTTTACATACAAATAACAAAATATATTTAATTTATTGTTTTAAAATATTTGAATGGACTTGTTAGAGAATCCAACTTTCAAAAGTCATGCCTCTCCTTACTCCATCCAACACCGAAACACTTTTCATTGTCCAAGTTGCATAGTATACATGGATTTCAGAGCAATTGGTCCTTACATCTGTGGCTTCATGATCGGGTTTTCTGTGCTTCAATGTCAGTGGTAACCTTCCTCTAAAAATGTAGCTGACAGCCACACAAAAATCGACGTAAGACCCATTGAAAAAAAGATGGCATCAGAACTCTACAATCTGAATAGCTATGAATAACACATAATATAATTGTGCAAAAAACTCGAATCCACTTTCGGGACTCGAACCTTTTGTTTTGCAAGTCAACTAATGTCAACTCAGTGAAAAGCTTCCAGAATTTGTTATAAGTCTATCAAATAATGATGGACTCCTGCCAATCTTTTATCTTTTCTTTCAGGGTATTGATACCACCCACCAACATTGACTTGCACACACCCGTTTTCCCTTTTGGGAATTAAAATAGTGCAACAGTGTACTAGTTCAATTCCCAAATCGCACTATTTCAATTCCCAAAGTGTTGTGAGTAGATCAATCACATTGCACATAAATAGTGGCTCGCTTTCTTTATATATAAAGTTGGGAGCTTTGCTAAGTTCACAAGCGTGTGCCATAAAGCTTGTGTACACGCACACGTGCCATCATGGCACATATTTTCCAGATCTAATCATAAATCAGATTGATCTGGCCTCCTACATGTTTTCCCAAAAAATGAAATCTGGTCCAATCAGCATGTGGGCCCCAATATTGGAAATAGGTGGATGGGTTAAAAAACTTCAGCCAAGTCTTTAAGAGCAATACATTTGTTTTGCAAACTGTGGCCCACCTGACCAGTGGATCAACCTGATTCTTGGGCTGGGGCATCAATATAGTGGTGCCGTTCTGATGGATGAATTAGATGCCAGACCTATCCCGCGATGCTGGCACGTGTGGCATGTACACGAGCTTTATTGCAAACTACCAAAGCTCTAAAATTGGAAATGGGGCTATTGCAGTAACTTGGCTTGATGACTTGATTTAATCAATGGCCAAGTTTGAATATTGGCCTGTGTGTGGGTGCGTGTGTCTGCTCTCCACGAAAGAGTGGCATCTTACTGTTCCAACGCAGAAAAAGCCAAACCAGGAACCAGCCCATGCTCAAACGCCTAAACAGAAAAAAGAAAAGAACCTGCAATAAGTTCATAAGACAAAGTTGGATAAAGCACATTTAATATATTGTTTTTATTCCATGGTCTGTAAGTTTTCTTACAACCAAAAGCATCACTAACAGGGCGGTAATTCCGAGCTTTATGAAGCTCTTCCCAAATCCACGATCTTTTTAGATTGTCCCAATATGCATCCATATCAGTTCCATCTTGCAATGCATTAAATGCTGCTTCCGCAGCAAGCATCCCTGCAGGGAACGGTGATAATTTGTAAGACATTTCTTGGAAAGTTGATAAATGAAAATCTCCAAAAACAATGATTTTAAATGTTCATATGTATGATACCAATGAAAATGGTGTTGGGATTTCTTAAAAAGTCATGAGATTTTCCCTCAGATGACATTCTTAAATTCATCATGTATTTACCATGTGCATGTGATGGGGCAAATTTTATTTTTTTTTGCGGGGGGGGGGGGGGGGGGGGTGGACATATGAGTGCATGTGCACGCACGCATGTGACTGATGTCCCCATGAAGCAGGGACGTTTGCATACACATTATATGTATCCTATTGAATTGATGATCGGTTGTCCAGCATGTCATTAGAAGCTTTGGGCTTTGGGGATGTAGCGAACATCCGGACTCTTTCTCTCTCTCTCTCTCTCTCTCTCTCTCACACACACACACACATAGCATATAGCTAGGAGGCATCACATGATTCCCAATTAAAATAACGACCTTTTTTTTGTTCAACACAGCAGATGTACATGCGGGGCATCAGTTGTCGATTCAGTGGAACCCATTATGAGATTGGTCATACCCAGTGTTCGAATTATCTCCGATATTATCCTTATCTCTAGCTCAGAGATACTGATAACACTAGTAGCAATACCGATAACGCTAGTAGTATCAGAAATTTCAGGTATTAGCAATGTATCGCTAAGTATCGCCAACGTATCAATATTGCTAATCTAATCATCAATATTTTCAACTATGTAAATTCTAGGTGTCTCTTGTATTGCCAATGCATCAATATCGTCAATGTATCACCAATATTTTCAATTATGTAAATTCTAGGTAATGCTTTTATCATAAGTGTATTGATAATTTTTCAATAACATCGCCAATGTATTGATATCATTAGAAATTTGTTTATTAAAAAAAATAATATTTCAATTTTTTTTTTCATGGGCACATGGTTGTATGTAGTGTTCAATTAATCATTGATAATATTAATAGTATCTCGATGTTATCGATATCACAACATGTGAGATATTGAGACCACAATCTTTTGTTTCATTTCCAATTGTTGATGATTTCTTGGTGAAAAATCATGTGTTCTTGATATTTTGCAATATCAATGGATGTTTGGATGGAAGGTTGGATGGTTAAATAGGCTAGATGAGATGGTTGGACTGATTTCTTACAACAACACATGCTTTTAAGGCCCCATTAAATGGAAACTTGTTATGTATGCATTCTTTTTGCATTTTTATTTTTTTTAAAATTCTAAATATGCAAATATGTACATTTTAACATCTCCTGATGTTTCATTGAAAATTCCACCGTTTTCCCCATCTTTCCTCGAATTTCCGGTTATCAATGATATTATCAGTGATATCGATATTGTTTCCGTATCTCCGGTGAAAGAAACTTGTAGCAATACCGATACTTCGAACACTGGTCATACCCCAATTCTCCCTACGAGATGATTCTATCCATCTGATAGAAATGGAAAACTGCAACTAGGGTCCACACATTTAAGGGGATAGGATGGCTAGGATCATCCCTCAGGAGAGATTTCTGGGTAATTCCCCATCCACTATGGCGCCCATCATATGAATGATATGCATGGCCAAAAGCTGGCGCCCACATGTATAGTTTGTTGATATGACCAAATGCTCAGTGGAACATTGTGTATTTCCTCTAAAGATAAATGAACAATACAATTGCCAGGCAACAGTAAAACAGAAGAGGAATCAAAGAATTCAATAAATATAGAAATGAAGATTACTACCTGATTTCATGGCAGTGTGTGTTCCTTTTATTTTCGGTACATTCAAGAAGCCAGCAGAGCATCCGATAATCGCTCCTCCAGGGAAGACCGGATTTGGAATCGACTGAAATTTAGGATCATACACAGCAATTGTATAACATGTAAAATGAAAATGGAAAGGAAAAGAGAGAGTTTATTGAAATGGGAGGCAGTGATGCACCTGGAAACCACCTTCATTTAAGGAGCGAGCTCCATACTGGAGAACAGTTCCACCTTCCAGCAGTGGTTTGATGGCAGGGTGATGCTTCAGTTTCTATGTAATAGCAAGAGAATCAAGAAGAATGTTATATACATAAATGGCTTCAGATAATTTATTAAATATATGCATGAGTACGTGTTATCAACCATCAAGAGTTCCGGACCCCATATGGTGGAGTATTTTCTGACGTGGTTATGTCAGCCACATGCATAAAAGCGGTTGCTGCACTCATGTCGGACCCTTGTAGTCAAGGTTTGAAAAAATCAAAATCAGATTGCGACATGAAGGCTCAGGTCTGAGTTGAGTCCACATTCAGTTAGATTTTTTAAATTTAACAAACTTATGAAGAAAATTGAATTTTCAATCTTTCCAGTACCCAAATCGAGTATTTAAGCACCCAATCTAGTTTTTATAGATTTTAAGAACAACGAGTTACCATCCTAACCCAGATGAAGCCTTCTCAAACTTTTAACATGGATGCTGCAAAAAATGGCTGTCACTTGTCCTTGCTGAAAACATGGATATCCAAAGATGAAAAGGTCAAATCTAACCCCAAATATATTGAGAATATGAAAAAGGTATTCTCAAAAAGTGGTGGTTTTTGTTTTATCTTTGTAATTATGGTAGTAAGAGCACATGTTTCTTAATTCTTAGTGCCATATTGATGATATGCTGGGTTTATGGAAACTGTTTCATTTGTGAAAATATCAACAAAGATTCACTCCCCAGTCTTTCTATTTTGCAAGAAAAAATGTGTTATAGTCGAGGAAAGCATATGTGAAAATCACCTTCGATAAATAAGAAAACCTTTTTATTGGTTAGGTGTAAGGATCATAAAAGGAATGGATCGGGCTTGGCACAATTCTCTAGAAGTTTGGTGGGCATGGCTTGGCTCAAACAAAATATTGGCTTCTTTGATACAGCCGTACAGGTTGACATGAAACAACCCTAATAATGAAGCAAATACTAGGGAGGCGATGTCAATAGAATTCAATTTTGTTTTTTTTTTTTTGGCAAAAAAAAACACCAATGTCACTCAAATTATTATTTGAAATTAAAGTATGGAAAAAGGGTAAAATAATAATAAGCATTTAGTTACCTGGAACTCATCATATGGACTCAAGTAGGGGTTGTGATAATTCAAGGCAACCACCAGGCCAATGGACACCTGCATCCTCAAATCACCACCACTTTATAGCTGGAAAATTAAAGAGAAGGAAACAGATGGAAAATAAAGGAGGACAAACATTCACAAATAGCCTGCATATAATGGATGAGATACAATTATAGCTCTAAAGCCACCCACAAAACAATTGACTCTTCCTCAAAGAAGGAATAATTCAGACATTAGTCCAAATACTTATTGATATAAGCAAGTTCAACTATTGAAAATCCAGAAGGATATATAACCGAGTTAAAATGCCGATAATGTTTGTTCAAAGTTTGCAGCTTGACCTCCATTGTGGTTATTTCATCCTCTTTCACCTCGACCTCTACCTGGCTTCCTTCTACAATGTGCATAGATGCAACAAGTACATTAGAAATGGGTTTTCGTGCAACTTCTGCTTTCAATGCCACTTCACTGCCATGGTATGAAGGACGTCAATTCTCATCCCAGGATTGTCTGTCCCACCTTCATCTGGAGCCCTTACCCAGGATTGACTCAATCGTACCTATTTATTAGTGAAAGTGACTGTACATTAACCTAGTTACGTCATTACACTCCTAAACATCTAATTATCCTAACCGTATCTCACCATCTAATTGTATATCCCACTTGTATTCTCCAATTGAGTCACCCAACTATCAGAGTAAACTGTCCATTTCATAGCTTATAAAGTATTATATAAATCCACTAGTTAGTATCCAAATGGAACCCTCGTGCACAGATTTGCACAAACTTTTGCCCTGAAAGAGCCTCCTCCAGCTGGCTGGCCAATCTTCAGAAATGAGATGAGACACAAGACTCATTAGTATTTTGGGTGCATCTCGAAGGTCCTCAGTCATGACTTTTGCTGGCTGGCATGGAAGCATATTTTGAAGGCTTCCTACATTTCCTTTTATGTCAAAAGTGAAGACAATAGCAGGCCAGAGAACTAGTCAAATGTCGAACCAGATGGTAAACAAGGGAACTCCATCAACGATTTGAGGTTGCAAACAAGGCACTATATTGCGCCCTGAACATTGGTAGGTGGAGACCGACATCATTTAAGTGTGAAACTTCTCATACAGGAGTAGGATGTAATCTGATGGATGAGGCTCTACTTCAACTTCCATATGAGTAGGTGGAAGCTCCCTTATCTATGTTTGTAGTACAACACATCCACAGCAAATGCCTCAAAATCATTTAAGATGGGTAGTAGAAACACTGGGAAATAGTAAGTAGGAATAAGAACTTGGACGACAACTTCTAAGAGTGGGTATTAGATCGACCACAGGTGGTTGAGGATGGGCATAGTTGGCCAATGTTTAGCCATAGGCATAGTTGGCCAGTGTTTAACCATAGGCCTGATTAGGTAGAGTATAAGTTGGAGCATTAAGGTGAGGCATGATGCTGGTCGCATGGAGTGGCTGGGCAAGCTTGGCCTATGAAGGTGGAAGTTTTTGGGAGGTGTGGTGGCCATGCTGGCTTTAGGACTGATTCCTTGGTGGGATATGGTCTAGTGCTTGACCAAATTGAGCAATGTGGGGCGAGGGAAGCTAGAGGAGGTTGTTCGGATTCTATGAATGCAGGCTAGTTGTTAAGCTGAGGGGTAGGCAAGTCTTGAGGCATAGTGAAAGGGAAATATTGCAAGCCTTGGTGGTGAGTTCATCGATGGTGCTAGATGTAACTTCGTAACAACTAGTCATGCCTAGAGTCATGTAATGCTTTAGAGCAGCAGGAGCTCATGCTCCCATGGCCCTTCGAGGATTGTCGTTGAGGGGTATGAGCTGGGTCAACGAGATGCTATTGGAGCTTAACATTAGTGTCCACTAGGGATGTGACGCAGGCTCAAGTACTAGTTTTCTCAACCTAGGATCATTGTGAGCCATAGGGAAAGGGAGATATTGCAAGCCTTGGTGGTAATTCGTCGATGGTGCTGCATGTAACTGTAACAACAAGTCATGCCCAAAGTCATATGATGCTTTAGAGAAACGGGAACTCACGCTCCCACGGCTCTTCAAGGATCGTTGTTGTGGAGTCTAAGCTGGCTTAATAAGATGTTGTTGGAGTTTAACATTAGTGTCAAATAGGGATGTGGCGTGGGCTCAAGTAATAGTTTTCTCAACCTAGAGCCATTGGTTCTGATAGAATACGTGTGTTACATGCTCATGGAAATTCCAAACCTCCTCAGCGCTATGCTCAGCTCAATATAACCTTTTAGTTTGGTTCCTCAACCAACACAAAGAGGTGAGAGAAGTAGTCCTTTCATCAACGTTAGCATCATGACAAGCATTGAAGTGGGTGAAGCCATATCCGTGAAGCTGTGTGCAGCAGCAGAAGGGATCAGATCCATTTGATGGTGGGATTCTGGCTGAGCCAAGATTTGTTATTCTGAGAATTGTTGGGAGAGCTATTGGACTTAGCTCTCAAGACAAGTGAGATGAGTAGCAATGGGTCGGACATGATCCTAATGGCATCCGTGGAGATTTTTGAAAAACCAGGTCACTAGGACTTCTACAGGCTCTAAAATTGTCCGCCTTAATTCCAGAGACCAAGAATCATCCATGCATAATTGCTACTGGAGAAAACAACTTACCGGGTGTGCCACTGATTCTTGTTCCCAAGGTTTGTGTGAAAGTGTTGAGAATAGGTTGAAAATCTATTGGACGAACTGCAAATGAGGGGGTAGATAGCAAACATACTGCGTTGAAGCATATCCATTCTACTAGCAGCAGGGCTTCCGTTTCCTTCAACCTAGGAAACTGTAGGCCAAATGGGCCTCAATTATCTCGAGGGCCAAGGTCGAGAGGAAGGGTTGCACGGTACACACAATTATATCTAGTGTTGCAGGATTTTTCGTTCTTTGTAATTTTGAGCTTTTATGAGGCTATTTTGGTCATTTCCTTTTAATTGTTAGTTAGGAAGTTAGAAAGATTGTTAGAGTTAATTTTGGTTTGTTAAGGGTTAATAAGCACACTCATCGCTAAGATTAGTTAGAAGTTTATTAGGGTTGTCCTATAAATACTACATTTGAGAGATTGTAAAGGGCTTTTGGAATTTTGAAATGAAATTTGATTCTTCTAAGTAGAGAAAGAGGAGGAGGAGGAGGAGGAGGAGGAGGAGATTCCCCTTCTCTTGTTCTTGTTGAGATTAGGTTTGATTTGACTCTCGAGATGCTTATAGATTGCTCGATCTTGGAGGATTTTCGACGGTCCATGGTAGAGCCGCACGTTGGATTCAGATTCCATGCCGCTGGGAGCTACTATGGATTTGACACACCCCTCCTACATCAAGTGGTTTCTAAACTAGGTCTATTCGTTGGGTTTTTGACAAATTTCTAAATCCACACTGAGATTGACGCAGAGGGATTGTCACAAATTCGTCAACGAGTGTGTAACGTCTCAGAAAAATCCGTACAAAGACCTGAGTTCCACCTCAGGTAGAAATCAAATAAGACCAAATCCTTTTGAAATTAGACGAGAATTAGCTAAGTGCTAAACTAAATTACCTGTGAAATTAGCATTAATCACTTTAAATACGATCTACAAAACCCAAAACTTATAGAATCGTTAACACTACATTACCCTAAAATCCAGGATCCATCTCTAAACCCAGTTACTCTCGGGAGCATCATGAAACTCCATATCGGACCTGGACCGCACGTCGAAAGTCCGATTTCCATGAAACTATACGGTTGTGACCGCCTTGCTGGACTTGACAACCATTTCGAAAATCAAGTCCTAAAGGTGTCCAGAAGCGCACAACTTGAGCCCGGAGCGAAGTGTGTGAGAAACGCGAATATCTTTAGGAAATGAACTGAAACTTAAGTGAATTGAGTCATTCGCTTGTAGGCTAAATCTAAGGATTTAGACCGTCGGAATCTGACTCAATTACACCCTCGGATCAGGAAAAATTTCCAACACATGGCAGTATACTTGTGGCTAGTGACTGTTGAACTGAAACAGATCCCCCGCGATCGACTGCCAATGACTGTTGAACTGAAACAGGTCCCCCGCGATCGATCCCCAAACTCGATTGAACCGAAAACTTAGCCTGACCTAGATCCAATGTTAAGGAGCTTAAGTCCGACCGCATGTAGAAAAGGGGCCTCCAGAACAGCTCCGTTGAGCCGAAACAGTCAGGTTTTGGCTATAACCTAAGTATACCATGGCCCTGGGGCCATTGAGGTCAATTTGGGCCTACCTTAAACCCTTTTTCTCCCTTCACATACGAATTTCTAAACCCTAGAGAGAGAAGAGAGAAGAAAGAGAAGGAAAGTGAGGGAAAGTGAGAGGTAGAGTTAGGGTTTGTTCTCGGGATTCAATCCCGCCGTTCCACTTGCTTAGCTACCACTACCGTATCGCTATTCCGGCGATTCTGATTCCGTTTTCGGGTCAGAAATCCTAACCCTAATCTGTTTTAGGGATTCAGATAGTGTATGTGATGAAATAGCTAACTTATTTCATACTATAAGTTGTTGTTGTGCCGTAGACGAAGGCGGAGTGTTCAAACTGAATCCGTTACGAGTTTACCGGCGAAAGGTGCGGACTATAAACGTATAGGTTATGGTTTTCAAGGCTTTCAATGTCGGTTAATGATTTATAACTAACTGGGTTGCCGTTTCATATGTTAAATACGCTGTTTTCCTCGCTTTACGGTTATATATGAACTATGTTGAATATAGGCTATTCCATGTGTAGGTTGAAATGACTAAATATGTCGGGAATTTGGTTTTGTGCTTGCCATGATTATTCACTGTGAACATGTGATTGTTGAATACGTGACAACTCCTTATGAAAGGATTTGCCCTAATATAGCTTATAACTGAGTTGTATCATGTAGGTTGAAATGTGTAGTCTAAGTGTTTGTGGAAATGATTGAATGAGTATGGAATTTGAATCCTTGCTCGCCATGATTATCCGTCGTGGATATATGCGTGTTGTGTTCGTGACAACTCCTTAGTGAAAGGATTTGCCCTAATACATGTTGTGATCAACATACGTCATGTATGTTGATGTGTGTAGTCTAAGTGTTTGTGAAAATGTCTGGATGAGTAAATATTTAGTAAAGTGTATATTATATAGGTGTTGAGGTGAGATTCTCAACTACCTTATCTATATGTATATATCCCTTCATGTAACTTAGATTAAATTTGTGTGATTTAGCATGAAATGCATTTGTGCAAATTATGTTTAACTTGTATTTTGTGAAATGTTCAATTGGTTACATTACTTGAATTAATTGTTTAACTTTAATATGCCTACCACATGTGTTATCCTGTTATATTTATATGCGTTTGGGACTACTACGTAGTCCAGGCTATCGGTAACAGTTCCCGAATGAGTGGCTGAGTTAGCTTTGCCACAACAGATGTATTTGAGGAATCCGAGTCGTACGGAGTTTGCTGACAGTGGTTAGGCCACGCGGAGTGCTTACGCGCTCGATGTCGATCAATTCAACATACGCTTGTACTAATCGAGCTTGTCAAGTAACCCGATTCGCCTATTATGTGTTTATCATATGTGGACGCAACTGCTTGAATCTAAGGTACCAACTTACTAGTGAAAATCCCGTTTAACCTTGGTACCTCGATTCGCTAAGACTCATGAGCCGGACATGGTGGTATGGGACACCGTGGTCGTGCTGTCAGCCAACACTAGGGCGATGAGCCTCCCCGTAGTGTCCAATGAGCAACCCAAGCTCATGAGCCGAATACGGTGGTATGGGACACTGTATTCGAGTTGTCCGCCAATGACTAGGTGACGAGCCATTCGTAGTGACCTCGAGCATACTCTAAGTCTGTGCTGAGGTGACGAGCCTTTCCGCAACAACTAGAGTATAAGCAAGCCTGCTCTGATGGTGACGAGCCTCTTTGTAGCGACCTGGAACCGGAAGATCGTATGAGACTAGCTAGTATTGACGACCCTAGAATAGATCATTGTTTGGGAAATGATACAAGGGAGGTACCTTAGCTTCCCAATACTACTGTATGAATAAATCTAATTAAATATTGGCTAACATGAGCATGCACCGCATTGCATGTGCTTTGGCGAGGAAGAACACTTTCGAGTGGTTGTCATGCGCGCCGTAAGATGAAGACACTGAGGGAGTGCAAGCGAGGGCATGCATTATTATCGCATATCACTCTTGAATTAATAAGAGTATCTAGGACATGTTTGCTGTACTGCTTTATCATTACTACTTGACTGAACTGATAACATGTTAACCTTTGCCTTATAGTTCCACTGAGTTGATCACTCACCCCACTTTGGGATGGTGTTTTAAAACACCAACTAGACTCTGTCTTAGCTGCAGATGATGCAGCCGCATATGAGGGAGTGCAGGTGAGGGCATGCATCATTATCGTATATCACTCTTGGATTAATAAGAGAATCTAGGACATGTTTGTTGTACTGCTTTATCATTACTGCTTGACTGAACTGATAACATGTTAACTTTTGCCTTATAGTTCCACCGAGTTGATCACTCACCCCACTCTGTGATGGTGTTTTAAAACATCAACTAGACTCTGTCTTAGCTGCAGATGATGCAGCCGCATATGAGGCTGAACCCGACTTCTGCGACGACGACGAGGAGTTCTCCTACATTCTGTACTCTGGCGGGTTCATGTAGGTTATGCCTAATCGTCGGGGCTATGGGACTTCGTGATGTAGCAGGACTTACACATTCTGATATTCATATTCCTTTTTGAAACGATACTTGTAAGTATTTGACCTGGACCATGATTGTACTTTGGAGACGCACCACATCTTATACGTTTTAAATATATCTATCACAGACTTCCGCTTGCGTAATTTAACTCTCTGAAGTATGATATGTTGTTTTGGCTTAATCTCATTTATGTTTAATGCACTGACGCAGACAACATTTAATCATCCCCATCCATGTTGCATAAGTGATGCATTGGAACTCGGGAGTTGGGCTTTTACTCGACTCCCGATTTTCAGGGCGTTACAGAGTGTCAATAAATTGTTGGATCCATGTCTTGCTTATTGGAAGTCTAAGGTATCATCATTCCTCCACCCTCTATTTTTGTTTCCTTCCTATCACAAAATCTATAACACCATCCCTATCTTGGCCATCCTCTACCTAACTACCACCAAATTAAGAAACCTATAACAACCACCATGACAAACTCATACACCCCTTTCCACTCAGTTTCATTCAATAACCATTTATGATGACCATCAAGAACTTCTCACATCCGAAACCGCCCATACATTTTTTTGGTGCCCCAAGTTTGACACCGCGGAAGATACAAACTTGATGCAAAAGACAGAGATTGAATTCCTACAATGACAAATCAAGGAATTAACATAATGTTTTATGAACGGGGAGTTGGTCTTGGAATCAAGATAAAAATGGATGACATTCAGAGTTCTATGGAGTCAATGTCGAAGAATTTGAAGAATGGCCTAATGCAGTAGAACAGATCTTGGAATTCCATAAAATTCCAAAAGCATCTTATCAAGCTACTGACAACCCAATGAAAAGGCAGAGCATTGATGTGACCACATATGTCGTATGAAGAAGAGCCAATGGCAGACCAAGATCACCACATGGTCAAAGATGCGCCATTTGATGATAGAGCTACACTTTCATTTCATCCATGTGCAATGCTTAAGGTCCGTCGTTGAAGCATTTCACTGAGCCTCAATTGCAGAGCCGAGTCTAGGATTGGTCAAGGTAGGAAGACAAGTCAAATTTTGACAAAAGTGACACATGTATGGTCTGAGAATATTCGAGATAAATTAGAATCGACGCACATGCCTCAAGTCATCATCGATCAAGGTGATAACTATGCAGCCTCTAACATCACAAAGTAACAACGGAATTCGTTCTATCAAGTGCTTCGAATGTGTTGAGTTGGGGCATACAATCTCTGCTAGCCACAAGAAACCCATACAACAAGACAAAAGGAAACAAGCAAGGTGTCCCGTATCGGTATCGGTTGGTGTAACGGTGCCCTCCGAAACCGATACGGATACGGGGGCGTAACGGCGATACGGGGGCGTAACGGCCCATAACGGCACAAATTATTTTTTTTGCCAAAAAAATATGAAAAAATATGGATTAAATCCGGAATATTCTAAGCATTCCAAATATGTATTCATTTATAAATTGGAACATGTTTATGGTGGTGTAACGGTCCACTCTTTGGTCAGAAGTTGTATCGAACTGTCTGATGAATTTATGAACCAGATAACCTGAATTTGACTACAAAATTCATATATTTAATTTTCTAACTATCTACTATCAATGATAGATATATTAGAATGAATGTAATATGAAAATATCTTACATTTAGGTGTTTGCAATTATTTTTAAGGGCCAAAATTCATGCGTAAATAGAAAAAAATATAAAAAACTAAAATAAAATGGCACCCCAAATATGTAAAATGCACATTAACATGTTCTACTATGATTAACACATCACATGACATCATTAAAACAACAAAAGAATCATTAAAAAATGATTTTTTGAATTTTCAAAAAAAAGGGCCAAAATAAATGCATAAATAGAAAAAATATATATATAAAATGACACCCCAAATCTGTAAAATGCACATTAACATGTTCTACTATGATTAACACATCATATGACATCATTCAAACAACAAAAGAATTATTAAAAAATGATTTTTCGAATTTTCAAAAAAAGGGCCAAAATAAATGCGTAAATAGAAAAAAAATATATAAAATAGCACCCCAAATCTATAAAATGCACATTAACATGTTCTACTATGATTAACACATCATATGGCATGATTAAAACAACAAAAAAAATATTAAAAATTGATTTTTTGAATTTTAAAAAAAGGGGCCAAAATTCATGCGTAAATAGAAAAAAATATAAAAAAAATATAAAATGGCACCCCAAATCTATAAAATGCACATTAACATGTGCTACTATGATTAACACATCATATGGCATCATTAAAACAGCAAAAGAATCATTAAAAAATGATTTTTCGAATTTTCAAAAAAAGGGCCAAAATAAATGCGTAAATAGAAAAAAATATAAAAAAAATATAAAATGGCACCCAAAATCTGTAAAATGCACATTAAAATGTTCTACTATGATTAACACACCAAATGGCATGATTAAAACAGCAATACAACCATTAAAAATTAATTTTTCGAATTTTAAAAAAAAATGGCCAAAATTCATGCGTAAATAGAAAAAAATATAAAAAAATATTAAATGGCACCCCAAATCTGTAAAATGCACATTAACATGTTTTACTATGATTAACACATCATATGGTATGATTAAAACAAAAAATTATATTAAAAAAAGTATAAATACCTATTTTTGACGAATTTCTGAAAAATGGCCCACCGAACTTTGATTCAAGAAAATCCATAATATAATGTGTTTTTATCTCAAATACTCAGCCAAGGTTGGTCGAAATTAGTAGTACAAGGAGTGAGAAATGTTTTAAAAGCAAGAAGTTTCAAAAAAATAGTAAAAACAGAGCTTAAAATGGAAAAATGTCGATACGGGCCTGCTACGGGCCTGTAACGGCCCGTATCGGGCCGTATCGGCCGATACGGTGCAAAAAACCGAATCGGCCGATACGAGGCCGATTCGTGTAACGGTTGCCACCGTTACCGGTACGTATCAGCCGATACGGCCGATACGTAACCGATTTGGCCCACCCTGGAAACAAGTGATGGTGAATGGATTTAAATTTGGAGATCTTGATTATCAAGATTTAGAGCTAGTGTATATTTTTATGAAAAAGTGGAATTGGTCGAGTCTCAAAACATCATAGGAGATCCGATCTTTGATGTACAGTTGATTTGCCAAAAGTATTCGCAAATCCGATTTATGATTGCTACGATGACTATGTGGACAATGAGATAGTGTATGGTGATGACCGCAAAATTTTGGTGCTTCGCAAGAACCTCCTAACACCGGAGCAATCCAAACCAAAAGAACTCCTCAAATTGGTGAGTGCCTTCAATGAAGAGCTTGGGGGAGTTAGTGTGGTTGATAATGGCAATGTTTGGGTATAGTCATACTACCTCTTGTTGATAAGGTTGTGCCTGCGGTGACTTCTTTAAGCCTTGTTGACATGGTACCTATGACGGTGACCGACTCTCACCCATGCTATAATGATGAAGGCATCCTTGTTAGTCATGCCTTGATTATATGCCAGAAGACTTTAGTCATGAAGTTCAAGTTTTCATGTTTGTATGGATCAAACATGAGGTACGTGACACTTGATATTATTGGGTAAGTGGTATTTGACAACATGAGATATATCATCATCAAGACCCGAGTAGGAGTCCTTTGTTTACCACAAGAGGTAATTATCAAGTTAGGACTATATCTCATAGTTCATCTTTATTGATGTCTTAATCATGGCCCCTTGGGCAATGGATTGTCAAAATTCGACAAAGGATTGTTGTGTTTGAACCCTTTGTTTTGGACCCTATGAGCCTATGCCTGGGCACGTAGACTCAACTATATTTCTCGAGTCATGTCCACTTACAAGTGCAAGTACATCAAACATCTTATCCCATACAATGGCGACTCTACAAGTGGAAACGACAACGACAACTCAAGGGTGAGTTGTGCTCTGATATAGGCTAGGTGGGCCTCACTTGTCTCCATGGTTGAGATCAAGAGGAAGGGCCACACAGGGTCATCTCTATTTTGGTAGGATTTCAGATTTGTTTTGTCATTTTGCTTTTGTAGGGTTATTTTAGTCATTTCCTTTTAATTATTAGTTTTTAGTTATGAAGTTAGGTTGTTCAAGTTAATTTTGATTAATTGGGGAGGGTTAGTTGTGATTAGCAAACTAAACAATGAAGATTAGTCAAAGATTAGTTGGGACTGTTCCATAAATACTACATTTGAAAGATTGTAAAGGGCTTTTCAATTTTTGAAATGAAATTTGATTTTCCCTCTAACCAGAGAGAGAGAGAGAGAGAGAGAAGATTCCCCTTCTCTTGCTCTTGTTGAGATCGGGTTTGATCGATGCTTGAAACAATCACAAATCTACCAATCTTGGAGGATTCCCGATGGTCCGCGCTAGACTAGATGGAATGGAAGATATAGGAAAGAGAAGAAAAATGCAAGGAATAGGAAAGAGAATGATGCTCTCTCCAAATGGACTAGAAGGTATATGAAAGAGAAGAAAAGTTGTTGTTGGGAGTTCACAAAATTGAGAAAACATGTCAACATAAAAAAACAAAGCTAGTTGGCTGTAGAGCAAAACTCGAAAACATGACCAGCCGGACTAGTAGCCCGAGACAAAGAAGGGTTAAGGCAGGTGAGTTTGCAATGGTTGCCTGGCTAATTGCTATGAGCCATATGGTTTACCGAGTTGTTGACTCAAGTCAATAAGATGTTGCCACATTGGAGTCACAATAAGGTCTGTCCATCGGTACTAACCAAAATGGATACTAATTTGGACAAGATTTCGTAAAGAAATTTTACTAGTGGCAGAACATGGGGCGAAGCTTGGAGGGAGATTCTCTATCGATGAAGGAGCTTCGGGAAGGCATCAAGTATAGTGGTGAGCATCTTCAGACTGACAAAGTGCTTTTGGTGTAACCTTTTTTCCTTGTTTTTGAAAGACGACACAATTTGATTATGAAAGAAAAAGAAAAGGAGCAACAAGAAGGAAGCACCCAAAACCACCTACATACCCAAGGACCATTATGTGGAATCATTTGCACCCAGACAACAAAAATTGAAACACCTCCTTATATTAATCCCTCTATGTAACCTTTGTTGAATACGCCAAGTACAAAAGACTGAGTCCCTGCTATGATTTAAGCAAGGGGCCTCTGCAGCAGCAATGTTGTCAGCCTTAGAACCAAGTCCGTTGGATTTGACGAGTGGTCTAAGTACCAAATTCCTCATTAGATGAAAGCTATCAATGAGGAAAGTCAGATTTGGGGAACACTGACAATCTTCACAAGCAGATAAGTGCCTATGAACTTCAACAAAGGTGGGAGTTTGGTTCTTTTGCCTAGTCGAAACACCCTCCGCATAGAATCTACTTCAAAAAATGCTTGTATGCCTATTTTTATTTTTAAATTTTTTGGAAAGGCAACTGGAATTATATAGAAGGGAAGAAAGAAAAAACAAAATACAAAGACAAGGGGAACTGCGCGCGCTAGCTGAGAGGGCAGACCACACTAAGCTCCAAGAAAACAAAAATCAAAATCCTTCAGCAAGGGAACATTGACCGCCCATTCTATGATAAAACTTTTGGCCTTAGCTGAAATAGACCCCGCTGAGTTTGAGGAATTCGCTAAGCATCTCTCATTTCTTTCGATCCAAACAGACCACCGGATAGCAAGGATGGACATTCTCCAAATACATTTTCTCCTTGTATCCAAACTAACCCCATGCCATGCTGGGAGCAGGAGATGTTGAACCAAGAACAGAAGTCAGCCCAGATTTTAGAAATAAATGGGCAGTGAACAAGCAGGTGGTCTATCGTTTCTTCATCCTTCATACAACATAGGCAAATGTTGATGATATGCATACCCCTTTTTTTCAGATTGTCTACGGTGAGAATTCTCTTTTTTCTGACTAACCAGCCGAAGCAAGCTATCTTGGGGGGAGCTAAGTATCTCCAGATCTGATGGGTCGCCTGAGCTTCCTTTGGGGCTGCACTGATTTGAGAATGGATATAGAGAGATTTAATGGAAATTTTGCTAGATTTGGCCAATTTCCAAACCAAAGAGTCTACATTCAGATAATTGGGAGAACGGTGGTAAATGCATTCAAGCAGATCCACATATTCGGGAATCTCCCAAACTTGGAGATTCCTTCTACAAGCCACATTCCAAGCTATCTTGCCAGAGGAAACTGAGAAACAGTCAGCGACAGAAACTGATTTATTGGGGACTAGCCTGAAGATATTCAGGAAGCGATATTTGAAGGGAACATCACCCTCCTAGAGATCTTCCTAGAATCTGATATTAGCGTTGTGGCCCACTTCGAACCCAATACCTCTTTGAACTTCGTTTTTCATACTTCGGATGCCCCTCCAAATATGAGACGCCCTGTAGAGAGACAAATCTCTAGTCCACCAGCCACCCTCCGAAGAACCATATTTACTTTTAATAATGATGTTCCAAAGATTATCGCACTGTCCCCAGATGCCATATCCATTTCCCAAGGAGAGCACGATTCATTTTCTTGAGATCTTTTACCCCAGTGCCACCTTCTTTAAAAGGCTTACACACCTCTTTCCAATCCAAGAGATGGAATTTCTTCTTGTCTTCCTTACCGCACCAAAGGAAGTTTCGCCTGAGTTTATCGACGGAGGATAAGACTTTCAATGGACATCTAAATAAGGACATGAAGTAAAGAGGCAAATTGGAGAGGGGCGCCTTGATAAGAGTCAGACGACCTCCCAAGGAGACATATCGGTACTTCCATCTTGCGAGATACTTTTCGAACCTGGCATTAATCTTGTCCCAAAGAAACTTAGGGGGTTTACCAATACATAATGGAAGACTAACAAATGAGGACGGGAGGGAGGCTGGAGCACAAAGGAAGGATTCTGCATATGAGGCAATCTCACCATCTTCCAAGTTCACCCCTATCATCTTGGATTTAGCCAAATTCACCCTCAACCCTGACACAGCCTCGAAGCATCTAATTGAAGTATGCAGATTTTCAATCTTGTCGAGGGGCTGCTTCAGAAAAGACGAGAGTATCTTTAGCGAACTGGATGTGGGAGATCGGGCTTGACATACCTGATATGCTGATACCGCAAAGAATACCTTTGGCTTGGCCCTTAAGAAGCATTCTACACAGAGCCTCTCCCACTATCAGGAAAACGAACAGAGATAATGGGTCACCTTGCCACGGACCTCTAGAGCTCCTAAAGAAGCCTTTAGGAGACCCGTTGAGAAGGATTGAGAAATGAGCCAATCCAATACATTCACCTATCCATCCTCTTCACTTAGATCCAAAGCCCATCCTTCTATGTATTGGAGAAAACCCTAGTCCACATGATCGTATGCCTTCTCGATGTCCAGATTGCAAAAGATACTCTTCATACCCGATCGATGACATGAATCGAGGCACTCATTAGCAATCAGAGCGCAGTCGATAATTTGCCTACCCGGAATGAAGGCATTTTGGTTAGCTGAGATGATTTCCCCAATCACTACCTTGAAGCGGAAGGCTAATACTTTGGCTAGAATTTTATAAGGGGCCCCGATTAGGCTGATGGGTCTGAATTCTTTGAAGGAAGCCGCACCCGCAACTTTGGGAATAAGAGCGATGAAAGAAGCCCCCAACCCAGCGGAAAGTCTACCCCTGTCGAAGAATTTGTGGAAGAAGTCCATAATATCGGGATGAATGACATCCCATAGAGAATGGAAAAACGAAATAGGAAACCCATCTGGGCCAAGGGACTTGTCACCACTTAGCGCTTCAATCGCTTTCCTCACTTCTTCCATGGAAAAAGGGGATTTGAGGGCTCTAGAATCAACTTCTGAAATACTGCCCATTTCAAGGAGGTCCAACCGAGGCCTGACCCAATCTTCAGCTGAGAGAAGAGATCTGAAATGTTGGATGGCCTGCTCTACAATTTCGCCTGTCTTCAATACGAACCCCGTCGACTATAATACTGCAGATATTGTTACATCTGGCCCGCATACTCGCGATACTGTGGAAGTAGCTCATATTTTTGTCGCCCTCCCTGATCCACTTGTCTTTGGATTTTTGTTTCCAAGAGATTTCCTTCTCCAAGACCCTAGCTAAGATGGAATGGATCAGCTCAATTCTACTGTGCTGCGTTGAGGAAGACATAGGAGCTTGCTCAGCAGAAAGATCGAACTTTTGCAAGTCTAACAGCATGTCCTCCAAATCAGAATCTCTTTTAGAGAGATCAGTCGTCTTCCACTGTTTTAGCTTCCCTTTAAGAAGTTTGAGTTTATAAAGAAGTCTGTAGCCTGCAAACCCTTCCACCTGAAAATCAGTCCACCAATCAAAAATCAACCTTTTAAAACCATCAATCTTAAACCAAGAAGACTCAAATCGAAAGGGTTTTGGGGCCCCAATTGTCCTCTACAAACGAAAGGAGAATCGGGCAACGGTCTGAGGTTGTTCTCGGAAGGGCAAATTGATGACTCGAGGGGAAAGCTTCCATCCAATCTAGGGAAAGTAAGAATATGTCCAGTCTAGATAGAATTGGACTGGCTCTCCCGTTAGTCCACATGAAGTTGGCCTCTAGAAAAGGTAAGTCCACCAGCTCTTGATCTTCGATCCATTCTGAGAATACTTTCATAGCTGTGGAAACCTTTCTGTTTCTCGAATGTTCGTCAGCAAATCTGCATATGTTAAAATCACCCATAATAAAACAAGGGCCAGAGAAGGATTGTTTTGAAGAGGACAGCTCCTTCCAAAATTCTGCTCTACGGGAATCAAGGGTGGGACCATACACTAAGATAATGAGATACTAATAACCATTAGATTTATCCTACAGAATTACTGACACTGAAAATCGGCCTACCCAGGAATTCTGAAGATCCCACATAGAAGATCTCCAAGCCACCAAAATACCTCCAGCACTACCCTGAGAATCGAGAGTGATCCATCTAATGTCTGAGACCTTCCATAGGGAGGTCATTAGCCCATCTGAAAACTGGGAAATCTTGGTTTCCTGAAAGGAGATGATGTCTGGGTTCTTCCGACTCATGGAATCTTTGATGAGCCTTCTTTTCTACCTTGACCCCGCCTTTCTAATGTTCCAAGAGCAGATCTTCATTGGGGAACCAAGTTGCCCCAAGTTTCTTGCTTGTCTGAGCTATCGATGTTACGAAACGTAGTATTGGGAGAAGACACCAACCGTCGTAGCTCCCTATTATTGATTGATCTGGAAATGAGCCTTGCAGGGCATTTGGATACTAGAAGTGGTCTTCCTCTATTTTCGATGCATTGGAAAAGCGCAATATAATCCTCCGAACAGTCACCAAACGATAGTCCTAGCGATCTCCCGACGTGGCCGACTGTATCTCTGATCCATTTCTTCCTCTAAATGGTTTGAATAAGGTTAGATCTGATAGGGTTTTCTTCTCGGAACATATCTGGGGCTTCTCTATTGGACTGAGGGAGGTCGGCTCTCATCTAAAGGGGTTTTGCCTCTAAGATTACTTCTTCAGGGCCTTCTTAGAAGAGAGTAATGGGCCCAAGATGGGTCTAGTCTCGAGGTGAGGAGGTATGGGATGAAATGGGAGATTCGAGGAGAGACTGGAGGTCCGCCAAGGAGGAGACGACCTTTGAATCTTCTAGCACCAGATTCCGATAGGCAGTGTTTATATCTATGACGTTTCTCAACACTAGATAGAGCGGAGACTGAGGGTCCACTTTCTTCCTTCTAACTCGGATTCTAATTACCATCAGTTCTTCGCCTATCTTCGTCTTGGGATCCAACTCTATGAGAGAGCCCAAGAGATTCGCGGTGGAGATGAAGAACTCCTCATACCAAAGCTCCATGGGGATTCCCCAAATAAGGATCCAAACTTCATTCTGAAAATGGAGTATTCGTCCCAGCTGAGAACCTTAGATACTGGACCATCAGAATGAATGGAACCTGCCATTATCAATAAGTCTGGATTGAGACTCGGACATACCTTCAGCCATAGTTCATTGAAGGCGATAAGTTTAATATTATATTTCTCAAGTTTAAAACCACAACACTCATCGATCCACCACAACCGATTACCACAACTCCATTCTTTGACGATTAAGCCTATCTTGCTCGATTCTGACAACGCAGTTTGTAGTTTTACCGACAGGATCTTCATTGACTAGCCCTTGTATTTTGCTAGCCTCCGGGGAGGAAAGTGGACATTCTGCATTTTTCGCTTTCGACCTCACAGGATGCGTAGAGTTCAAGAGCGCATCTCTGAAAGAGACGCCTTCAAAATGAAGTGGATTCTTTGATTTGTATTTACCCAGAGGTTCCTTTAGGGTCTTAAATCCGTTCAGGTTGCCAGAAACCGAGGGACAATCCGGGCCGAATCTCGCTCTCTAAACAAGGGCACCCCACCGAATCTCTTGCCATGCAACATCTCCACCGCTCTAGCCAACTCTTCTTCTGAGCTCTTTTTACTAACACGAAGCCTCTGTAATGCCCTGAAATCCTATCTCTTGGCATAATGACGTCCATGACAACTCCTGCTCGCCCAAAGACCCTAGAGATGTTGATGGGAAGCCACCCCTCTAGATACCCTCTAACAAAGAGGGTTGGATATGAGTGTTTAGACCTTACGAATTTGTTAGAGGAGGTGGGTTTCCTTTTGTTTCGAGAGATTTCAATCCATTCTTCTTTCTCCGATTGCTTAGAGGGCTGCTCCAACCCAACACCTTCTCTTGCCTCGTCCTCAGAATTTTCGGGAGCTATCTTTTTCATTGCCATCATCGCCTTATTCCTTGTTTTTGTCGTCACCACCGTCACCGCCATCACTACGAGTTAGTGCCTTTGCCCATCGTCACCGCCATCGACAAGGCAGGTTTCCCATGCTCATTCCACTCTTTTTCTGCAAAATACTATAAGTAGAAAAGGCAAAATATCATGAGAGAATGTAATTCATCAACCGTACACAGTTATATCAAACCCTCACACCAAATCACACAATCCAAGAACAGAGATTCTTCGACTCAAAAAAAAGAAAAAAAAAATTAATGCAATAATCAACGAAATAATCAGAGCTCTCACCAGTTTTAATGGCCTAGATCACATGTCCCACTTATGAAAATATGCAGTTGCACAAACTTGGAGAATGGTTGACGCCCAAGGCCTGTAGAGAGGAAAAATGTCCCAAAAGCCACTGGACATTTTCTCTATATTGAGTTGCATATGGAGGAAAACAAAAAGAAGCCTTAACACTAATTTGGGTTGTATATTAAGCATAAACTATAGGCTAGATGCTATAATCTCAACCCCGCAATCTTAAATTACATGGAAATGACTAAAATACTCATTTACTTAAATGAGGCATAAGTAAAACAAAAATAAACCAAAATCCATCTAAAAAAAAAAAAAGAGAGATAAATTTAATAACTAAAGATATATGCCACTAAAAGACACTTTTGTGGATTCAAAGTGAACCACGGGTGCCATAATATGTTGCTCATTGTTGGATCTATGGATTTGACTCATCATAGAAGATCTTTGGGCCCCTTTCCATGTTCTAATCCATCATAAAACTCCTCAACAAGTATATTAGTGATGCAGGGACATGTGATGACCTAATCTTAAATGCATGTATAATCAGGTTAAAGAATGTTCAAATAAATACACCAATTAACTAATCGTTTCCAGTCAAAGGGATTAGGTAAACTTCAAAACAAAGACGAGATCATTCCGTCAGGATCATGCCCCTTAGCATAAAATCGCATAGACAATAAAAATAGTGGACCTATGGATATGAGAATATCTCAGATCTAGCATAAGTCAGTCCACAGTCAAGTTTGGATCTGATTCTACTAACTAACCATCCCTCTTTTCCGTTTAAACCAGAAAGGGGATATCCAGAGAGGAATGAAAGGGGTGAAGAATGAAAGGTTCGAGATAAAGAAAGTAAAGGTCCTTTTGTCGTCAAAAGAAAAGGAGGATGATTCCTACCTTTTCCTACACCTCGAAGATCTAAAAAGAAGGAAACCTAAAATCAGGGTGGAATCCTCAACACCCAAGGGCTAATCCTGAAACCATAATTTCTTGAATAAAAGAGGAAGAAAAGAAACAAATTTCTATTCATTCAATAATAATGAAAATAGGGTTTCTCACAATGTATATATAAGCTATGGAAAAAGTAAAAGTGCACTAAAGCCCCTGAAAACAAGAAAAATAACAAAAAAGATGAAAAGTAAAGAAAGTGCAATAAAGCCCCTGAAATACGGAAAAGAACAAAAATGCCTAAAAACTAAAACACTCGTGTGGTAGGGTGTGAAATCTAACCTATAGATCTATGGTCAAGGTGCACTCATGCCGCTCCTGCACTCGTAGCGCGTCAGAAAATGGGTCCAATGGACTCGACGTCTACCCACATTAACTCCTCCACTCCTGTACTCTGTCGGCGATGCCTCCTCCTCTGGTACACTCTAAATGGTGCACCACTGATGTCCGCATCAATTAGCCCGAGCATTTGATTGTCCATGACCTCATCATTCTCTTTGGGTTAAGGACTTGACCTCGAGTTTGATCCACCATCCATTGCCCTATATGATGTGAGATCAACAACATTGAACACGTTAGAAGTATTCATTCCAATGGATGATGGTAACTCAATGTGATAGGCAGTGTCATTAATTTGCTTCAAGATCTTGCATGGGCCCATCTTTTTCTACTTCAACTTGTTGTACCCACTCCAAATCTTTCTTTCCACAAGTAGACCCACAAAAGCTTTCCTCTCTTCAAAAATTGCCTTCTAACATTGTCTATCCACAACTTGCTTATAACTTGTGTTGCCTACTTCGATCTGCTTGCTAATTTGTTCATGCACCTATCAAATATGCAGTGTCAACTCATCAATATCATCAAGCACCTTAATCATGTTGAGTGTCAGTATAAAGATTGAACACGTTTGAAGGAATAGCACCATAGACCCTTCAAACGGTCCCTTCTCGGCAGTGTTTGCAGTACCAATACTATTGGCCGGTATCATGTGGGCCCAAATACAAAATAGCCCGGAAACCATTAGACTTCTGTGTATCACACAAGATATTGGAAAATATCACATTGTATCAATGAGATATGAATATAATGCAATATTTTGATGATGTTGCAATTAAAAACTCGTTGGAATTGACAATACATGCAATAGTATTGTCAATACCAGTCGCGAGACCTCCCTTGTTTTTTCAAAGAAAAAAAAAAAAAACTCTAAAACCCCTAAAAAAAATTGGATTTTTTTCCAAATCTCTTGCTTGTAATCCATCCCCAACCTGATTTTGACCAACCCTCTTCCATTTTTTGGAGAAATATGGGAATTTTTGTGCAGATATCAAGATCAGATAGTGGGTGGGCTCGATTTTCAAATGGTAAGATTTTTCAATTTTAATCTTTTTCTTTTTTTGTAAACCACTTGGAATCACTAGAACTAAGATGGAAATCCATGATTTTGCATTTTTTGTGCGCTCAATCATGGATTTCAACCTCTGATTTGTGAATTTGAAGAAAATGTGATAAATTAGGGAAAATCCAAATTTTTTTCTCCCGATTTACCCATTTAAATTGCAATTAGAGTATCAATAAACTACATTAGACATGTTAGAGGCTCACCTACAGATTAATAGAACACTTTGGATTTTAAAAAATAACTTTTTAATTAAAAATATCAAAAATATTTTTTTCAAGAGATTTAGATTGATCAATAGTCATTTAGTCTTAATTTGCAAATGTTCATGAGTGTCAACAAATCCTAATATTAGTTGCACTCTAATTTATAAATTTGGGGAAATGAGGTAGAGAAATTCCGATTTTTGCAAGATTGAAATTCTGAAAATCCCCCACTTAACCCATTTAAATTACAATTAGAGTATGGAAAAATCGCAATAGATATATTGGACGCTAATCTACAGATTGATGAAGGTTTTTGAATTTTTTACTATTTTTAATTAAAAATATATAAAACTATATTTTTTTAAATCCAGATTGATTTGTGGTCATTTAGCCTTAATATTTACTTAACATTAAATTTATAAATGAAATGAACTGATTTTGAATATAATTGCATCACTTCTATCAAACAACATAATCTAGGACCCTATATAAAGAAAACGTATTATGCGCATGTGTTTTTTGTGATGTTTTGATTTCTGAAATGTGTAATAATGCCTTATTTAACATCCTTGAAGTTTTATTGAGAAATTCGATTAATTTCCCATTGTTTCCCAAAAACAGCAATATATTATGTGATACATCCAATATTTCCCATGTGATACCCGCCGTTTCCATATGCCAAGGGTGTAATTAATCCGTCGATAATGATACCGAAAACACTACTTCTGAGTAGTCATGTTCTTTGCTCAGTTATATGCAAACTCTGCGTGTAGCAAGGTTAAGTCCCATTGCTTTGGCTTGCCTCGTACTAATGTGCACCACAATTTGCCCAAACTCCAGTTTACTACCTCAATTTGCCCATCAGTTTGTGGATGATGGGCACTGCTAAAGAAAAAATGGGTGCCCAATTGTTTCTGTAATGTCCACCAAAAATGATTGATGAACTTACTATCATGATCTAAAGCAGTACTCTTCCACACCCCGTGCAACTTCACTACCTCTTGAAAATATAACCTTGTAATGTAGGACGCAAATCATTGATTTTTCTGCATGGAATAAATTGAGCCATTCTAGAAAATCGACCCACAATAATAAAAATAGAATCGTCACCACGCTATCTACACGGAAACCCCAATATGAAATCCAAACTCAAGTCCACCCACAATGTCTGAGGAATAGGTAATGGAGACGCACAATCTCATGCCTCAAAAGGAAAACCATCTTGTAAAGTACATTCACCTTGCCGCCCGCTCTCCATTTTGGCCCAAATCTATACAAAATCCTGGTCACCAATATATATTATATAAAAATTAAAGCCGACCACATTGGCTTGCAACGCAGTTAATAAGCTCCTCTTGTGATTCAATGCATCTGCTACTTGATTGTGTGTGCATGCTTTATGCTTTAGAGTGAAGGTGAATTACTACAAGTAAGAAACCCATGTCACATGCTGGTGATTAAATTTTTGTTGCCCATTCAAATATTTCAAAGCTTTGTGAACAGAGAAAAATGCAAACTCGCATTGCACCAAGTAATGACTCCGTTGACAGAGAGATTGTACAATAGCATAAAACTCTACATCATATGTAGAGTATCACACGTTTGGACCAGTTCACTTCTCACTGTAAAAAGCCATGGGCTAGCTATCTTGGCTGAGTACCGCCCCCATGCCAATGTAACCTTAAGTCTAGCAAGGCTAAAGCAGGTGGTTCTGTCAACTATTATGTGTCGTTGTAAACCATCCAAACTATCACTTCTTCAAGCAATATGTCAAAGGAGTTGCCAATGTACTAAAGTTTCTAATGAATCGGTAATAGAAAGTAGCCAATCCAAAAAAAAAAAAAAGTAGTTTAAAGATAGATCAGGCATTGCTCCTTGATGATGAGGACGTGGACAACCAAATGTTGATGGATCAAATTGATATACTTGTTGAAGAGTTTTGGGATCGATGAGAATGTGGAAAGGGGCCCAAATGCGCCAAATCCATAAATCCATCAGTGGGCCATGCATTGTGGCATCCATGTTACATATTTTGGTCAACAAAAGGGTTTTTAGGTTGCATTTACTTAAAGTTATGAATTTTATCTTATTTTTGGACGAATTTTGGTTAATTGTTGCTTTGTTTATGTCTCAGTTCAGTAGATCCGGACATTTTAGTCAGTTTCCTTTAAATTAACATTGTAGGGTTGAAATTATAACATCTAGCCCATAGTTTATGTTTGATGTAGTACTAGGGCTTCTCTTTATTTTCTTCCATATAAAACTCAATAAAGAGAAATGTCCAGCATCTTTTGGAACATTTTTCTTCTCTACGAGCCTTGGGCATCAACTGATGCAGGACAATTAACCACTTGCTCTAAAAGCTCGAACTGTTAAAGTTTGGCGAATTAATCCCTTTATCTCATAACTCAGGCCTCACATCTCATGGGTTAAGACCTCGACCGAACCCCCCTCGTGGGCCCCAAATCACATGGGTACCGCCTCACATGGGCCGCCCACCCCAAGTGTGTCCACGCATCCCACAGGCTACCCCATTCGAGCGCGGTGTGAAATGTCCATTAATCACCCCCGGTGAGGAGTCTCAAACACAAGATCTCCCCCGTGAGCCTCCCCCACCCCGAGTGTGCCCCTGCATACCACAGGCGACCCCACTCGAGCCCGGTGTGAAAATGCCCCTACATTATCAACCCTTCTCTAAAGTTTGTGAAAGTGCGTGATTTCACAAGTGAGATGTGTGATCTAGGCCATTAAAACCAGTGAGAGCTTTGATTATTTTTCTGATTGTTGTATTGATTTTTCTCTCTTTTCAAGTGGAAGAATCTCTATTCTTGAGTGTGATTTGATGTAAGGATTTGAGAATTATGTGCGGTTGACGAATCTCATTCGTTAGCTACACCACTAATCCAACCACATGAACTTAATTTTAGAACCTAATGAAAGCAAAGGTTACCTCATTAAGCATCTCGATAGATGAACTAACAAAGCAATAGAACATTTGGTTCTTTAAACCCTAGGCTGTTAACTTTGTGCTAGGCAATAAATTGTTGCCTTCTTCAGTTGGGGTCCTTGCTCTTGCTCCGGTGGTAGACTCTTTGGAGTTTCAACACTTGGTCAGGGGTTCGAGTACCCATAGGTGGTGAAATCCCACTACGGCGTGAGTGTGTGGTGGTGTGTGTGCGTGTGTAAAAATAAATAAATAAATAAATAAGTTGTTTCCTTCTTCAGTTGGCGCTAGGGCATTTCTCATGCATAACAGAAGTGACATAAGACCCACGTACAAAGGAACATGGAGAGATAAGGTTTTTTCCAAAAGACTAAGCTTCCATAAGTGGCACAGGAATCCCACCACAAAGCTACATGGCTGACTAAGGTTTCTTTCTAGACAACAAGCTTCTTTTACTGTTCAAGAATGCCTATCTTTTTTTATGAGAGCTAATCAAAACCTTTGGACTCTTCAAACTATCAAAACCTTGAACTTGGCATTGGAACCTTCCATTCAAATAACTATACTATCAAAAGACAAGTGATAAAAATGCAATACATCGAAGAATATATCTACAGTGTGAGTTTTTTTAGCATATGCCAATGGAGACTAGAGAGAGATCTCTTCACATTCAAGTTTATTCTAATGGTGTGAAAAAAAGAAGCTTGCAAGAGCATTTGTGAATGCTAAGAAAAATACAAGTCAACTTCTGCGTTGGCTCTCTTATTCACAACTCAATAAGGCTATCGTTGAGCAAGGCATAGTCAACACTAAGCAATATTTCGTTTCATGCTTATATAATCTTACATTGGCCCAAATTCACCAATTTCGCATAAAACTTCAAGCAAAGGCTCCAGGAATTATCAATAATGAGGACAATCAATCATGAAAATGCTATATGTTGATTTATTTGTGGCTCCATGAGTTGAGATTTTCATTGCTTATTCAGTTAAGAAATGAAAAAAGAAAATAAAAGGCAGAAAAGAAAACGGGACTACCTGCCTATCTTTCATGTGGTAAAGAAAGGATCCCCCATATGTCTTGCTGTCCAATGGCCAACCCAATGTGTGAAGCACGAAGCCAGGTTTGTGCTTTCTTTCATCAATTTCCCACACCTGCAAAAACCACATCCTCATATAGTTTCTTCTCTCTTCTTCTTTTTTTTTCTTTTTTTTTTAGTGTGAATTGAATGCTAAACTATAGGTATAAAGAAGAGAGGCATTCTCTAGATATAAGAAAGGCATTTATCTTCATTCTTTAGAAGAAAATTATATGAGTGTGATTTTTATTTTTATCATGTAGCCAACCAGGACTCCATCTCAGGTCATGCCTTGGATTACAGATGAACTCACCAACTCGACTCTCAAGCAAGAAAAGAGTGCAAATAGCCAACACATTGGATATTTAGATTATTCCAGATTGGAAGATTTTCGGGGGAATCCTGTCCATGGCAGAACCAATCACATCAACAGACATAGGCCACTTGTATGGATTTATCAGGAGATTCAGGACATTAATCACAGATGCATTAGAACCTATTCCTTGGTATTGAAGCAATTTTAAAAGGGCATAGGAAAACAAGATCTTAGAAAGGATTTGCATCATTTGGTAATGTAAGTGGAAAAAAAAAAGGAGTACCAGTTACCTCTTTGATTCCCAAAGCATATGTTTGATGTTGTGCATGCCCCTTCTCTCGCAGTTTGTGATCTTTGATTATTTTCTGCGAACATCATAAGAAAGAAAGTGCCGCTCAGTTAATGAGTTAGGCTTGAAATATTGACCTGAAAGGTTTGGAGGAAAAAGTAAAAGCTACAGCCATGCTTGCATTAATCATGAAAATCATTTTTAAGCATACCTCAGACAATGAACCTCTGCATCCTTCAGCAAGAAGTGTAATTCGCCCTGCAGCATTACTTCACAAGTTCAATTTACTTCAGCTTAAAGGGCCACTAAAAGATCCGTCTATAGAACATATAAACAACAGAGAATGTGATGGCTATGTTCCTACTCTCCCACACATGACACATGTGACCTGGGTGTGTAAGATTTGGCCATTCATCAGGTGGGCCCTGCAGTATACGTTCAATGACCAAAATAGGCCTGTCAGGTCATCACATGCACGACGTGTGTATGTAAAAAGTGGAGAGTTAAAAGGCACTAGCCATGATTCGATGTAAATGTGTCCCATTGAAGACAAGACTGGCCTGATTTTCATGCCACAGCAGACACTGTGGAGAGCACCTGGTGAACAGCCAGGGTATGGCACATGCATGCCACATTGGCACAAGTTGGAGTAGGATTAGCAGGGCTCCGAAACAGAGAATAATGATATTGATACGAATCTGCAGAGAAAAAATGACACAGTAGATGCTAGTTTCTCAAAAAAATGTGTTCTTTGATTACAAATAAGGGAAAAGCCAATCTCATTATAGTATAAGACTGGTTCTAATAACAAGTCTGTTACGTTGGAAATGCTATCAACACTCAGACTGCCAAGTACACCCATCATATCTACTTTTCGATATGCAACAGTACAAGATTTGTTCTCCTTTTACCATACAACCGAAGGTGGAAAGAATGGGTGTATCAGAAGCCTTGTAAATAGCAGCTCCCTAAAGATTTCATACCGATAACTAGTCGGAAAGTCGAACATAATCCATGTGATGAATAGAAAAAATGGCACCATATGCAAACAGATAAATTGAAACCTAGTGACAAAAATAGGCATAAAGAGACTGGTTTACCAAGAAATAATGCCATAACTAGAAAGAGAGAATGTGGCTAAATTGTCATCACGGTTGTCATAGCCTAGTTCCAGCTATTTCGGGTCGGCTTTCTCATGATTGCTTAGCAATGAAAAATGCTGCTAAACCATCGTCATCATTAAAGGATTCTCACAGCTAATTGGGACTGGCTTTAGGAATCGTGTTCTGCTAGTTAATCCTACAGAAGGCCCCATCTTTGGAAAGTGAGCGAGCCTTAATATCCATTCTTACCACATCAATCCTAAGTCCTTTTGGGCCTTCCTTTAGTTCTCTTTTTCAGGCCATTCAACCCTTATCAGTGTTGCCCTCTTAAATAGAGATATCCTTGGTCTTCATTGTACATGACATTATGACTGAACCATCTCAATCTGTCTCCATCATTTTATCTCCTAAGTGGATTGCGTCTAGGCTGCTTTGAATGATCTCATTCTTAATTCTATCCTTCCTATATTCCCTTCATCCATCTCAACATCCACCTTCCAGTGATCTGGATAGTTCATGTGGTAAGTCCCACCTTGGATGGGTGATGCTGCAAAAAATTCTACCATTGGATATCCAACCTGATTGATGTTCAAAAACAAAATATGGCCAACAGTCTACATAAAATTCAAAATCCACTAATCACTTACCTAGGTAATTCAATGGTGGTGATTTTTGGGCCATCTCCCATCCACTGTGGTCCCACCACGAGCAGTCTGGATCACTGAAAGGTTGTACCGGATATTGGCCCAAATGAAGACACCATTAATGTGGAATGAGCATTTTATAAAACCTCAAATCTAAACACGGGTAACATTATGTATACCGCACAGCATATGAAAGTGGCGGTGGAAATGGCTGAAATCCAGCATTATTGACACATGGAGCCCATATGGAAAAGGAAAGAGAGAAAGGTATGCTTCTAGGGCTATGGTTGCAATATAAGAGGAAATAAGGTGTGCACTATGGTTGCAATATAAAAGGAAATAAGGTGTGTGCACACGTACATACGTATGTACATACATACATTCACACATACATGCATACATGCAGACAGAAGTGAAGATGAGATGGGAGAGCTGGACACAGAAAATAGCTATTGACAGCAAATCATGACAATAGTCAGGCTAAAGAGCTTGACTGCCATCTGCTGAATTGGAGACAGGTCAGTGGTCTGGAACATCCCAACATTTGAGGTGCCTTTATTAGTCCTATAGAACAGTTACAGATTTTTAGGTTACACTTCCAATACAACCAACCATTTTCTAATAATCTCTGCACTTACCTATGTTATGCAGCTCCAACATGAATACTAAGCCATGGGCATGGGTTTTGTTATTGGTAAGCATTCAGATAAGACTGCACCATGTGACACTTCACAATGAAACATCATAGCTACAGCACCTTTTTGAAGAGTCTTGGTAGCAAGGTCAGCTATGGGCCTTTTCAAATCTACCCCAGAAAGAGAATGAAATTGTATGAGACCCAATTGATATGTATTTTGCATAAGTGGAGCCATTTGCACATGGTGGTACATGCCGAATGCACCGCTGCAAAATGCAGCACAAAATGGGATTGCGGTGATAATCGGCCGGACACTGTATCATCCCATTGTCATGGTTAGTGGATGCAACCTCCCATCTGCATCAAGCAGACGTTCCAAACAGACCCTAAAATGTCGGAAAATCTCGTACAAAAATAACCCTGATGATCATGTCACAATTACTTGAAAATCTAAAAACAACTTTGAAAATTTTATTTCACCGGAAGACATCATTCTCAATATTATTGATACGCAAAAACGTCAAGAAGTCCTGCCTTTCAGTTCCACACCACGCTGAAATGTTTCTCTTTTCGAACCATCTTTAGCAACACCCATATCATTAGTTCCAATCCCAACCACCTTGCAGTTTGCATCATATAAAATCTGCCCAATGATCAAATTAAAATGAATGACATTTTTGCATTCACAACAGATTCCCATATTAGAAAATTATTTTAGTACCTCGCTAGCAGCAAAGCCTGGGTATATCTCTACACCCAGTTCTTCAGCTTTTGTTCCCATCCAACGTGCTAACTGACTCAAACTGCAGCATTAGTAGCATGGAAATGGTAAATATGAAGCCTGTATAAAAAGGTGAAGAGAAGGATTTTTAATAGAAACATGAAATCATATTGAACTTTTCGTGGTTTGTGATAGAGATGATTCTAGCTGCGAGACACCTGCGATAAGGAAGTGTTGACATAGTGATACTTAAAACCTGGGTTCCAAGTTATTTCCACCTTACATAAGTCTACTCTCTTTCTTCTTCTTCTTTGTCTTTTTTTTGGAAGGGTAACAGGAATTTTATTAAAAGAGAAACAAAAAAGAGGAGACAAGAAGGATGATGGGAAATCATCCAGCTAATACAAGGAAGAAGACATCCCACCCCCCCCCCCCCCCCCCCCCAAAAAAAAAAAAAAGGACCCTGAAAAATGGAAATATCGGGAAGATATAACTAGTAAAGTACTAAATATTGCAATGATATTATCACAATATTCTTTTTGCATTTTTTTCATGAAAATAATGTTTTATTCTTTTTTCTTAGGCCTTTTCATCTTTAGTTTTTATTTATGTATTGTTTACTTGTATGCATATTTTCTTTTAATTATTTTATTTTGCACAAGGGTAACTCTCTCAAGAATCTTCAATCCAGTAACTGTCAGTGTAGATTAATGGTAATTTGTTGTCTCCCTCCCTCCACACACACACACACACACACATATTCATACACACTTGAAGTGTCAAGATAGGAAGATGAACAGACAAATCAAATTTTTTTTGTCTGCTTGGTTGGTATATTATAATGTAATGTAGGCCAACTGCATACCTTATCACATAGTTTCCTTTATTATCAAATGGGGATGGAAGTGAAAATGCGCGATCCTTTGTAAGTAACCAAAATTTATCAGACAAGACAGGCACTTCAATTGGGGCCTACAAAACATTGAAGGAAATAGATTAGAAGTACATGATGATGATGATGATAAAGACAACAATGATGATAACGACGACGATCACAATGATGATGATGATACAATTTGTGCATTTGAAGAGATGAGTGAAGTTCAAATAAATTTCTACAACCAGTGTGCTTCCTTGTAGAAGCACAGGATCAAGACTTTCCATTTTATTTTGGATTCAGGAAGGTGAAGACAGCAAGCTATTTAGATAATTGTAATCCGTGATCACATAAACAAGTAGAAAGAGTCAATCTAACACAGAGTATGCAGTTTAGTAATAAAGCACACAAAGCAATCTCGTTCACAAAACATACTCCATCCTCTCTCCATTGTGGGAGTAGTTCATCCAAGGCCCGAGGCTCAAAAAACATTCCCTGATATGATATGAGCACCTGGAAACATATGCAAACCATCACCAAAATGAGCAGAAGTAGCTAGTTCATTGTTAAATGGCGAACTATGAATACTATAGGATTCAGAAGAACA